>CM064579.1:44899195-44936695 GCA_032716605.1 Paralithodes platypus
TACACACACATAAGAAATATTCTCAACCGTTTAAGAGGCATTGAAGGTTTTATATAGTGTTCTCCCCACATCACTGTAATGGACTCTTCCATGACAAATAGTTTCCAGCAGGTCCAAAGTGAGCTAATATATCTTTATTAATCATGTTGCAACTTACATAATTATATTATCTTGAGAGTAACATGGTCAAATATATGCATTTAGACTGGGGTATGGTAAGCTCTAGGACACCTAGGCTACCCTTATGGGGAAATACTTAAAAAAATGCCATTTTAAACAAGTAATACCTCTGTAAGGTACTGTAACGAGTTAATTTTGGAAATTTGCTTATAGAAAATGTTATGCTGATCATTTGTATCCTAACCTAATCCTGATGTTTGGCACTTCTATTTAGGGGGGGGGGGGGCGCGCGCGCGCACACACACACACACACACACACACACACACACACACACACACACACACATGTGTGTATATATATATATGTGTATAGTGTATACTGTTTGTGGTTCGAGCCCGGCTGAGAGTATCAGGTAGGATAAGAGAAGAGCATATATGCATGTAATGTGCATATATTTATGTATATGTATGTCTGTGTGTACGTGCTGTCAATGGTTCGAGCCCGGTTGAGAATATAAGGTATATAATATATATATGTACTGTACGTGTATTTATATTTATATGGTCATATGCACATATGTATGTAAATATACGTACATATGAGCGAGAACATATTGCTCACTAGCGCAACTTCTGATTATAAATCTATGCATAAGCATTATCTATTATTTAGTGTTCGCGTATCTTCATCCATGTATTTCCACCCTTAACAATAGAACGCCCAGCTCTTCCATATTTCGCCTTCTGTCAAAACACACACACCCACCCACACACCCAGCACACACACACACACACACCCACACAACACCAGACACACACACAGTACACACACACACACACACCACACACACGACACACACACACAACCACACACGCACACACACACACACACACACACCCAAACACACCACACACCACACACATACACACACCACACCACACCACACACACACACACACACACACACACCACACACACACATACACAAACACACACACGTACGAGGAAGCTCTCACCACCCTTAGCATACCTGCACTTTCAACCCACCACTACAACACACTCAAACAGTTTGCATCTAAGCTGCTTGTTCACCCACGACACAGAAACTTACTTCCACCAGACGCCCCTAGACCTACACGTGCAGCTCGTCATTTCAACACACTCCAACCAATAAGAGCAAGAACTGACAGATATAAAAATAGTCCTATCCCAACCATTGTTAATATTATTAATAATGTTCAATAACGGTCTGCCTCACCATATATACGCGCCCACCTTCAATAATATATGCATAAGTCTGTGTGCGTGTGTGTATTAGAATATAATTATGTATGTATTTGCTTGAGTTTGCATATGTATATGTGTATATATGGATCTATGTATGTGCAGTATATGTTTATGTATGTGTGCGTATATGTGTATGTATGTATGCGTTATTTATGTATATATATATGTGTATAGTGTATACTGTTTGTGGTTCGAGCCCGGCTGAGAGTATCAGGTAGGATAAGAGAAGAGCATATATGCATGTAATGTGCATATATTTATGTATATGTATGTCTGTGTGTACGTGCTTTCAATGGTTCGAGCCCGGTTGAGAATATAAGGTATATAATTATATGTACTGTTCGTGTATTTATATTTATATGGTCATATGCACATAAGTATGTAAATATACGTACATATGAGCGAGAACATATTGCTCACTAGCGCAACTTCTGATTATAAATCTATGCATAAGCATTATCTATTATTAAGTGTTCGCGTATCTTCATCCATGTATTTCCATCCATGTATTTCCACCCTTAACAATAGAACGCCCAGCTCTTCCATATTTCGCCTTCTGTCTCACACACACACACACACACACACACACACACACACACACACACACACACACACACACACACACACCTGCACTACCGAGGATTAACCTCCCATTGTAGTACCCGCACCCTCTTTACCTCACTTACCAAAACAGTTTCTGTATGTATGTATGTCTGTGTGCATACGTGAGCGTTTGTGTATACGGACATGTGCACACTTACTGCATGTTCTTATGTTCCTATATATGTATGTATATGAATGTGCGCACGTACGTGTATATACGTATGTTCTGTATATGAGTAAGTTAATAAATGTGTAAATGTACTGTATATCACTTACTCTCATGGTTATTTTATGATAATTTGTATTCTGCACATGCATCATCATGAGGCTGCCATTCTTTAATAAACCGTTTATTATTATTATTATTATTACACACACACACACACACACACACACACACACACACACACACACCTACACTACCGAGGATTAACCTCCCATTGTAGTACCCGCACCCCCTTTACCTGACCTTACCAAAACAGTCTCTGTATGTATGTATGTTTGTGTGCATACGTGAGCGTTTGTGTATACGGACATGTGCACACTTACTGCATGTTCTTATGTTCCTATATATGTATGTATATGTATGTGCACACGTACGTGTATATATGTTCTGTATATGAGTAAGTCAATAAGTGTTATGTACTGTATTTCACTACTCTCATGGTTATTTTATGATAATTTGTATTCTGCACATGCATCATTATTGTATTTATTTATTTTGTTTGTAAACTAAGCTTACCATCCTCATATCTGTACATCTCATGTTCATCCACTAAATTGTAAAATGTGTATTTTCAGCTCATGAGGCTGCCATTCTTTAATAAACCGTTTATTATTATTATTATTATTATTATTACACACACACACTCACTCTCGACTCACAATCGAGAGGTCCAGGGTTGAATCCTCGGCCGGTTGAAACAAAAATTGGGCTTGAGTCCTTTCACATGGTAGCCTCTGTTCACCTAGCAGTAAATAGGTACCGGACGTAATTTGAGGAGTTGTGACCTCGCTGCCCGGGTGTGTGGTGTGTGAAAAAGGTCTCAGCCTTACCCAATGATCGGACAATACGAGCTCTAAGCTCTCTTCCGGGAGGGTCATGGCTGGCGAGAGATCCTCCTCCTCAAGGATCCTCAAGATCATAAGTGAATCGTAAGTGAATCATAAGTTAATTTCTTTATATATATACTGTATATGTGTGTGTGTGTGTGTGTGTGTGTGTGTGTGTGTGTGTGTGTGTGTGTGTGTGTGAATCGGCATGTAAGTTTACGTGTCTGTGTGTGCTTGTAAGGAAGTAAATATGTACGTGTGCCAGTGAATAATATGTGTGCGTGTGTATGTGTCTGTGCGCAAGAGGCTATTCAGTATTCATGTTCTTCCTTCCAACTTATTTCTTCCTTTGCGACCTCTTCTCCGTCTCCTTCTCAACTTTCTCCTTCTGACCATTCGTTTCCTGCCTCCGCTAATCTTCTTCCTGCTTTCCCCTGTTTGAGGGAGACCACCTCGCTTGTTTTCTTTTTCTCGCCCTCTCTCTTTGGCTTGTATCCATTCGGCCCCATTCAGCCTACTGTTTTAAGACGTTTACCCCCATCCAGGTGTCGATATTTTCCTGGCGAGCGGTAGCGAGCCAGCATTTATATATTTTTGTTTTGACAGCAAGCTAAATTTGTAAATTTTTCGATAGAAAAATATCTCCGGCGAAGCCGGATTTTTCCATACAATGCTGGCTCGCTATCGCTGGCCAGGAACAAATCGACACCTGGATGAGGATAAACGTCTTAAAACAGTTGGCTGAATGGGGCCAAATGGATACAAGCCAGGCAAAGAGAGAAAAGGAGAGAACAAATAAAAAAAGCCGGTGACCCCCTCAAGGGACTATTATTTCCTGCAGCCTCCTCATTTCTTCTTTGCCCACCACCTAAATTTGGTTCTCACCTTTTCTCATTCCGTTTCCATATTTATATTTCGTTGGCCGTATTTCTAATTCAACTTTAACAAGAAGGTGTAAGTTTCTATTTTTGTGTGTGTTATCTATCTATCTATCTATTGCCTGACGCCGTGATCCCCGAAGGGGTGCCCACGAACGAACCGCCCCCATGCATATCTGTCCCCAGTCAATCGACGTCCCTCCTCCCAACCAGCACCGCCTTCATCCATATAGTTCCTCACTCCATCCTTCCACCTCTCTTTCGGTTTACTTCTCCCTCTCTGTCCTTCAACCTCGCTCTGTGCTATCCTATTGTTATTAATTATTTGCCATCGACACCGTATTAATTGTTATGTACCAAATCCTTTCCATTTCGCGTTACACTTTCTAGATTAGTTTGTTCCCGCAATCATACGTTCTAATTCTAACTTTAGATATAGTTGACATCCTTGATTTTGTTTCCTATTTTCTTTATTTTCATTTAACCGTTTCATCATTTGCAGACGCGTTTTCACCTTGTTATGGCTAATATGAGATGACTTTATCCCAGTTTTGGAAGGTTCTACATTAATCCAATAGGTGAAGTCTATCTCTGACTCGCACAATAGGTGAAGTCTATCTCTGACTCGCACAATAGGTGAAGTCTATCTCTGACTCGCACAATAGGTGAAGTCTATCTCTGACTCGCACAATAGGTGAAGTCTATCTCTGACTCGCACAATAGGTGAAGTCTATCTCTGACTCGCACAATAGGTGAAGTCTATCTCTGACTCGCACAATAGGTGAAGTCTATCTCTGACTCGCACAATAGGTGAAGTCTATCTCTGACTCGCACAATAGGTGAAGTCTATCTCTGACTCGCACAATAGGTGAAGTCTATCTCTGACTCGCACAATAGGTGAAGTCTATCTCTGACTCGCACAATAGGTGAAGTCTATCTCTGACTCGCACAATAGGTGAAGTCTATCTCTGACTCGCACAATAGGTGAAGTCCTATCTCTGACTCGCAATAGGTGAAGTCTATCTCTGACTCGCACAATAGGTGAAGTCTATCTCTGACTCGCACAATAGGTGAAGTCTATCTCTGACTCGCACAATTTCTTCATGAATTGACAAATAATGCCTACTAATAGTAAGAATAAAGGACAAACGTTCTCGTAGTATCTATCTATCTATCTATCTATATATCTATCTATTTACTCAGGCGCCATCCCAACTCTTCCTATTGTTGTTTCTCGTATTATAAAAGGGTTAAATATCCCTTCTGCTTCTTCTGTATCATAATTTTCTTCATCTTCTTTCCTCTCTCATCATCTTCTTTCTCTGCTATTAATTCCCCTTCTTTGTTCCCCTATGGCTTCATACCACAAGGGACATCACACTAATTAACCTCTAAGCTGCCCTCTCTCTCTCTCTCTCTCTCTCTCTCTCTCTCTCTCTCTCTCTCTCTCTTTATAGACTGCAGCACCGTTGATTCATTTAAACTCCGCCTAGACAAATATCTCGCATCAAACCCGCGACTGACTGCGTTAGTAAATTAATAACTTTATTTTATCCCCCCCTCAGTTACTAACCCATCTGTCCCCTACTAACTTCCTAATCCTGCCACGGACATTAGTTCCAGGGCAGTAATTCCCTTTCCAATGTTCCCTTACCCACTCTAAACCACTGTTTGGACACTTGATCCTCAGTGTTTTGGAGGACAAGCAACCCAGAAGGGTCACTAGATCTGTTGTTGCTTGATTTCCTTTGTACTCCTTTGTACTCTCTCTCTCTCTCTCTCTCTCTCTCTCTCTCTCTCTCTTCTACCGCTATTACAAAAATCAGTGTTCTTGAGAGCTTTCTCAGTGTATACGGTACGGTACCTCCTTGCTTATGAGTGGCACCCGCATTTCAACTCATTCTCATATTATGCTGTCCAACTCTCTAACCCATGAGTGAACCGATATTCCCAGTCATTCATCCACTCAACAAGTAAACTCTGGAATGCTCTCCCTCAATCTACATTTCCCTTATCGTACGACTTAAACTGCTTCAAGCTCCACATGTCCAGACATGTTTACTTCAACGTACCTTGAATGTGGTTGTCTGTCACTCTTTCAATAATTGGGATGGGGGATGGGGGATGGGGGGGGGGGGGAGATAATCGTTACAGGCAATATTGTATTTTTCTCCTTTTTACATATAAACACAATATATATTCATCACCTCTCTCAAACTTTCTTCTACTCAACAGCTGAGCTCTGGAACTCTCTCCCAGAATCAGTCTTTCCCTCTTCCTATGACTTAAATTGCTTCAAACTCCGTGTGTCCAGGCATTTTGGCTCGAACGTCCCTTGATTTTGGCCCTGTCACTCTTTCAACTATGGGGGAGGCACTCGCTATAGGCAGTTATGCCTTTTGCCTCCCTCAATCACAGACAAAAAAAAAACAAAAAAAAACTATTGCTTGTATGTTTTCTATTCCATATTTCGATTGCCTCTGTTGTTTATTTATCATACACTCCTTGTATCTGGTTATATGCTGGTAACCCCCTCCTACCCTCCCCCCCCCCCCCTCCATTACCTCCAGTCGCTCCTCCATCACAGTAAAAGCAATTCCAAATATGCTTTCTGTCCCATCTCGGGGAGTGTCTTGTGTCCTCACCAACTTACAAACACAGCTGTTCTCCTGCACACCTCCTCTCTTATTGTGGTACATACACAATGCACACACACACACTCACACACATATAAATAGAAACACCCTCGTACACACACACACACACACACACACACACACACACACACACACACACACACACACACACACACACACACACACACACACACACACACACACACACACACACACACACACACACACATTCCCTTATTCACACACACAACAATGCATAATATAAGTTTTACATTCTTGCACGCACTAACGGTTCGAGAAGTATGCACAATTGCACGAAATAAAAAATATGGATATGGACAAATACAAATTTCAAACTCATCGATGGAAGCACACACACACACACACACACACACACACACACACACACACACACACACATATATATATATACCGGTATATATATATACCGGTATATATATATATATATATATATATATATATATATATATATATATATATATAAGTCTCACAAGGAAAAGGAGAACCAGCGAAGTAGCGAACATCTTATCTTTATTGGTTACCAAACGTTTCGGAGAAAACAGTCTCCATCTTCAGTGAATCTAAAATAAATGAAAGTTTACATAAGAAATAAAACAAATAATTACATATGGATGTGAAATATCTAGCAGTAAGGTTCGTATGAATATGAACCGAGAAGAGCTAAACATAATAAAACAAATAAATTAAAGCCTAGCCTGAACAACACGGCCACTGCAACACCTCTTTTCACTCAGTAAATATCCTTCCATTTTCTTTTCGTACTTTATTGTATACCCTCTCTTATTAGTATTATTTGTTTAAGTTTAGCTTAATGCTGTTCTCTTAATACATAGTTTTTGTTTTATTATGTTTAGCTCTTCTCGGTTCATATTCATACGAACCTTACTGCTTGATATTTCACATCCATATGTAATTATTTGTTTTATTTCTTATGTAAACTTTCATTTATTTTAGATTCACTGAAGATGGAGACTGTTTTCTCCGAAACGTTTGGTAACCAATAAAGATAAGATGTTCGCTACTTCGCTGGTTCTCCTTTTCCTTGTGAGACTTCGATTCCCAAGAGGAAGCTCCATTGCAGAAATTATATATATATATATATATATATATATATATATATATATATATATATATATATATATATATATATATATAAAAAAAAAAATATATATATATATATATATATATATATATATATATATATATATATATATATATATATATATATATATATATATATATATATATCGGTATGTACATACGTGCATTCACATACACTCTTAAACACATTGGCTTTGGGAATATAATAAGTTGTAGACAAAAAGCCTATTCTATCGCTACTATAATAATCAATGTTACTCAGAGCTTTCCCAGTGTATACCACCTCCTCGAAGAAGGGTACGTAATACCCGTCTTGCAACACAATCCCACCCTGTTCTGTGCAACTCTCCAACCCAAGAGTGAAACGTTATTTTCAAACTTTCTTCTATTCAACTGCTGAGCTCTGGAACTCTCTCCCAGAATCAGTTTTTCCCTCTTACTATAACTTAAATTGCTTCAAACTCCGTGTGTCCAGGCATTGTGGCTCGAACGTCCCTTGATTTTGGCCCTGTCACTCTTTCAACTCTGGGGGAGGCACTCGCTACAGGCAGTCCTGCCTTTTGTCTCCCTCACTCACATAGAAAGAAAACAAATATACTGGCCCCTTTTAAATCATAAACTGTACGGAAACCAAATATTAGCAGAACTCCACACATCATGCTACCATATGGAGAGGAATGTATATACCAAATATTAGCAGAACTCCACACATCATGCTACCATATGGAGAGGAATGTATATACCAAATATTAGCAGAACTCCACACATCATGCTACCATATGGAGAGGAATGTACATACCAAATATTAGCAGAACTCCACACATCATGCTACCATATGGAGAGGAATGTACATACCAAATATTAGCAGAACTCCACACATCATGCTACCATATGGAGAGGAATGTACATACCAAATATTAGCAGAACTCCACACATCATGCTACCATATGGAGAGGAATGTACAAACCAAATATTAGCAGAACTCCACACATCATGCTACCATATGGAGAGGAATGTACATACCAAATATTAGCAGAACTCCACACATCATGCTACCATATGGAGAGGCATGTATATACCAAATTCTATCCTAGGAAACAATTTCAAACAGTTTCACGGTTCCTCATCCTCTCCCCTTTAAGCTCATAACCTGCAGGTGGAATAGGAAAGGCGCCAGGGGAAATGTAGAACAGTGTACACTCAACAAATATTTTTAATGAAGGAGGGTATTTATAATGTCGATCATAATAGACCCTTTAACAAGTGTATTGGTGGCAATACATCCGTTTTGTACTAGTTACATGGGTAAATCACTATAAATAAACCTAATAAATATATATATATATATATATCTTTTCCATACTCTTAATTGATATACCCTTGAATGTTTAGAATGTTCCAAACGCTATCTTTCCATATAAAGAGAAATGCATCAATATAATTCCAGCCTGCAAACTACATGCACATAGTTATATAGAGTACAGTGGTAGTCAGGCATTCCTGGACAATTTATGGAGGCAAAATTATGAAATATTGACGAACAATTTCTACAAAAATAATTGAACCACAGAGAACAAAATTGTTGGTATTCACTTGTTAATAGTCGCGGTCTTGCTGTTATGTTATTAGGGGTTTATTAGGGGTTTGGTCATTCATTCCTTTATTTCTTAGTTTCCTCACTAGACCTCTATCAAGCTTAAAATAAAAAACCCTAGACCCCCCTTCAAGATAAATTTGTACATTTTTCGATAGAAAAATGTCCCGGCCGAAGGCCGCTTCCTCTTTAAGTTTTAGGCTCGCTCTCGCTCGCCAGGAAAAAATCGACAACTAAATGACACGAAAGGTCATAAAATTGACAGAGAAATGGGGCGAAAGGTGTTAAAATCGCCAAATTATTGGGCCGAACGTCTTAAAGTCTCAAAAGTAATGGGGCTAAACATGAGGGAGAAGGATGTCCAGGAAAACGGTCTGCCTCCCCTTAAGTCCACCAGGAATACTTGAGACACTTACGAATAACAACAACAAGGCAGTGAGATTAACCCCTTCTGTACCGGCGACGTCTTTTTCATTCTATTCTATCAATATTTAGACGATTTATTGCAGTTTAAGAAGGATCTGTGGTAGTAAAAACGGGTGAAGTGACATTTGTTCGAAGCCTTTTAATTGCTGGAAGCCCTTATTAAACCGAATAAAGTCGTCTAATAGTAGCCAGAATGATAATAAATCCAATATGATGATTTTGGGGGGCTCAAACAGTCCTCAAAATAGTCCTGCAGGGTACGGTATCGTGTTTGCGGCTCTCAATAGTGTACAGAATGCCCTGACCCCGACGGTACCTCATCCCCCCTCCAAATGGCAAATATACACATAGCTGGAAACATGAGGAAGCGAAATCAAAGCCAATTAAAACATCAACGGTAACTATCCCTTGCATGCCGGTAAAACTCCCGGGGGGCTTGCTGATTAAAAAAAAAAAAAAAAAAAAAAAAAAAAAAACATCAAACGGCCAGGTAAAATGAACTACCTTCACTTCCATACTTATCAATCATTCTATCCGTATATTTATTCATCTCTCTCTCTCTCTCTCTCTCTCTCTCTCTCTCTCTCTCTCTCTCTCTCTCTCTCTCTCTCTCTCTCTCTCTCTCTCTCTCTCTCTCTCTCTCTCTCTCTCTCTTAATATATATATATATCAATCTGGCTATCTGTTTATCTTTATCGCTATCTCCCCATTTATCATCATATGTGAGTACATTAATCAAAGGCTCAGTCTATATCTCCATACGGTACCGGTATATATCTAAACGTTCATTTGCTTTCAGTTCAATAAATATAAAATCATATACCGATTCATCTGCCTAGAGGTACTGGTACAATAAGATAAACTACAATGTAACTAGAATAAGATAGATTGTACACCACTTTGTAACCGTCACCTTGATAAAAAAAAAAAAAAAAAAAATCATTTGCCTACCTGTCCGTTTATCGATATACCTGGCTCCATGTATCTATATATATGTAGCCAACATATTACCTTGTTATCAGTGAATGAACTAACCGATGTATATAATTATCTACCGCTTGAACTAACTAGATAGACCTTACAGACTATTCAAAACAAAGCCTTGAAGATCATTACAGGCTGCACAGCTACTGCACCCACAGATCACCTACATCAAGAAACCAAAATCCTCAAAGTCAATGACCATCTGGACATGAGAGGCACTCAATTCCTGGCAGCAGCCTCCACGAACCAAGACCACCCACTAAACTACATGGCAACACACCCACAGACACCAAGAAATATCAAAACAACACCCAGCACACGGTATCACACACAATTATTGTCCTCTCTCCCTCCCTGCTCACCCCGAACCAACTTCCAGAAGCACATCCATACTCATATCTCTCACCGATCCATCCACTCACTCACAGACAACACGCAGCTGCATGCACGATCTCCCGAAATCCATCCTTCCGAATCCTCCCTTCCTCGCGAGGACAGAGTCCACCTGGCCAGGCTGAGATGCGGACACCATCCAGCTCTCCTGAGCTATCAGAAGAGACTGGATGACTCCGTTGTCGACGCCTGCCCGGGATGTAACACAGCACCCCATACCATTAAACACATCATAGAAGACTGCATTTCACACAACCACTTACGCCAACAACACAATCTACACTCAATGAGAGCTCTGTGGGAAAGCCCGATCGTGGCCATGGCCTTTCTCAGGGACTCGGGGCTGTTCGGCCAGGCAGCTTAGGGAACAACAACAACAACAACAACAACAACTAGATAGATATTTCCGTAATCTGGAGAGTATGCTCAGCCTTGCCTATTTAAGGGGAGAGGTCCACTTGAGGGATTTTTTTTCTTGACTCCTTTCTCCCTCATGTTTAGCCCCATTGTTTTTCTAATTTTAAGAAGTTTGCCCCATTATTTTGACTATTTTAAGAACTTTCAACCCATTTCTGTTCATTTTAAAACCTTTCGTGCCATTTAGGTGTCGATTTTATCCTGGCGAGCGATAGCGAGCCTGTACTTTAAAGGTGGGGGCTCATGGGTTGAGGTAAACATGGAAAAATAATCGCCAACGTGCATATAATTATCTTGTAAAATGCAATGTCACTGAAATAATTATTAACAATGGTATAAAGGATTTTGAGGATCGTCTATACCGGGCCTGTGACGTCATAGTGACGTCACACCAGTATCCTTAGCCTAAACTGGATGGTGGACTTACACTCTTGTGACGTCACAGGCCCGGTATAGACGATCCACAAAATCCTTTATACCATTGTTAATAATTATGTCAGTGCCATTGCATTTTGCAAGATAATTATGTACAGCTTGGCGATTATCATTCCATCTTTATCTCAACCCATGAGCCCCCACCTTTAAGAGGAACCGGCTTTCAGCCGGGACATTTTTCTACCGAAAAATGTACAAATTTATCTTGAAAGGGGCTCAAGGGGGTGTATTCTTAAGCTTGAAGGATATCTAGAAAACACACTAAAAACCTCCCCTTAAAACCGCTTAATCTATCTGTCTCATTATTAACTAGTCAATTTAGCTTTATCTATCTATAATTCTCTATCACAATATCAGTATCAAGTATTTGATAGTACAGTATGTTTACTTAAAATATAATATACACCGTATACTCGCATTTCTACGTTTGCTAATTAAATTGAGTGAAACCTATGTAAATGGTAAATTGCAAGGAACCACTAACTAACCATATTACAAGCGAACAAAATATACAGTACATCTATATTGAACTACTTGCTGACATATTGAACTACTTGCTGACATTTTGAACTACTTGCTGACATATTGAACTACTTGCTGACATATTTAGGAACTTGTAGAATACCGAAACCTTTTTAAATATCACCCGTCACCTGCTTTTTGTTCTCTTTCTCTCCTTTTCTCCCTTTCTCTGGCTTGTATCCATTCGGCCCCATTCAGCTAACTGTTTTAAGACGTTTATCCCCATCCAGATGTCGATTTCTTCCTGGCGAGCGATAGCGAGCCAGCATTGTATGGAGAAATCCGGCTTTGCCGGAATTTTTTTTCAATCGAAAACTGTAGAAATTTAGCTTGCTGTCAAAAACAATATATATACATATATGCTGGCTCGCTACCGCTCGCCAGGAAAATATTGACACCTGGATTGGGGGTAAAAGTCTTAAAACAGTAAGTTAAATGGGGCCGAATGGATACAAGCCAAAGAGATAGGGAGAGAAAGAGAAAAAACGCGAGGTGGGTTCCCTTAATGATGTCGGCAGAATGAACGTCCCTATATTTCAAGAGCTACACGATTCTCAGAACTCGGTGATAATTACGTCTCTCGCGTTCATTAAGAAGACCACTAACAAAACAAATGAGATATTGTACCGGAGCCTATAGTCACTTCCTTAGTTACATCACAGGAAGGCTATGACTACGATATATTATTACTATTATCATTACTATTATATAATGTACATATATATATATATAAACAGTAGATAGATATAGATAAACTGATAGATATATAGATAGGTAGATAGATACATCACAGGAAGGCTATGACTACGATATATTATTAGTATTATCATTACTATTATATAATGTACATATATATAAACAGTAGATAGATATAGATAAATTGATAGATATATAGATAGGTAGATAGATACAAAGATACATATTGTGTTTGTGTACGCCCTGGTACAAACACTGACACAGAAATGATTTAGTACGGGAAGGTAAACAGCATATGTGAGCAAATATTAATCGTAACGCACACATTTACACAACACAGCTCTATTCTCAAATATATATATTCTAGATATATTTTATCTATGTAACTACTATATGTTTGCCAGCCAACATGCATGTAAATTCGAAAATGATTACCGTACTAATTAAAGATTAACTAATTTATTCTTTGATCTTGATTTTTAATATACCAACAAAAGTAGATCTCACACGGGTTGATAAAATTCTGTGTGCTTATTTTTGTTTTCTTATTTTTTTTTAAACGAGGGTGGATTGCTAGTACAGCTCCACGCACAAGTTCTTCAACATATTATATATATATTTAACAGAGATACATTATTTATGAATGCAGACTATCTAAATCAATTGGGTGTCTGTTATAATTATATCAGTTTTTAAACAAAGATTATAACACATACACATCAAGCCAAATTATTGTATAGTCTACTCAAAAAGAAAACCACAATATTATTCATACTTACCCACCACTTACCCACCACTTACCCACCACTTACCCACCATGTACAGTATATCGCAAAACGTAGGCTATCTGGCATTACGTTACCAATTTCATCCTAAACTATCTAGGTCCAATTTGAGGGCTATCTATCTATCTATCTATCTATCTATCTATCTATCTATCTATCTATCTATCTATCTATCTATATATATATATAGATATTTATACCAAAAAATGTAAACATTCATCTTGATGTGGGGTCTTGGGGGTGTTTCTTAAGTTTGATGGAGGTCTAGCGAGGAAACTAAATCATATGTTTATAGATAAATAAATAAAACCAAACAAATCAACCCTACCCCCCTTATATTGGATGCTAAAAGGTTAGTTTAGTATTAAGGGTGGAAATTAACGGGGTAAATATCTTAAAACAACTATGCCACCCACCCCAAACGCGAATGCACGAAAAAGTCAGCATTCGGCTTCCGGTCCCAGTTATTATGTCAGCAGTTCAATATGCGAGGCACTCCATTATTGCGACTGGACATGCAAGACTTCAATCACCCCTATGCAACATGAGCAGCCCCGTGCACAACTCTACACGAATGGGTTTAAGGGGGGGGGGGGGGGGGGTCACCGTTTTTTTTTTTTATCTTTCTCTCCTTTTCTCTCTTTCCCTGGCTTGTATCCATTCGGCCCCATTCAGCCTACTGTTTTAAGACGTTTATCCCCATCCAGGTGTCGAACATCCGGCTTCGCCGGACACATTTTTCCATCGAAAAATGTACAAATTTAGCTTGCTGTCAAAACAAACAAATATATATATGCTGGCTCGCTATCGCTCGCCAGGAAAATATTTACAACTGGATGGGGGTAAACATCTTAAAACAGTAGGCTGAGTGGGGCCGAATGGATACAAGCCAAAGAGAGAGGGAGAGAGCGAGACAAAAAAAGCGAGGTGGGCTCCCTTAAGACCTGGCAAAAAGAATCTCTTACCTTTGTATAATCGGCTGGCAAATTAGAAGGAACCGCTTGTGCCGTAAGAAAGGTTTAATTAGGGATGACGGGATTGGGAAGAGAAAACGAATAGCTAAATTATTATATTTTTTCCCCAACCAACTTCACTTCTATACTCAATTAATGAAATCAACAAATACATGTGGCACTCCACGGACTCGAACCTAGGATACTCACCTCAAAATTCCGCGCACTTATGCATTACGCTATCAAGACAGTTGATTGAAAATTATATTATTATGAGAGTTAATGCTAGTGGTGAACACTTGCATGAGGTACACACATACACACATTCACATTCAAAGTGGTACTTAACTATTTATTGCTTTAGTCTGTTTTGTTTTCAGCTGATGGTAAATTTAATCCCAAAGGGAGGCTGAACCTTACACCCCCAATAAAGTCAATTTTGTTTTCTTCTTCTAAAATGCTTCTTTCAACATAGGAGAATAGTATAGGAGGGCTAAAAAAAAAAATATCGCGTCCATAACCCCCCCCCCCGGACGGGGGTTCAACCACACACCCCAATCAACGATTTTGTTTTACCCTCAGCCAAAAAAATTTTTTTTTTTTTGGGTGTTTGTTTGTCTACAAGGCTTCTGTAAACAATAGAAACTATCATATGAGGACATAAACACCCATATGACATCCCTAGCCGTCCCCCTTCTACACACTATATATAGGACTATATAGCAACGGTATTATGATTAGATAATGGCCTTATCTCCCATATTTTCCAAGATTCAACATTTTTCATGTCGAACCTTGGGCTACCAAAAATATATATATAAATTATATATTTTTTTCAGCACCTTCTATTATTCAATATGGGAAAACTATATCATATAGTTGTAGGGGATGCTTGTAGGATACGCCAGAAAAAAATTGCGGGAAATTTGAATAATTTTCAATGACTAGTTGATTTTTCATATAGTGCAATGAAATTCTGCGCTCGCGCGCACGCACATAGAGAGCTGATTTTTTTCAGCGAGTCTTAGTATTTCCATTGGTAATAAGATGGTATAATGCCAGAAACAAAATCTCTTATACAGGCTGAATTGGGGGTGTAAGGTTCAGCCTTGATTTTTTAATTGAAAAATACGATACTGCTATGTCTCTGCATCACATTATTGCCACGTTTTCATAATCATCAACATATTCGCTACAAAATGTTCACAATAGCGAGTAATTATGATGAATATGTGGCAATTTAGCATCAGTTGGAAACAAATGGACTATAGTTATACAAGGTGTGGAAGTAAATAAGTAAAGGAGGAATATATTAGTGACACAAGTTATGTATATCACGACATATTTGCAATGAATATATTAATATAATTTTGTATAATAATAGTAATCACTATGCAATTGAGGCATGATAAGCTTAAGGGGTCTCGGACCGTTTATTTGGTCATTCATTTCTTTATTTCTTAGTTTCTTCACTAGGACTCCATCAAGCTTAAAAACAAAAACCTAGACCCCCTACAAGATAAATTTGTACATTTTTCGATAGAAAATTTCCCGGCCGAAGGCCGTTTCCTCTTAAAATTTGAGGCTCGCTCTTGCTCGTCAGGAAAAAATCGACAACTAAATGGCACGAAAGGTCATAAAATTGACAAAGAAATGGGGCAAAAGGTGTTAAAATTGCCAAATTAATGGGCCGAACGTCTGAAAGTCTCAAAAGTAATGGGGCTAAACACGAGGGAGAAGGGGGTCCAGAAAAACGGTCTGCCTCCCCTTAATCTGGGAAGAACACTACTCCAGACTGGATTAGAGAAATGAAGGGGGGAAAATTACCCCAATGTTGAGAGAGAGAGAGAGAGAGAGAGAGAGAGAGAGAGAGAGAGAGAGAGAGAGAAAATACAGACCCATAACTAAGGGCAAGGCCAAAAACGCAACACCCCCCCAGATCATCAAAAAGAAACAAGGAGGGGTACGCGCGCGCGCGCACACACACACACACACACACACACAGATCCACCCTAAGCCTTCGTTTCCGATGTCGCCAATTGGCTAAAATACAGACTACACACACATCCACAGCCAGCTTAGCTCGCATTGCGTGGATTCCCCTTGACGAACAAGTAACTGAGTAACTGAGTAACCACTCACACACACACCACACACACCCCACCATACACCCCACACACACCCCACACCACACCCCACACACCACCCAACACACACACACACACACACCATTGACTCCACTCTACCAACATACACTCACAAACATACCTAAAAACCCAGGCAAACACGCACAAACAAACACTCCAGGCGATAACACTAACAATAAACTGTAATAAAGGAGAGGGCCAGGAGGGGTGAAGGGCAGGGAGAGAGGATGGGAGGGGGGGGGGGGGGGGGGGGGAGGGAAAGAAAGGGGAGCGACGACCCCCCCTTGCTACTGAATATTGAATAGCAGCGATAGGTCCGTAACATACTTGACCGTGGACAGCCAAACCTATCACACCTCGGATCTAAGCACACCATTTATTGAAGTCTACAAAGTTTACAAAACCTAGATGCGTGTGAATTTGTACTTTGTTTTTTGTGTGTTCATTGTTTTCTGTTGTGTTGTCCCTATTCTGGCTCTGTCTTGAGTCGCCCCCCCCCCCCCAAAAAAAAAAAGGAAAAGTGTGGATTGGGCGCATTAGATAATATTGTGGCTAAATGTAACACAATAGTGTATATATAAATTAATTAAAATATATTTACATATTCAAAGTAGCGTGTGTAATTAAAGTCAGCAATATATATGAAAGTTCATTCACATACTACGTTTTAGCTAAGACACAAAGGAATCATGCGCATATTGAGTATGGCATGTGTAAGTGTCTGTATTGATATGTAAGAAGAACCTTTTATATATTTCTCCTAAAT
This sequence comes from Paralithodes platypus, assembly GCA_032716605.1. NCBI lineage: Eukaryota > Metazoa > Arthropoda > Malacostraca > Decapoda > Lithodidae > Paralithodes > Paralithodes platypus. Next base: position 44,917,034 of record CM064579.1, read on the forward strand.
GTTAACTGTTGATATGGGTGAACTTTTAAAGAAGCTGTCTGTTAGCGTGGAGTTAATTAAGGTGAGGCTGATGGACTGGTTGAGGTCAAGGGGAGATGGATCGTTTTGCTGGTCCCCTTTCTCCCTCGTGCTAAGTCCCAATTGTTTTGAGATTATAAGACGTTCGGCCCATTAGTTTGGCGATTTTAACAACTTTCACCCAATTTCTTTGTCAATATTAAGACCTTTCGTGCCATTTAGGTGTCGATTATTTCCTGGCGAGCGATAGCGAGCTTGAAATTTTAAGAGGAAGCGGCCTTTGGCCGCGACATTTTTCTACCGATTTTTTTTACAAAATTAATCTTGAAGGGGGGTCTAGGGGGTGTTTTTCTAAGCTTGATGGAGGTCTAGAGAGAAAACTAAGAAATATAAGAATACATAAATTAAGAGACCAAAACAACCGGTCCGTCTCCCTTTAATGTAAGAGTAATTGTGTTATGGTGTGATGGCTACAACCTCTGGCTATCTGCCTGTCTGTCTATCTACCTGTCTGTCTGTCTGTCCGTCTCTCAGTATGGGAGTCAAAGTTCCGGGTGTAATTGACGTCACTTATAAGCCGAGTCCCACTAGCTCTTTCCTAGCAATGTTTGATCAGCATTATTTTTCTGAAACATTTCAGGGGTCTCTGGTTTGGTATAGACATTGAAACGATTGATAACATAGAATATATGCTTAAATGTTTAACCCCTTCTGTACCAGCGACGTCTTATATATTTTATTCTAGCTATATTTAGAAGATTTGATGAAGGTTTGGAAGGATAAACGGTAGCTAACAGGATTAATTGAGATAGTATGTAACCTTTTAATGGGTAGACGTCCTTCCTAACCTGAATAAAATAGTCTAGTAGTTGCCAGAATATAATACAATGGATGTCACTGGTATTGAAAGGGTTAACACTCAAAGACACGAGTGGTTGTATTATACTTTACAAAACCCTTCGCTTGGATGACAATGCCTTTAAGGGGAGATCTCCACTTGAGGGATTTTTTTCTTGACCCCTTTCTCCCTCATGTTTAGCCCCATTGCTTTTGATATTATAAAACGTTTGCCCCACTAGTTTAGCGATTTTAAGAACGTTCACCCCATATTAAGACCTTTCGTGCAATTCAGGTGTCGATTTTATCCTGGCGAGCGATAGCGAGCTGTAATTTAAGAGGAACCGGCCTTCGGCCGGGACATTTTTCTACCGAAAAATGTACAAATTTATCTTGAAAGGGACTCAAGGGGGTGTAATTTTAAGCTTGATGGAGGTCTAGGGAACAAACTAAATGCCTCCCCTTAAGGGGGTCACCTGCTTTTTTTTTCTCTCCTTCTCTTTCTCTCTTTGGCTTGTATCCATTCAGACTACTGTTTTTAAATGTTTATCCCCATCTAGATGTCGATTTTCTCCTGGCGAGCGATAGCGAGCCAGTATTGTGTTAAGAAATCCGGCTTCGTCGGAGACATTTTTCTATCGAAAAATGTACAAATTTAGCCTGTTGTCAAAAACATCTAAAACAAATATGCTGAACAAAATTGACACCTGCATGGGGATATGCATCTTAAAACAGTAGGCTGAATGGGGCCGAATGGATACAAACCAGAAAAAAAAGAGAGAAAAAGAGAGAAAAAGACAAGTGACCCTCCTTTAAGTTAACAGAGCCACAACAGCCTCACCCCCCCCCCCCCCCCCAAGACAGGTGACCCCCCTTTAAGTTAACAGAGCCACAACAGCCGCACCCCCCCCCCCCCCCCAAGACAGGTGACCCCCCTTTAAGTTAACAGAGCCACAACAGCCTCACCCCCCCCCCCCCCAAGACAGGTGACCCCCCTTTAAGTTAACAGAGCCACACACAGCCTCACCCCCCCCCCCCCCCCCCCCCAAGGACAGGTGACCCCCCTTTAAGTTAACAGAGCCACACAGCCTCACTCCCCCCCCCCCATCCCCCAAAAACAAGGCCTTGATTAAATTACTGCGCCCCCAGCCAGCCCAGGCCCCGAGTACGTCATCTGTATATATGCATTCGTCCCTTCCGCCCAGTCCAAGCAACTTAAGGGGGAGACTGGCCGTTTGTTTGGTCTATTAATTCATGTATACATATATTTTTTTTAGTTTCCTCCCTAGACCTCCATCAAGCTTAGAAAAACACCCAAAACACCCCACCCCCTAGACCCCCTTCAAGATAAATTTTGTACATTTCTCGGTAGAAAAATGTCCCGGCCAAAGGCCGGTTCCTCTTAAAATTGCAGGCTCGCTATCGCTCGCCAGGAAATAATCGACACCTAAATGGCACGAAAGGTCTTAAAATTGACAACGAAATGGGGCGAAAGGTGTTAAAATCGCCAAACTAATGGGCCGAACGTCTTGCAATCTCAAAACTAGTGGGGTTAAACATTAGGGAGAAGGGGGTCCATAAAAAACGGTCTGCCTCCCCTTAAGCCCCCTTGTAAGCTTCTCTTTAGCACTTAACCCTTACAGTACTACAGGATGCTTTATTACTTTATGTCCGCTAACATTAGACAATTTCACTCAAGTTTTAAAATTCCTCTAGGAGTCAAAGGGGTAAACAAAGGGGTCCAGTAACTTTCCGAAACCCACAACTTCCCTAACTGAAATAAATTGCCTGCTAATAACGCGAATAAAAGAAAGACACGTGTCCTCGTAGCTTGAACGGGTTAACTTGACATTGCATAACAAAGTACAAATATAAAATATATAACACAATTTGGGCTGACATTACTTCGCCCCAGTTCAGGCTGAATATTCCATCTGCTGGCATCTATCTATCTATCTATTGTCAGACGCTGTGGTGTGGCCACGAACGAACCGCCCCCATGCACCTCTGTCCCCAGTCAGTCGGCGCCCCTCCTCCCAACCAACACCGCCTTCATCCATATACTTCCTCACTCCATCCTTCCACCTCTCCCTCTCTGTCCTTCCACCTCGCTCTCGTACACCCTCTTAAGTCATTCTCTCGCTTTCCATACGTTCCATAAGGCCAAACCATCTCAAGTTGTTCCTTTTCACACTTTCCAGCACATCTACCTCCACAAAATAAATAGCCAAACGTATCTTAATTTAGTTAGCAGTGATATAAATTAATGGTTTTCGAAACGAATCTCATTAACATCAATATAATTTCAAATATATAATCTAGAACTTCAAGTGATATTTATATTTTAAATTGTGAAATTACTTACATATTTGGCAATAACATAACTCGTATTAATTATGCTTGAATATTTGTTTTGGAGAAAATGAAAGCATCAACGTAACCTATACAGGATATTGCATGTTTTAAGACCACTTTCATATATTAATACTTAGTGAGACTTGTTCAACAGCTTAACTCAACCTTCGGCAAACATTATAATTCATTCTAAACTTGGAAATCACTTTTTAACTATTCACCACTGGGAAGAACAGCCCAACTTTCTAATAAGAAATACTATTTAAACAAAAATCCTCCCCTAACTTTGATTATTAATCTGATGAAGAGACAGAGTTTTCTCCTCGACCAGATGTCAACCTGACTTTTTTTTTTTATCCCCTCGCTTTTTTTTTAGACTCGATTCTAACATGGATTCAAACTTGTGTGGGGTGATATTTTTCCAGATTTACTTGGGATTTGTGAAAGGTGGTGGGCCAGTCACGTAGACTTTCATATAAGAGATTGGGGAGAGTTAAAGTATCCGTGGAGGGAGCAAACAGAACGCCAGATGGGAGGGAGGGTTCGAACTTTGGAAATATCTCGAGGTAAGAGGAGAATGATAATCTGTGACAAAAAACTGCAAATAGATGGGAGGTGTGTGTGTGTGTGTGTGTGTGTGTGTGTGTGTGTGTGTGTGTGTGTGTGTGTGTGTGTGTGTGTGTGTGTGTGTGTGTGTGTGTGTGTGTGTGTGTGTGTGTGTGTGTGTGTATGTGTGTATGTGTGTGTGTGTGTGTGTGTGTGTGTTACATAATGGTAAGTCATTCAGAGTGTTGAATCTTCTATTCTGAGTAACACAGTAGGACACGGTCATAGCCAAGAAAGCAATATACGGTACCGGTAATATGTCTGGCGAACTCTCTTTATCTAAATATACAGTATATATTGTGTTAAGGGAGCCCTCCTCGCTTTTTTCTCCTTTTCTCCCTCTCTCTTTGGCTTGTATCCATTCGGCCCCATTCAGCCTACTGGTTTAAGACGTTTACCCACATCCAGGTGTCAATATATTCCTGGCGAGCGGTAGCGAGCCAGCATATATATTGTTTTGTTTACAGCAAGCTAAATTCGTACATTTTTCGATAGAAAATGTCTCCGGCGAAGCCGGATTTCTCCATACAAAATGCTGGCTCGCTATCGCTCGCCAAGAAGAAATCAACACTTGGATTGGGATAAACGTGTTAAAACAGTTGGCTGAATGGGGCCGAATGGATACAAGTCAGAGAAAGAGAGAAAAGGAGATACATATAGAACAAGCAGGTGACCCCTGTTAAGTAATTAGTCCGGCTAATACTCTAGGTAGACGAATATAAATGACCTCCGTGTTGAAATGATGAAACGCTTCGTATTACACATATTGGACGAATAGCACACGCCACTACCAATACTTCACTTCCATAAGGCTTACTGACATAAATAATCCTAACGCAAAATTATATATAAGCACCAATTTACTCCCTTTCAGAACGTAACATATTCCAACGCACAAATATACAAGACCAAACCCTTTCAGAACGTAACATATTTACATACATTAAATATATAAGACAAAACCCTTTCAGAACGTAACATATTCCAACGCACAAATATATAAGACAAAACCCTTTCAGAACGTAACATATTCCAACGCACAAATATATAAGACCAAACCCTTTCAGAACGTAACATATTCCAACGCACAAATATATAAGACAAAACCCTTTCAGAACGTAACATATTCCAACGCACAAATATATAAGACCAAACTCTTTCAGAACGTAACTTATTCACATACATTAAATATATAAGACAAAACTCTTTCAGAACGTAACATATTCACATGCATCAAATATACAGTAGTTTTAAATCCCGAAACATTTCAAACCATTTCCATACATTAGGGGGAGATTTCCACTCGAGGGATTTTTTTTTTTACTGAACTCCTTTCTCATTCAGGTTTAGCCCCATTGCTTTTGAGATTTTAAGACGTTCGCCCCAGTAGTTTGGACATTTTAAGACATTTTGCCCCATTACTGTCAATTTTAAGACCTTTCGTGCCATGAAGGTGTCGATTTTTTCCTGACGAGCGATAGCGAGCCTGTAATTTAAGAGCAACCGGGACATTTTTCTACCGAAAAATGTAAACATTTATCTTGAAAGGGGGTCTACGGGGTGTAATTTTAAGCTTGATGAAAACGTAGGGAACAAACTAAATACTTCCACTTTAAGTCAATATTATTAACTCATAAAATCAGGTCATAAGTGAAAAGGTAAGTGACAAACCTATTCATACGTTAAGGGGAGACTTTTAGTTTGCTTCCTAGACCCCTATCCAACTTTATACAAGAAAATACCCCCAAGACACCCCCCCCCCCTTCGATATAAATTTGTACATATTTTCGGTAGAAAAATGTCCCGGGCGAAGGGCGATTCCTCTTCAAATACAGGCTCACTATCGCTCGCCATGGAAAAAATCGACCCCTAAATGGCACGAAATGTCTTAATATTGGCAACAAAATGGGGCAAAGGGTCTGAAAATCGCCAAACTAATGGGGCGAATGTTTTGAAATCTCATAACTAATAGAGCTAAACATGGAGGAGGAGGAGGAGGACTCGAAAAAACAACTGCTTCCCCTTAACTGTGCATAGGATACGTATATTTGCTCCTTATCTTTCCTCCAAAATTCACGGTCTTATATTTCGTTCTGATCTCATAACTAAAGAGATTTAAGGGGACAGTGGCTGTTTGTTTGGTCTATCAATTCATGTATTCATATATGTTTTTAGTTTCCTCCCTAGACCTCCATCAAGCTTAGAAAAACACCCCCTAGACCCCCCCCCCCCCCCTTCAAGATAGATTTGTAAATTTTTCGGTAGAAAAATTTCCCGGCCAAAGGCTAATTCCTCCTAAAAATACTGGCTCGCTATCGCTTGCCAGGACAAAAGAGACACCTAAATGGCACGAAGGGTCCTAATATTGACAAAGAAATGGGGTGAAACGTCATAAAATCCCCAAACTAATGGAACCAACGTCTTAAAATCTCAAACAAACTAGTGGGGCTAAACATTAAGGAGAAGGGGGTCCAGAAAAACGGTCAGCCTCCCCTTAATAACCTGAATGAAAATATATGGAGTTAGGACACAAATATCTGTGCATAAGATACGTTTATTTGCTCCTAATCTTTCCTCCCAAAATTTTCACGGCATTCTATTTTCGTTCTGACCTCATAACTGAAGAGATTAAACCTGAATGAAAATATGGAATGAGGCCATAACTTTTAACCGCGACTGTACCTCTCTGTGTTCCTTATCTGCCCTCTGATTGCCATCCCATTATTCTGTTCTCCCTTATCTCTCGCTACCACCCTTCTCTTTAAGGGGAGAGGGGGCCCGCTTTGCTGGTCCCCTTTCTCCCTCATGTTTAGCCCCATTAGTTTCAGATTTTAAAATGTTCGCCCCATTAGTTAGTCGATTTTAAGACCTTTCGCCCCATTTCTTCGTCAATATTTAGACCTTTCGTGCTATTTAGGTGTCGATTTGTTTCCCTGGCGAACGATAGTGAGCCTTGTAATGTTGGAAGAGCCGGCCTTCGGCCGGAATTTTGTTCTACCGAAAAATGTACAAATTAATCTAGAAGGGGGATCTAATGGATGTTTTTTTTAATTTGATGGAGGTCTAGGGAGGAATCTAGAAAACTAATGAATACATGCAAAAATCGGCCAAAAAGTAAACCATCCCCCTTCCATCATGACCTGTGGGGTTTCGAACTGTGTATATATATTATTTACGGTACGATATCCCCTCTCTCTCTCTCCCCCTTTGTTCTTTCTGTCCTGCACTTCATCTCTCTTCGCTTTACCGGGATTTTTCTCTCATTCCCGTTAATTACCCCGAAAAGAAAGAGGCGAAAGGAAGTGAAAAATACCGCCCAGCGAAGAAGATTGGTAAAAAGCAGGTGACTGAAGACTCGCACACAAAATAACGGGTTAATATATCGCTCGAAATGAACTTTGCTTGATGACGCTGGGGTGGGTTAAAAATACCGAGGTCAATTAATAATAAGTGTCAGACATTACGAAAGGTAACGTAATAAAAATCGATGAAGAACGAGGAAAATCCGTGAGTGGGAGTGTGAATGAGAGGGTGCGAGAGGAGGAGGAAGAGGAAGAGGCGAGAAAATTTGTTTGCTCAGTGACGGCCCCCTGAACCCCCCCCCCCCCTCCCTTCCCCTCTTCTCCCCTTTTGTGCTTTACTTCCCTCATTCGTTTATCTTGTCCCATCTTTCCCCTTCCCTGCTTTATTTCCTTCATTCGTTTATCTTGGCCCATTTTCCCGCCTTCATTCTTTATTTCCTTCATTCGTTTATCTTGGCCCATCTTTCCCCCTTCATTCTTTATTTCCTTCATTCGTAATCTTATCCCCTCTTTCCTTCTTTACTTCCTTCATTCGTACACCTCATCCCATCTGCCTTCTTCACGTCTTTACTTCCTTCATTCGTACATCTTATCCCATCTTTCCCCTTTCCTTCTTTACTTTTTTCATTCGTTCATCTTGTCCCATCTATCCCCCTTCATTCTTTACTTCCTTCATTCGTTCATCTAATCCCATCCTTCCCCTTCACGTCTTTACTTCCTTCATTCGTACATCTCATCCTACCTGTCCCCTTCCCTTCTTTACTTCCTTCATTCGTTCATCTCATCCCATTTGCCTTCTTCCCGTCTTTACTTCTTTCATTCGTTTAGCTTGTCCCATCTTTCCCCTTTCCTTCCTTCATTCGTTCATCTCTTCCTATATGTCCCCTTCCCTTCTTTACTTCCTTCATTCGTTTATCTCATCCCATATCTCCCCTTCTTGTCTTTATGTCCTTCATTCGTATATCTCATCAAATCTCTCCCCTTCCCTTCCTTCCTCTTTTCGTCTCCCTACACTTCTGTTTCTCCTTCCTTCTTTATGTTGCGTATCGAACCTCTACTATTCCCCCCCCCCATTGCATTTTCTCTCATTCTTAGCATTTATAAATAAAGATGTTTGATCTCATCTACGTCTTCGTCACTTTGTCTATTATACCTTGTTAAGGGGAGGTATTTAGTTTCTTCCCTAGAATTCCATCAAGCTTAAAATTACACCCCCTAGACCCCCTTTCAAGATAAATTTGTAAATTTTTCGGTAGAAAAATTTCCCGGCCGAAGGCCGGTTCTTCTCAAATTACAGGCTCGCTATCGCTCGCCAGGAAAAAATCGACACCTAAATGGCACGAAAGTTCTTAAAATTGACAGAAATGGGTCGAAAGTTCTTAAAATCGCCAAACTAAGGAGGCGAGCGTCTTAAAATCTAAAAAGCAATGGGGCTAAACATGAGAGAGGAAGGGGTCCAGAAAAAAATCCCTCAAGTGGAAATCTCCCCTTAACCTCTCCATTGTCTTTATATTAATTTATATTTGGTTGTCTTGGTCATGTTCCTCCTTCTTCCCTCACATCTAAAGTAACCTACTGTGTGGCTTTTTAAAATACCAAGTATACAGCTTCATTGCAAAAATTTAAACCAATTTGCATATACGCGTATTAAAAATATTATCCAAGTATATTAAATTCAAGCTTGGCTAGATATATCTCGAGTCCGTCAACATGTAATATATTCCATGCTATATTTTTACGCGAATTACCTTCCTTAATGCACTGCCATTAACTGCATATATATTTACATTTTACGGTGATTTTATGTATAATATATGTTAATAGTTATCCTTGTTGTTATTAGTATCATTATTATTATCATTATTACTATTAATATTAGTATTATTAGTATTATAAATTATTATTATTATAATTATTATTATAATTATTATTATATTTATTATAATTAATATAATTAATATTTATTGGTATATCTAATATTCTTCTCAGAGCAGAGTTTCGTATCTAATTCAAACAAACACTCTGTATGTTTTATTTAATTCAAACAAACACTCTGTATGTTTTATTTAATTCAAACAAACACCCTGTATGTTTTATCTAATTCAAACAAACACTCTTATGTTTTATTTAATTCAAACAAACACCCTGTATGTTTTATTTAATTCAAAAAAACACTCTGTATGTTTTATTTAATTCAAACAAACACCCTGTATGTTTTATTTAATTCAAACAAACACTCTGTATGTTTTATTTGTCTTTATTATTATGACCCCCTGATTACAGACCAATTTACATGTATGATTAGTCCCATACTTTTCCATAAAAATATAAATGATATGGTTAATAAATAATAATAATAGTTCTTAAAGCAAGCGCATGCTAAGCCAGCTAAGGATAGCCCAATAAGGCAGATTAGGCGTATTTCCATTGGGATCCTGTACTACTACCCCATCCCCTTGCTCATGAGGGACGGTAACGACTCAGTGCTTGTGAAAACCTTTAATGCGCCGAGCGTGGGCGCGACCCTGGGACCTTCTGGGTGGAAGTCCAAGACGCTAGTCACTACACCAGCGAGCCGCTATATATTCGTAGAACAACTAAAATCTGCTGTATTTCTTCTGAGAATAAATTGAATAACTGAATAATCGATTGTTTTATATGTAGTGGACACATTTGAACATACTATGTTTTACGTTATAACACCAAGTTTTCATAACTATTAACTACTTAAGGGGAGGTATTTAGTTTCTTCCCTAGAATTCCATCAAGCTTAAAATTACACCCCCTAGACCGCCTTTAAAGATAAATTTGTACATTTTTCGGTAGAAAAATGTCCCGGCCGAAGGCCGGTTCCTCTCAAATTACAGGCTCGCTATCGCTCGCCAGGAAAAAATCGACACCTAAATGGCACGAAAGTTCTTAAAATTGACAGAAATGGGTCGAAAGTTCTTAAAATCACCAAACTAATGGGGCAAACGCCTTAAAATCTAAAAAACAAGGGGCTAACCATGAGGGAGAAAGGGGTCAAGGAAAAAAATCCCTCAAGTGGAGACCTCCCCTTAATTCAATACAAAATCTTCATAACACCGTCAACTGGAAAAAGCTTGTGTTATATCGTTCAGTTAAACAGTGGGTACGAGAGCCACTGCATAGATGTTTTCTTTCTGTATGTTGATGTGTTGCTTCCTGATACTATTAGATGATTTTATATTTAACATCGTTCTTAACACCAATAATCCCCTAAATGATATTAACCCATAAATGGCAACTGTCCTCAATAGAGGTTTTTCTGGTGCACTGCGACCGTCCTCAATAGATCCGGAGCATTAAAAAAATCTTTAAAACACCCCAGTGGCACTCAAAACAAAGCCATTTTTTTATAAAAGTGAGATAATTCCCCTCCATTACTTGCTACCACTCCTACATGTGTGTAGGACCTCTCTCGCCCTTCCTTCCTCATTTGTTGTCTCCCTGTTACAACCCCTAGTGGCTTGGCTTCCATTGTATAAGTACCTTGTAAATTATAATTGACTCTCCGTTCGCCTTCGTTGACAGACTAGAGGTGTGTGTGTGTGTGTGTGTGTGTGTAAAAAAAGAGAGAGAGAGAGAGAGAGAGAGAGAGAGAGAGAGAGAGAGAGAGAGAGAGAGAGAGAGAGAGAGAGAGAGAGAGAGAGAGAGAGAGAGAGAGAGAGAGAGAGGAGAGAGAGAGAGAGAGAGAGAGAGAGAGAGAGAGAGAGAGAGAGAGAGGAGAGAGAGAGAGAGAGAGAGAGAGAGAGAGAGAGAGAGAGAGAGAGAGGGAGAGAGAGAGAGAGAGAGAGAGAGGGGGGGGGGGGGGGGAGAGAGAGATAACAAAGGCATAGCTTTAAATGATGAACCTTAGGTGTTTACTTTTCAATTGACACATAGGCCAACTATTACAGAACATCAGCGAAGACCAGAACAAAATAGTTAAACAAATTGAGAAATTATATATAAAACAAATACATGTTGAAATTGCCATTTATTTTACTCTCGTACGCCTAAATGAATATATATATTATGGTTAATGGGATTGCATTCTTAGATATATATATATATATATATATATATATATATATATATATATATATATATATATATATATATATATCAAGATGGATTGGAAAATATAGAGTGGCATGATATTGGCGAGAAAGGACAAATTTAAATAGAAGATAAAAAAAAAACAGTTGAAATAAATAAGCTAAAAATGAGTTGTATTTATACAGAATATATATACAGATACTCGTCATGCACGCTAGCAGGGGTAAACTAAACAAAGAAATAATAAGAGGGGATGCTGAGAAAGGAATACATAAAAGCGATAGAAATAACACATATCATAGGGAAGAGGGCGAGAATTGATATGAATGAGGATGACAGAGGTGGAGAGTAATAATATCGGAGAGTTTGGTGGGGTCAGTCGTCTAATAAGCGGGAGGAGGGAAGGTGACGGAAAAATTGGTTATTATGAGAAGGGGATGAAGACGGGGAACAGATGAAGGTAAGAAATGTAATGTGTGTATCCATGGAGGGAGATAAGGACGGAATAATATAATGCAGGTGAAAGGACAGGAAATTAATATGAGTACTGTAAACAAAGGAACAATGGAACAATACAAGATTAATGTAAATAAACGCAGGGATGAAGAATATAATAAACAAAAGACAAAACGAAATATACTGTACAGTCGCGCTAATAAGTGATATCTCAGCGCCAAGTATGTTTTAATTCAATAATTGGTATCAGCAATATCTAAGCTTCATTTCTCCATAGCGAGTGAAATATATAAACCAATTTCCTACACTTCCCCACCCTATTCAACATCTGACAGACATTAATACAGCACAGAGCAAGCCAAACGTAATGACAGCTGGGACATGACTTATTAGCGCGACCGTACATCCATGGAGGGATATGCGAACCAAAGATAATAATGTGAAATTCTGTAAAAATATAAGAAATTAATATGGAACCGTATGCACAGGATTATAATGTAAATACGAGCAGAGAATTACGAGACAAATATCGTAAGCAGATAAAAGTAATATATATATATGATGCATATGTATGCACAGATAAGAAGGAAATATATTAAGGGGAGGCAGTTGTTTTTTCGAGTCCTCCTCCTCCCTCATGTTTAGCCCTATTAGTTATTAGATTTCAAAACATTAGCCCCATTAGTTTGGCGAATTTCAGACCTTTTGCCCCACTTATTTGCCAATATTAAGACCTTTCGTGTCATTTAGGTGTCGATTTTTTTTCCTGGCGACCGCGAGCCTGTATTTGAAGAGGAATCGGCCACTCTGCTGACGCATAGTTAATAAGAATAATAATGAAAATATTAATAATAATAATAATAATAATAATAATAATAATAATAATGAATTAACGATAATGATAATAGCAATAATATAACAGAAAAAATAACAATTACCACAAAGGAAATAACAAATACTAAGAGGATAACGCAGAGAGTGGGTTAATATGACCGGTAGTGGATGCACCAGCGGCAGAATACGGAACGAGGAAATTAGCCACACACTGGGAGAGATTGCTAATTGTCTGGCCACTAATTATATTGACCTGACAACCCAAACAGTAGAAAATATAACCATTAGATCCTAACCAGTGCTAATTCTACTAATATTGTTAGGTAAGGCTAGGTTAGGTTGTGTTATATTAGATTAGAGCTATAAGTTGTCATTGCCTGTTTTAGTTAATACTGATTGAGACATAATGTTCCGAGTTGTTCAGAAACCCATAATTGCTATAACGTAGGGCCTAACCATTAACTGTGTGGATTACCTAAAATCTTCATCAAGGTACAGTCGCGGCTAGGTGTTCATCAAGGTACAGTCGCGGCTAGGTGTTCATCAAGGTACAGTCATGGCTAGGTGTTCATCAAGGTACAGTCATGGCTAGGTGTTCATCAAGGTACAGTCATGGCTAGGTGTTCATCAAGGTACAGTCATGGCTAGGTGTTCATCAAGGTACAGTCATGGCTAGGTGTTCATCAAGGTACAGTCATGGCTAGGTGTTCATCAAGGTACAGTCATGGCTAGGTGTTCATCAAGGTACAGTCATGGCTAGGTGTTCATCAAGGTACAGTCGCGGCTAGGTGTTCATCAAGGTACAGTCGCGGCTAGGTGTTCATCAAGGTACAGTCGCGGCTAGGTGTTCATCAAGGTACAGTCGAGGCTAGGTGTTCATCAAGGTACAGTCGCGGCTAGGTGTTCATCAAGGTACAGTCGCGGCTAGGTGTTCATCAAGGTACAGTCGCGGCTAGGTGTTCATCAAGGTACAGTCGCGGCTAGGTGTTCATCAAGGTACAGTCGCGGCTAGGTGTTCATCAAGGTACAGTCACGGCTAGGTGTTCATCAAGGTACAGTCGCGGCTAGGTGTTCATCAAGGTACAGTCATGGCTAGGTGTTCATCAAGGTACAGTCATGGCTAGGTGTTCATCAAGGTACAGTCATGGCTAGGTGTTCATCAAGGTACAGCCATGGCTAGGTGTTCATCAAGGTACAGTCATGGCTAGGTGTTCATCAAGGTACAGTCATGGCTAGGTGTTCATCAAGGTACAGTCATGGCTAGGTGTTCATCAAGGTACAGTCATGGCTAGGTGTTCATCAAGGTACAGTCATGGCTAGGTGTTCATCAAGGTACAGTCATGGCTAGGTGTTCATCAAGGTACAGTCATGGCTAGGTGTTCATCAAGGTACAGTCATGGCTAGGTGTTCATCAAGGTACAGTCATGGCTAGGTGTTCATCAAGGTACAGTCATGGCTAGGTGTTCATCAAGGTACAGTCATGGCTAGGTGTTCATCAAGGTACAGTCATGGCTAGGTGTTCATCAAGGTACAGTCATGGCTAGGTGTTCATCAAGGTACAGTCATGGCTAGGTGTTCATCAAGGTACAGTCATGGCTAGGTGTTTATCAAGGTAGTCATGGCTAGGTGTTCATCAAGGTACAGTCATGGCTAGGTGTTCATCAAGGTACAGTCATGGCTAGGTGTTCATCAAGGTACAGTCATGGCTAGGTGTTCATCAAGGTACAGTCATGGCTAGGTGTTCATCAAGGTACAGTCATGGCTAGGTGTTCATCAAGGTACAGTCATGGCTAGGTGTTCATCAAGGTACAGTCATGGCTAGGTGTTTCTGAATAATAGTTGACGTAACCATTATTGTACACTGACTAAGCATTTGAAATGAAGTACACAGGATTCGAAAGATTGAAATACAACACTTCACAAGTTAAACCCAACTAACTCGATTACAGAATAATGAGTTCAACTGTCTTGATAGCGTGTAATGCATAAGTGCGCGGAATTTCGGTGTGAGTATCCTAGGTTCGAGTCCTTGGAGTGCCACATGTATTTGTTGATTTCATTAATTGAGTTTAGAAGTGAAGTTGGTTGGTGACAAAATATAATTCATGGCCACGACTGTTCAATATGGTTGACAATTATTTGGGCTTGAAATTACAACTAACTCTATGCATGTAATAATCAAGATGTAACTAAAAATAATCCTCTTACCTTCTTCAGTAATCCTTAATATAATAATACCCACCCAAATCCAAGCTCCCACGACTGCAAGACCCTCCAAAGTCGACAGTTCTTAAGTACCGGTAATCATTTAATTTAACATTCACTGCAGCAGAACATCGTATTTACCTAGGAACTGGTATATTATGAAAGTGATGAATTAGCTGATATTATATATATATATATATATATATTTTTTTTTTTTTTTTTTTTTTTTTTTTAACTAATCAGGTTCCTGCAAGGCTACGTAGGTAAACCCCTAACTATAGGCAAATTCACTTATTCCGTAATTTTAGCATTGTTATCTCTCGAAAGAGAACACATAAGGAAATATCATATATATGTAAATATGGAAATGTAATTAAAATAAATAGATGGAGAGAGGAAAGAAAGCAATGCAAGTTTGTATATGTATGTTGAGAGAAACAGAACAAGAATGGTAATGCTGTTAACGGAGCCTGCTGAGTAAACCCAATCTAATATAATAGCTACGTTAATGTATTCAGAAGCGATAAATTGAATATTCGATTTAGTGCAATGATATGAATAATCAGATCAAGGAAAGTGGATACCTGGTGAAGATGAAATTAACAAGAGAATGTCAGGCAAAACCTCCATAGACAGACCCACGTACAGTCGCGCTAATAAGTCATTTCTCGGCACCAAGTATGTTTTGATCAATACTATAATTGGTATCAGCAATATCTAAGCTCCATTTCTTCATATCGAGTGAAATATTCAAACATGTTCCTACACTTACCCACCCTATTCAACATCAATACATTAATACAGCACAGTGCAAGCCAAAGGTAATGACAGCCGAAACATGACTTATTAGCGCGACTGTACGTAAAACTGTGAGGGTGAGTATTCCCCCCCCCCCCCCCCCAGATGCCACTCAAGGCAATACAATAAAACAGGTTTTTACGTTAATGGGGGGTCACCTGCTTTTTAGTTATCTTTCTCTCATTTTCTCTCTTTCTCTGGCCTGTATCCATTCGGCCCCATTCAGCCAACTGTTTTAAGACGTTTATCCCCATCCAGGTGTCAATTTCTTCCTGGCGAGCGACAGCGAGCCAGCATTGTATGGAGAAATCCGGCTTCGCCGGAGACATTTTTCTATCGAAAAATGTACAAATTTAGCTTGCTATCAAAACAAAACAATATTTGTGCTGGCTCGCTACCGCTCGCCAGGAAAATATTGACACCTGGATGGGGGTAAACGTCTTAAAACCGTAGGCTGAATAGGGCCCAATGGATACAAGCCAAAGAGAGAGGGAGAGAAAGATAAACAAAAGCCGGTGACCCCCCTTAAATGACGCTGCCCTGCGAGTAACGCAACATTTGATTCATTTTAAAGTGGCAATTTTCTACCCAAATCCGATAATTTCATAAATCTCTGGTTGTATCAGAGCATTGGCAAAGCGGATTATTATTTGTGTATATATTGTTTAGTCTGATAATAAATTAATCCTTTGCATATACAGGAGGTAGAGGTAGTAGTAGTAGTAGTAGTAGTAATAGTAATAGTAGTGGTAGTAGTAGTAGTAGTGACTATTCTGACCTGGTCTAGGGTCCAAAGAGGGGATGCACAGACTGAGTGGTTAAAAAAAAAAAAAAAAATAGTAGTAGTAGTAGTAGTAGTAGTAGTAGTAGTAGTAGTAGTAGTAGTAGTAGTAGTAATAGTAGTAGTAGTAATTATATTATTATTATAATGGAAAAATTGCAAAATAAACAAACCAAAACTTATACGAAGACAGTAAAAAGACAAAAACAACTAATCAAAATCGCAGTATTACTATCTGTACTAAACATGTCTGCATCATGTTCTCCATTCTATTATTGGTACATAATTGGCTTTTAGAGCAGAAGAAAATCACCAGAATCTGCCACACAACAGAAATATCAAGCAATAAACAGATGGCAACAGTTGCTCACATGACTCTCTCTCTCTCTCTCTCTCTCTCTCTCTCTCTCTCTCTCTCTCTCTCTCTCTCTCTCTCTCTCTCTCTCTCTCTCTCCCCTCCTCCTCCACGTACTTCTTCTCATAATTTCCCAGGAGAACATTTGATTATATCGCTGAACTCAGACTTTAAGGGGAGGCAGACCGTTTTTCTGGAACCCCTTCTCCCTAATGTTTAGCCCCACTAGTTTTGAAATTATAAGACCCATTAGTTTGGCGATTTTAACACCTTTCGCCCCATTTCGTTGTCAATTTTAAGACCTTCCGGGCCATTCAGGTGTCGATTATTTCCTGGCGAACGATAGCGAGCCTGCAATTTTAAGAGGATTCGGCCTTCGGTCAGGACATTTTTCTACCGAAAAATGTACAAATTTGTATTGAAGGGGGGTCTAGGGGGTGTTTTTCTAAGTGTGATGGAGGTCTAGGGAGGAAACTAAAAACATATATGAATAAATGAATTAATAGACCAAACAAACGGCCAGTCTCCCCTTTAATATCGCGCTCATCCAATTCACGGGATCAGCTTCCATTCTATCTCATTTAACGGATGATCTTAGCTCAGTTGATTTACTTTTAATCTTTCTATTCCGATTGTCTATAGTTATTACCTTTCAATAATATGACAGGTTAATCAGTTGGCTACAAGACGTCTTTCTTGAGTATCATAAAGTCATCTTGTGTGAGGTTGCAACAACTTCCATCCTGTCGTTAAATTTACATTACTAAAAATTCTTACTAAAAATATCCCTACCTATTGGTTGTGACTATTCTTTTTATGGACACATTTATTTGTTGACTTTGTTATTTGTGTGAAAATTCAAACCCCAAACCCTTGATTTACACTCATGTTATGATCTCATCCAAATCCAGTCAGGAACAAGTATTTATCTTTCAGGTAATATGTGTAGAATACTGTGTGTGTGTGTGTTACTCAGTTACTCTCAGTTACTTGTTCGTCAAGGGGAATCCACGCAATGCGAGCTAAGCTCATTATTATCGCGCCTCCTTAACTGGGAATGTATTGCGTGAAATGCATGTTAAGTGTTTTATGTACTGTTGGAATGGCTGTGGATGTGTGTGTAGTCTGTATTTAGCCAATTGGCGACATCGGAAACAAAGGCTTAGGGTGGATCTGTATGGTACCATTCTCACTATAGACGGTACCGTCTCGCCCGAAGGCTTAGGTAGCCATCAGCTTAGGTGAACCATATGATACCCATCTCGCCTTGTACCATTTTTGCCAACCCCAGATGGGACGTCACAACGTCGTCCACTTATTCCAGGTACCTATTTACAGCTAGGTGAACTGAGGCTAACACATGAAAGGAGACAAGCCCAATTTGTCTCCGCCCGGCGGAGTGTGTGTGTGTGTGTGTGTGTGTGTGTGTGTGTGTGTGTGTGTGTGTGTGTGTGTGTGTGTGTGTGTGTGTGTGTGTGTGTGTATGAGGAGTGTGTGGAGCTCTTCTAAGACTGAGTAGTATTAATACTGACCACCATATCTCACCCCTTTGAGCTTTTATATGGCGGGAATTAAAAAGCGTACATATACGTACATATATCGGGTGGATGGGACTCGTTAGCCTTGGTCGGCAACCCATCTAGTGGAGACAACCTTATAAAAACCCGGGTGGATGGGATTCGTCAGCCTTGGTCGGCAACCTGTCTAGGGAAGTAAACCTGATACAAATCCGTACTGCTTACCTAAAGGTAAGGCAGGTTAGTGGCTGGATTAGCCGAACACCACTGTAGAACAATAGTGCTAACAAGATACACAGAGGGCCTCGGAGTCGGACGGATCCTAAATTGAGTGGTCTATCCTGTACGTCCTTCAGTAAACTGGCTCGGGTTGTCCCTCTTACAGGGAATAGGTCCGCTTAGGGGCATTCTGTGTATGGCCACCCTCATTAAGGGGAGTAAGGCGTCCGGCAATAGATAGATAGATAGACATATACGTCTCCCACTAGTCCCCATTGATTTCAATAGAATCTACATATGTGTTTCCTGATTCCTGAGGGTTGATTACGCAAGACAGTTTAACATTAATTTGACGATATGTACCACAATACTTTGGTTTAAGATTACTTCAATGGTACTCTTGTGAATAGCATTATAATCTTAAACTATTAACTACTTATTGTAAGATTAGCAACACATTTATAACATTAATAACCATAGCCAAAATAAATGCAATTACATATTAAATGCGAAAACAATACAAGCTTGAACAAACAAATGATCACAGATTAGTTAAAATATTATATTGCATTTCAAAATCAGCCAAGTAACACAATCCTGTAACATTACGGAAGGAAGCAGCATATATATATACAGTATATATATATCACTCAAATATATACAGTAATATAATTTAGCAAAATATTAAACATCCAGGTATAAAAAAGCGAGCCTGGAAAACCCGGCCGAGGGAACTAATATTCTCAGGTCGCAGGTAAAATATATAAAATCCGAAGAACATTTTAAAAGCAAATGCGCGCCGGGACCCAAACAGCAGAAGTTGCCTGCGAGTCTCAGGGCGGGCCGGTGTCGCTGGGGGGAATTTTGTCACGGGAAAACGTTCACGATGGGGAATACTCAAGAAGTGGCACTACTTCTGAAAGTGGTATTGTGTTATAAGTGGTATTGTGTAATAAGTGGTATTGTGAATGAAAGTGGTATTGTTTATAAAAGTGGCACTGTTTATGAAAGTGGCACTGTTTATGAAAGTGGCACTGTTTATGAAAGTGGTACTGTTTATGAAAGTGGTACTGTATGAAAGTGGCACTGTTAATGAAAGTGGTACTGTTTGAAAGTTACATTGTTTGTGAAAGTGGCACTGTTTATGAAAGTGGTACTGTTTATGAAAGTGGTACTGTTATGAAAGTGGTACTGTTTATGAAAGTGGTACTGTTTATGAAAGTGGCACTGTTTATGAAAGTGGTACTGTTTATGAAAGTGGTACTGTTTATGAAAGTGGTACTGTTTATGAAAGTGGTACTGTTTATGAAAGTGGTA
>CM064579.1:44941695-44949208 GCA_032716605.1 Paralithodes platypus
TGGATGGGGGTAAACGTCTTAAAACAGTAGGCTGAATGGGGCCGAATGGATACAAGCCAAAGAGAGAGGGAGAGAAAGAGCAAAAAAGCGAGGTGGGCTCCCTTAATAGTTAAATGACTGACTGAATGAATGAATGACAAAATGAATGAATGAATTATGTAATGGCTGACTATAATAATGAATGGCTGAATAATACATGAGTGAATTAATACATGAGTGAATAATACACGAGTGAATAATACATGAGTGAATAATACACGAGTGAATAATACATGATAATACATGAGTGAATAATACATGAGTGAATAATACACGAGTGAATAATACATGAGTGAATAATACATGAGTGAATAATACATGAGTGAATAATACACGAGTGAATAATACATGAGTGAATAATACATGAGTGAATAATACATGAGTGAATAATACATGAGTGAATAATACATGAGTGAATTAATACATGAGTGAATAATACATGAGTGAATTAATACATGAGTGAATAATACATGAGTGAATAATACATGAGTGAATAATACATGAGTGAATAATACACGAGTGAATAATACATGAGTGAATAATACATGAGTGAATAATACATGAGTGAATAATACATGAGTGAATAATACATGAGTGAATACTACATGAGTGAATAATACATGAGTGAATAATACATGAGTGAATAATACATGAGTGAATAATACATGAGTGAATAATACATGAGTGAATTAATACATGAGTGAATAATACATGAGTGAATTAATACATGAGTGAATAATACATGAGTGAATTAATACATGAGTGAATAATACATGAGTGAATAATACATGAGTGAATTAATACATGAGTGAATTAATACATGAGTGAATAATACATGAGTGAATAATACATGAGTGAATAATACATGAGTGAATTAATACATGAGTGAATAATACATGAGTGAATAATACATGAGTGAATAATACACGAGTGAATAATACATGAGTGAATAATACATGAGTGAATAATACATGAGTGAATAATACACGAGTGAATAATACATGAGTGAATAATACATGAGTTAATACATGAGTGAATAATACATGAGTGAATAATACATGAGTGAATAATACATGAGTGAATAATACACGAGTGAATAATACATGAGTGAATAATACATGAGTGAATTAATTAATTAATAAATTATGCCTAATTGAGCGACCAACGAAATTAACGAATGACTAATTGACTAAGTACGTGACTGAACGAATGGCTGATTGATTGAATGACTGAATTAATTAATTAATGACTGATCGAATGACTGAATGAATAAATTAATCATTGACTGACTGAATTATGGACTGACTGATTGATTGATTGAACGAACGGATACTCCATTTACTAACTGATTGGCCGAATGAATGACCGTCTGATTAAATGCCTGACTGATTGGGTGGAGCCATGTAACATTCCTACCAAAGTTAAGGGGAGGTATTTAGTTTGTTCCCTAGACCTCCATCAAGCTTAAAATGCCACCCCCTTGAGTCCCTTTCCAGATAAATGTGTACATTTTTTGGTAGAAAAATGTCCCGGCCGAAGGCCGGTTCCTCTTAAATTACAGGCTCGCTATCGCTTGCCAGGATAAAATGGACACCTGAATGGCACGAAAGGTCTTAATATGGGGTGAAAGTTCTTAAAATCGCTAAACTAATGGGGCAAACGTTTTATAATATCAAAAGCAATGGGGCTAAACATGAGGGAGAAAGGGGTCAAGAAAAATATCCCTCGAGTGGAGATCTCCCCTTAAGATACAGTTCAGATACCAGAAATATATACATGTGACCGATTTATACTGCAACACCATGTCAATTTTATATATTTCAATACCTAATGCCATTTTTATGTATTGTGCTTATGATGAAACCATATATTATCATTTAAGAAGGACACTAGGAGGCAAACACTAATATTGGACATACTAAAATAAAAATAAAATATTGTACAGAAAGGGTTTATAATAAATGGAGATCAGTACCTGCATGACTCTACTAATTGTTCACACGTGTGGGGAGGATCCTCTCACACAGCACTTCTAGACACAGTAGACAAGAAAGCTTTCCGTCTCATTAACTCACGTCCACTCACCAACTATCTGCAGGTTCTCTCTCTTTGCCGCAATGTTGCATCTATCTCACTACTATACCGCAATTGCAATAATCAGAGCTCTCTCAGTTTATACCACCCCCTCTTCGTAGAGCATCGTAGCACCCGTCTTGCAACAAAATCTCACCCCTACTCTGTGCAAATCTCCAACCCAAGAGTGAAACGTTATTTTCAGTCTTTCTTCTATTCTATGAGCTCTGGAACTTTCTCCCAGAATCAGTCTTTCCCTCTTCTTATGACTTAAATTGCTTCAAACTCCATGTGTCCAGTCATTTTGGATCGAACGTCCATTGATTTTTGCCCTGTCAATCTTTCAACTCTGGGGGAGGCACTCGTTACAGGCAGTTCTGCATTTTGTCTACCTCACTCACATAGAAAAACAAAATACTGGAATGGTGTCTGTCTACTAAATAAATTCTCCACTATCACCATCTGGCGTAGATAACCACAAACCAGACCTACCACAACACCAGAGACACTAGACACAACTGACGGACTGTACTCTCCTGGTTTGATAGCGTAATGCATAAGTGCGCGGAATTTCGGTGTGAGTAGGCTATCCTAGGTTCGAGTCCTTGGAGTGCCACATGTATTTGTTGATTTCATTAATTGACTTTAGATGTGAAGTTGGTTGGTGTAAAACAACATAATAACTACACTGCTTTTACTGTGCTCTTGTGTGCTGTCCCCGCTGATTTAGCCGGGCAGCACTAGTGACCGTTACAGAGTGACTTGCCTCTTGCCGCTGACGCCTGATGGATGGCAAGTTTACGGCAACGTTGGCTGGTTATCAATCTTGGCGGGAGAGATTGCATGGCTGGCTGAGAGAGAGAGAGATAGTACGATGGCCGACCAATGTAAAATACAATGGTGGGTGAAACGTTGTGTACAGTCGCGCTAATAAGTGATGTCTCGGCACCAAGTATGATCAATAATTGGTAACAGCAATATCTAAGTTTCATTTCTTCATATCGAGAGAAATATACACACTTGTTCCTACACTTACCCACCCTATTCAAAATCTGACAGACATTAATACAGCACAGAAGGAGCCAAACATAATGACAGCTGGGACATGACCTCTTAGCGCGACCGTACCTAGAAAATGACGTTTCAGTAATAATAGTTGTTAAAATAATCCTAATCATTGTTAGTATGTTCTTTTATTCTGGGAAGCCGGGACAACACGGCCAACGCCACCACCAACAACAACAACAAAAACAACAACAACAACTACTATTACTACTATCTCATGTCCGTGTCTTATCCGTTTGGAGCCTGTTGTGTACAGGAAGCTGGGTACTCAGGACTGTTGCAAGTAGTCCAGGGAACCACACAGATAGAGCGTCAATGATGTCTACTACCTCCAAGTTTCTATAGTATACTGGTAGATGGACCGAGACATTGGGCGTGAGGAGACTGCCCATCAGCCTCGTTCCGTTGCACCCAAGACATTTCGGTTGTCAGCCTAGCGTGTATGCCAATTAGTATATGGGTCAGATCTCGAAATCACAAGAATCCGTACTATCCAAGGAAGTGCAATTTGCAACATAATATCCAACATAATATCCTACTGTCCAAGGAAGTACAATTTGCAACATAATATCCAACAAGAGGTTTAGTCGCTTCTGTACCGATGATGTGTTATATATTGGATTTCCGCTACATTTAGATGATTTTATGAGGAATAGGAAGAATATATGGTAGCTAAAAGTAGGCATTGAGTCTGTAGTCTTTTAATTGGTAGACGTCCTTCCTAAGCTGAATCAAGTCATCAAATAGTTTCCAGAATATAATGAGAAGGAAGCCACAGGTACAGAAGGGGTTAAAGTGATTTGGGAGATGAAAGATCAAAGCTATCCTATTTTTTCAATATCCTCACAATAATAACAAACATTGTATCTTATCATTGAAGCTGGAAATCCTGGGTGATGGGATTGATTTTCACCCTGACTCCAGGACTAAATGCCCTACAAGACACGCTGAACAGATTGACCAACACATCCAATAACCAACAGTGGTACAAGGGACAGACAAGTTGGCAGAGACCTAGCTTGTTATTGATACAGTGACCCAAGTTGGCAGAGACCTAGCTTGTTATTGATGATACAGTGACCTCCACTGCTCCCTGACACTGCTCGCCCCACGCTTCAGTCACTAAACACAGCCATATGTCTAGCCCGGAAGTCAGTTTATCCTATGTAACCCACTTACTCCATTGGTACACTCTCTAGTCTATTCGCTGTAAGTAGGCGATACATCATGACCTCTAACCTTTGTAACTAAACATCTAATAGAGTAATAAAGTAATCGAACAAATATTTCTACCATTTGAGAAGAGCCATTCAAGGAATAGATGTGGAAATTTACAGCCAATTTGCTCTAGCCCTTTTTGAGTTACAGAGGATAGAGTTAATGATTTATCGCTTACTTACAGCGAATAGACTACAGTATAGTTATTTTTCTTTCGAAAAATGTACAAATTTAACTTGCTGTCAAAGCAAAACAATATATATACTGGCTCGCTCCCGCTCGCCAGGAAAATATTGACCCCTGGATGGGGGTAAACGTCTTAAAACAGTAGCTTGAATTGAGCCGAATGGATACAAGCCAAAGAGAGAGGGAGAGAAAGAAAAAAAAGCGAGCATTGTATGTCTCCGGCTTCGCCGGAGACATTTTTCTATCGAAAAATGTACAAATTTAGCTTGCTGTCAAAACAAAACTATATATATGCTGACTCGCTACCACTAGCCAGGAAAATATTGACGCCTGGAGGGGGGTAAACGTCTTAGAACAGTAGGTTGAATGGGGCCGAATGGATACAAGCCAGGGAAAGAGAGAAAAGGAGAGAAAGATAAAACAAAAAGCCGGTGACCCCCTTAAATAAAGCCAGAATTGAGTAGCGTAGAGTAAACTAACACCACGGGAGAGCAGCGAGAGAGAGGGCAGACAAGGATTAGAGAGGGGCAGACAAGGATTAGAGAGGGGCAGACAAGGATTCGAGAGGGGCAGACGAGGATTCGAGAGGGGCAGACAAGGATTCGAGAGGGGCAGACGAGGATTCGAGAGGGGCAGACGAGGATTCGAGAGGGGCAGACAAGGATTCGAGAGGGGCAGACAAGGATTCGAGAGAGGCAGAGAAGGATTCCCATCGCGCCTTCCCCGATACCGTTATCACCCGCGGCGTCAGCTCCAGAGAATGGCTTGCGGTGTTACATTACGTAATTTACATCGACTAGATCGGCCACCAGGGAGCGTCACGGCCCGTTACGTTATGGACTTCCGATAACCGAAATATTGGCTAGAGGGCTACGGGTGATGCTTGGCTGACGGAAAGGAGGTAGACTTTTGATCAGCTCTTTTCCATGACCCTTTTTTTTTTCCGACAGCAGGTTTGAGAATGTTCTATCTTCGACTATCTTAGGTAGCTGACCTCTTTCACTTATAAACTACCGGTACCTGACCAGAATTACCCACAAAAGTTGCAGGCATACAGACCCTAGTTTCGATAATTTGGGTCTGGCAGTTCGTAAATTAAAACCTAATTATAATTTACCTATATATAAATATAAATGTTATCCTCGTTTGCCTTAGAGCTTCTTAATAACGAGAACAGCTTAGTCACACGAGCGTTTTTCCTGATTTCTTTTGATTGGCAACATTATTCTGAGTAAACTTACCGAGAACGATTCAGCTTTGGAAGGCCTTCTAGGAATCTGTGGGTCAAATTTCTCAATTAACCCTTTGAATCCCATAATTCCTTAGACAAATCTATAATATCGTCTACTGATAACCAGAATAAACGGAAGAAAGGCGTCACCGACTACAGAGAGGGATAATCCCCAAGTTTTCCATGGTCCCGAACCCGTTCGTGATATCAGGTCATGACGGGCGGAAGATGAAAATCGACCTGATACGATTCACCCTGACAACTTTATATCTTCCGTTAGCGACCTCGACTTATAGGCTCGCTTGCTTACCCCTTCGATAAGAAGAACAGTG
The DNA here is from genome assembly GCA_032716605.1 of Paralithodes platypus. Classification (NCBI taxonomy): domain Eukaryota; kingdom Metazoa; phylum Arthropoda; class Malacostraca; order Decapoda; family Lithodidae; genus Paralithodes; species Paralithodes platypus. The sequence goes on from CM064579.1 coordinate 44,947,840, forward strand.
TTTGAATTTATTTTAAAACTATAATCAATTGTACAGGTTCAATGGCGCTTTTCTTATTGTAATTATGGGTGTTATTAAATGCTTAAATTAATTTTAAAATGACTCTTTAGAAGCTAATATCTTTATTGATATAGTCTGTTCCCGTTGATTCCTGTAGATAGCTCTTCTTAACAGTCTTCAAAGTGAACTAGATTTTTAACTAATTTTTACAAAACTTGCCATGGGCAAGTAGTCTAAAACCTGCGAAGCCCATGACTATTATGACATATTGTGTTTTAAAAACGCTTAAAGTATCCTTTATTCTGATTCCTAAATCTTCTTGGCATTGATTAAAATAAAATAAAATGTCAGTTAATGTAAGTATAATTATCTTTGGCGTGGGACTCGCAGATCTCAGAGCTGTACACGCGAATGTTGAGCAATGTAATAAGATATGCTCGGATTAGTTAGTATGTTTACCTTATCTCGTGTTATGGCTAAACTTGGACTGTTTTGTTATCACACTTTCTGGTCGTTTTAATCTGGTACAAATCCCAGTTAAAAATAGTTCATACATTTAGTCTTCAACGAAATGTTTAACACAGCATATAATGTTTGGTGTATAGTATATGTTTAAGTATTTTTTTCTACAGATTACACCACTTCCAACCAGGCCATGTTCCTCTCCATTCCCATTCCTAAAATCCTTTCCATGACCCAGGCTAGTGCCCACTACAACTTGTCCACTAAATCCTGACTCTTTCCTATAAATCCATGATTTTTCCTTTGGTGCTTCTGCATTTTTCTCAAACACACGATGGCGCTATTTAATTTTATTCTCGTTAACAAAAACTATTTTAGTTGACTTAGGAAAGCCATTTAACAATCAACATTTTGACTGAAAATGGGACAAACTAAACTGCAAATACATCTAATAAATATTATTTGCTCCTAATTTCCTCTAAGTGCTTCTCTTCTCATACTCAACTTGTACTTCAATCCAAACCATAATTGACTGTATCTTATTTTTATTGTTCTAAGTTTAAATGGCGTTTCATTGATGTAGCGCTTAAAAGTTTCTGACAAACAAATATCAATCTGAAATTGATCGCTAAGATCATATTGTTTCCCCAACACACCAGAACGCTCGCCTTCTTGAAATCGTAATGCATAAGTGCGCGGAATCTCGATGTGAGTATCCTAGGTTCGAGTCCTTGGAGTGCCACATGTATTTGTTGATTTCATGAATTGAGTTTAGAGGTGAAGTGGGTTGGTGGAAAAAACATAATAATTTGATTATGGCTACCATTAGACGCTTATATTATTCTTGGAAGGGATTTGTGGGAATGGAAGGGTAAATCAAGATATGTTTTAACTCTTTGATTCCTAC
>CM064579.1:44949308-45062905 GCA_032716605.1 Paralithodes platypus
CATCTCCCTTTAAACCTGGTGAATTTGTACTTGGTCGTTCGAGCTACGGAACTGTAATTGGCCGCTGGTACCGGTACAGTCGCGCTAATAAGTCATGTCTCGGCACCAAGTATGTTTTGATCACTAATTAGTATCAGCAATATCGAAGCTTCATTTCTTCATATCGAGTGAAATATACAAACACGTTCCTACCCTATTCAACATCTGACAGACATTAATACAGCACAGAGCAAGCCAAACGTAATGACAGCTGGGACATGACTTATTAGCGCGACCGTACATCTTTGAGTTGTAAAAGCACAAATAAGTCTTCTACTGCACAATGCATCAGTCAATCACTTTGAAGTAGAATTCTCTAGCTCAAACGAACCAAAGGCAATTTCGCCAGGTTAAGGGGAGATATCCACTTGAGGGCATTTTTTCTGGACTCCTTTCTCCCTCATGTTTAGCCTCATTGTTTTTTTATAATTTTAAGACGTTTGCCCTCATTATTTTGACAATTTTAAGAACTTTCAACCCATTTCTGTCAATTTTAAGAGCTTTCGTGCCATTTAGGTGTCCATTTTATCCTGGCGAGCGATAGCGAGCCTGTAATTTAAGAGGAACCGGCTTTCAGCCGGGACATATTTCTACCGAAAAATGTACAAGTTTATCTTGAAAGGGGCTCAAGGGGGTGTAATCTTAAGCTTGATGGATATATAGGGACCAAACTAAAGACCTCCCCTTAAAAGAAATACTTTAGTGACGTGATCACGAATGAGTGTGGTGCCTAATGCCATCTCTTAGCACACATACAAACCTAATAACCGAACCTCAAAACACAGGATAATGCAGAACCTACAGTACGTCCAGTAGTGCAAACACATAACTTTAAAATATGTATGTGCTTTTTATAATGCATGGATTGTATTAATTTGACAACATTAAGTCACATTCAAGTCACATGAAGCACATTTGTAGTATAGTATGTATCAGAAATGCATGGACATGGTTTAAACAGGTTCATTCTGTTTTGTAAGCGATTATTACACGTTGATTGACTATACCACATTTGCTGCAGCCTTAGGTGTTCTACTTTTCATATTCAATTGTATAATGTAATAACAAATATCTACTAAAGAACAGAATACCGTATTCCGGCTCACTGACCTGCGCGGCAGATACATGGGTGTGTTTTGCTAGACTCACTTGAGGGCTATAAAAAAAGTATTTATAAAAATATAAATAAAATGGCGTATTGAAATCCCCCCCCCCCCCCAACCCTTCACCCCAACGGCCCTTCATTCTAATACGACGCAAAGCCAAAAAGTTAATTAAGCAAAGTAAAAAGACCTTAGAGTTACATATTGCGAATCAAAGTAAAACAAACCCGAAAGAATTCTATAGTTATATCAGAAAGAAAAAAGTAGTTACTTCAACTGTTGGACCGTTAGTCGATGAAAATGGAGAATACACCAAAGACGAAGAACAAATGAGTAATGCCCTCAATACCTTCTTTGCATCAGTTTTTACAACAGAAGACCTCAGTGATATCCATACACCATCGCCGATTCAGATTGATAATTCAGATGTTTTAAGCAATATCACCGTTACAGAGAGAGAAGTATTGAATTGTTTAGATAAACTCAGGTAAATAAAACGCCTGGACCTGATACAATCTCGCCTAGAGTTCTAAAGGAAGCTAAGGATGAGCTCTCTAAACCACTGACATTACTATTCAATAAATCCTTGCAGTCTGGAACTATGCCCGATCAGTGGAAGCTAGCCAACATAACACCGATATTCAAAAAAGGCAGCAAATCCCTATCCAGTAACTATCGTCCAATTAGCTTAACCTCAGTTGTATGTAAAATGCTAGAAACTGTCATACGAGACAGACTCGTAAATCACTTAGAGGAAAATAACATACTTAAAGATACTCAACACGGCTTTCGTAAAAAACGTTCCTGTTTAACAAACCTCTTAGACTTCTTCCACGATATCCTCAACCTCTACGATGAGAGTAAAGCTGTAGATATTATATACCTTGATTTTCAAAAGGCCTTTGACAAAGTTCCCCACAAACGTTTACTGCTAAAACTAAAAGCGCATGGACTACAAGACGTTGTTGAAATGGATAGAAAATTGGCTCAGCGACAGAAACCAAAGAGTAGTCATAAACGGTAAGGCATCAAAATGGACCAATGTAAGTAGCGGGGTACCCCAGGGATCGGTACTAGGACCAATTCTCTTTCTAATTTACATCAACGACATAGATGAGGGTCTCACCTGTACATCTCAAAATTTGCTGACGATACAAAATTGCAAATAGCGTACTCTCGAAAGAACAAGTTGACGATATGCAACACAATCTAGATAAATTGTCATGTTGGGCCCAAATTTGGCAAATGAGTTTCAATGCGGATAAATGTAAAGTACTACATATCGGATACCTAAATGAGAAAGCAAACTATTCGATGAATGGCACTCAGCTTAAGAATGTAAACAGAGAAACCGATCTGGGAGTAACAATATCGAGTAACCTAAAACCGAGTCAACAATGTTCAGAAGTTGTTAAGAAGGCAAACAAAATAATTGGCTTTATAGGCAGGTCATTTGAGCATAAATCCAAAGAAGTTATCCTAACCCTTTACAATTCCTTAGTCCGCCCTCTTCTGGAATACTGCGTTCAATCCTGGTGCCCTTATTACCAAAAAGATATAAACAAGCTAGAACGAGTTCAACGTAGAGTTACCAAAATGATACCTAGCCTAAAGAACAAACCATACGAAGAGCGTCTTAGAGAATTAAATCTATTTCCTTTAACCCAGCGCAGATTAAGAGGCGACTTAATTCAAGTGTTCAAAATCATCAAAGGCATCGACAATATGAACTGTAGTAAGTACTTCACTATCGACCAATCTAATTACACGCGGGGAAACGGTTGCAAAATTATTGGTAAATCTTTTAACTCGCACGAATCTAAGAATTTCTTCTTCAATCGAGTTGTCAACTTGTGGAATGGGCTTCCCCGAAACGTTATAGACTGCATCACCGTTGATTCATTTAAACTCCGCCTAGACAAATATCTCGCATCAAACCCGCGACTGACTGCGTTTGTAAATGAATAACTTTATTTTATCCCCCCCTCAGTTACTAACCCATCTGTCACCTGCTAACTTCCTAATCCTGCCACGGACATTAGTTCCAGGGCAGTAATTCCCTTTCCAATGTTCCCTTACCCACTCTAAACCACTGTTTGGACACTTGATCCTCAGTGTTTTGGAGGACAAGCAACCTAGAAGGGTCACTGGATCTGTTGTTGCTTGATTTCCTTTGTACTCCTTTGTACTAATTGTCTACATTTACCGGTACAGAAATGTCCCGGCCTCAGGCAGATTTACCGGTACAGAAATGTCCCGGCCTCAGGCAGATTTACCGGTACAGAAATGTCCCGGCCTCAGGCAGATTTACCGGTACAGAAATGTCCCGGTCTCAGGCAGATTTACCGGTACAGAAATGTCCCGGCCTCAGGCAGATTTACCGGTACAGAAATGTCCCGGCCTCAGGCAGATTTACATTAAATTGCTGGGTCACTATTGCTCGACACAAATATAATGATACCTGAATCGTGCGAAATGTCTCACAATCGTTGTATTAACAGGGCGGGAACATGGGGATTGGGGAAGGAGGGGATTATAAACACCACACCATGGCTTAGAAACAGTAAAGAGAAAACACCGTATATTTACCCTCTAACCTGCGCGGCCATTGACGGTGCCGCCGCTTCCCGCGTCAAAAGGATGGCCAGGCGCTGCAATTCCTCGGCATTTTTCAGTGTCCTCGCGAGAGTCGGAAGTTTTAAGGGGAGGCAGACCGTTTTTCAGGACCCCCTTCTCCCTAATGTTTAGCCCCACTAGTTTTGAGATTTTATGACGTTCGGCCCATTAGTTTGGCGATTTTAATACCTTTCGCCCCATTTCGTTGTCAATGTTTAGACCTTTCGTGCCATTTAGGTCGGTTTTATCCTGGCGAGCGATAGCGAGCCTGCAATTTCAAGAGAAACCGGCCTTCGGCCGGTACATTTTTCTACCGAAAAATGTACAAGTTTATCTTGAAAGGGGGTCTAGGGGGTGTTTTTCTAAGCTTGATGGAGGTCTAGGGAGGAAACTAAAAAATATACATGAATAAATGAATTAATAGACCAAACAAACGGCCAGTCTCCCCTTCAATGCCACCAGCGTCACCTGGGGGTCAGGGTTGTCACGGGAAATGTGCGTTTTATATCCCGTAGAGTTACACGCTATGTTGTTTGCGAGATTGGTGCTATTTATTCTTATATTCACTATGCCGGCTCTCTAGCTTATGAGCTATACACAGGCTTAACCCGTTCAGTACCAGTGACGTCCTTTTGACTTTATTCTGGCTATTATTAGACGATGTTATTAAGGGGAAGTTTCTAGTTTGTTTCCTACTCCTCCAGCAATCTTAAAATTTCACCTCCTTGACCCCCTTTCAAGATAAATTTGTACATTTTTCGGTAGAAAAATGTCCCGGCCGAAGGCCGATTACTCTTAAATTACAGGCTCGCTATCGCTCGCCAGGATAAAATCGACACCTAAATGGCACGAAAGGCCTTAAAATTGACAGAATGGGGCGGAAATTCTTAAAAATCACCAAACTAATGGGACAAACGTCTTAAAATCTCAAAAGCAATGGGGCTAGACATGAGGGTGAAAGGGGTCAAGAAAAAAGTCCCTCAAGTGGAAATCTCCCCTTAAAACAGGGCAAACAGGATTCTCGGGTTCATCTCTAGGAGTGTGAGTAACAGAACTGCTGATGTTATCTTAAAACTTTACTTGTCATTAGTGAGACCCCATATGGATTATGCTGTTCAATTTTGGTGTCCTTATTACAGAATGGACATAGATTCATTGGAGAGAGTACAACGTAGAATGACAAAAATGACCCATAATATTAGAAGTCTTCCGTATAAAGAAAGGTTGAAGAAATTAGGCTTACATTCGTTAGAGAGACGCAGAGTTAGAGGGGATATGATAGAGGTGTTCAAGTGGGTTAGTGGGATTAACAAAGGGGACATGACAACAAAAAATAATGTACTAAAGCTCAGTGATAGCGAAAGAACTCGTACTAATGGTTTCAAATTAGATAAATTTCGTTTCAGAAAAGATATAGGCAAATATTGGTTTGTAACAGAGTTGTAGATGGGTGGAATGGACTACCAAGTGCTATAGTGGGATTAAAAACGGTAGGGAGCTTTAAGATAAAATTGGATAAGCATATGGACGAGAAGGATTGGGTGTGAAGGGGGATCAGCCGGGTTGGGCCAATCAGCGCTCTGCAGACCCCCGTAATCCTGCGTTAATCTCTAACCGTTTTGGTAAGATGATCGTCAGGGTATTAGAGTGTTGAGCCTATAATTGGGCTTTGTAATTGGGGTTGTGTGGGACAGGGATCTGCCTTGCTTAGGCCAATTGGCTTTCTGCAGACTCCCATTTTCTTATGTTCTTATGTTCTTATTCAGTTTAAAAAGGGCTTCCAGCAATTAGCAGGCTCCGACCTATCCTAATTAGCCCTTCTTACTACCACAGATACTTCTTAAGCTGCACAAAAGTGTCTAAATATAGCTAGAATAAAACAAAGAAGACGTCGCTGGTACGGAAGGGGTTAAATACCACAACATTTAACAATATATAAAACGAAACAAAAAACACTCGTGTCTTTCCCTTATATGTCCTAATCAACATTCCTGACACAGGAATAGGGATCTGTCTTGTGTGGGCCGATCGGCTTTTTGCAGACTCCCATTTTCTTATGTTCTTATGTTCCTATATAATTGCTTTTATCTTCTCCACCATGTAATCACCCTTTTACAATAAAAACTAAGGTATAACCAGATATGTACCATCTAATGTTATTCAGACTAACAAAAGGTAAATCATGTAATTTGTCAGGTATAAGTGTTCGTTGTCTTTGTATCGTATGTATTAACTAAAATCGTTCTTAACGCTAATAACACCCCAAATTAAATTATAGAAAGCCTGTGATCCTCCCGGGATTCAAGGCTAGGACACAACATACATAATGTAAACGCTCTAACCATTACATCATCAAGACAGTTAAAGGTTCAGCACGCTACCTCGATAAATATCCATATATCGAATACTGGATATCGATTTAATCATGTACTGGACCCAACTGCACTATGAATAGCCTAATGTTTATGCGAGAGGAAAGAACAATTTATGGGGTACAAATATCAAAGGACCGACCTCGCAATACACTATTTCTGAGCCTATTGATATTAAGTAAAATCGTTCATGACACTAATAACTCCCAAACGAAATTAATGAGAGTATATATATATATATATATATATATATATATATATATATATATATATATATATATATATATATATATACCGGTATATGTATATGTGTATAACTAAATTGATAGGGAATTCCACACTCATCAACTTTATATTCAACCCTCGCCAATGTTATTATTTAGCCTTAGCTTTGGTTCAGGATTGTTTCTCACTACGCAATACGTTCCACCACTTATAGGCGCATTAACGTATTGCATTATCTGCTACACACCAGTTTTCCATAATTCTACTTGACTACAAGCTAATCAGCTGTTTCAATTTATAAATTGCTGCACATATAAGAGTTTTTAAATAACTACCCTATAAGATGTATTTGACAAACTGCTGTCATCATACTTGTAACTAGTAGTTTTCCTCGAACCCCATCACAAATGCTAAATAATGAATGAATGAATGAAAGAAACTCCACATGCAAATGTTTAATAGAAGACCCAAAGTCCGGGTAGCAATATAATTATACCCACTGAGTTAGGTAATTTGCTATAAATTCATAATAGTATCTATAATTAAATCTCCTACTGTATTAGACAAATGAGGAATAGATCTTGCATGTACTGTATCATTATGTGTGTTGATATGTGTGCGTGTAAAGCGGCAATTGGATAAAAAGCGACGAGGCCTTGTATAGGATATATAAATCGCGGTGATGCCTTGTAAAATAAATAAATATTCTCGGTGGAATATAAAATTAAATCGCACCCAGCCAGCCCCCCCCCCCCCCCCCCCCCCCCCCTTTCCTCGTCGCTCTCTGCCGTTTTCAGTTACATATTAAAAATCGTCACTGGAACAGAGTCGGTGTATAATTTGGCAATGTTTCTAGTGGCACTAAAATAAAATTGCTTCCCGTCCGAAAACAAAATATATATATACCCAAAAAGTAATTCAATAATTGTATAAAATGATTGGGTGATGTTGTTTTGATTGCACGATATTTATGTGCACGGGCTCTACATTTTTCTTTGTTAAGGGGGGTCACCGTTTTTTTTTTTTTTTTCTCTCCCTCTCTCTTTGGCTTGTATCCATTTAGCCCCATTCAGCCTACTTTTTTAAGACGTTTAGGCTACCCTCATTCAGGTGTCAATATTTTCCAGCATATATATATTTTTGTGTTACAGCAAGCTAAATTTCTACATTTTTTGATAGAATAATGTCTCCGGCGAAGCCGGATTTCGCCATACAATGCTGGCTCGCTATCGCTCGCCAAGAAAAAAATTTACACCTGGATGGGGATAAACGTCTTAAAACAGTTTGCTGAATAGGGCCAAATGGATACAAGCCAAAAAGAGAGGGAGTTAAAGATAAAAAAAAAACGGTGACCCCCTTAATGTTTGATTGTCGTAATAGGTGACCATGTATCAAGGGAGTCAACGGGGGGGGGGGAGAGAGAGAGAGAGAGAGAGAGAGAGAGAGGGAGAGAGAGAGAGAGAGAGAGAGAGAGAGAGAGAGGAGAGAGAGAGAGAGAGAGAGAGAGAGAGAGAGAGAGAGAGAGAGAGAGAGAGAGAGAGAGAGAGAGAGAGAGAGAGAGAGAGAGAGAGAGAGAGAGAGAGAGAGAGAGAGAGAGGTGGGGGATGACAAGGTATGAATAATGAGGTCAATATTGTTCTTGTTATAAATGCCATAATATAACTCTGTTGCTTGTGAGACTTCTCGTGTTTAATCTGTGTACTCTGTGATGTGTGTACTCTGTGATGTGTGTACTCTGTGATGTGTATGTGTGTACTCTGTGATGTGTGTACTCTGTGATGTGTGTACTCTGTGATGTGTGTACTCTGTGATGTGTGTACTCTGTGATGTGTGTACTCTGTGATGTGTGTACTCTGTGATGTGTGTACTCTGTGATGTGTAGCCACCGTTGTTAAGGGGGTCACCGGGTTTTTTTTGTGTTATCTTTCTCTCCCTTTCTCTCCTTTTCTCTCTTTCCCTGGCCCCATTCAGCCAACTGTTTTAAGACGTTTATCCCCATCCAGGTGTCGATTTCTTCTTGGCGAGCAATAGCGAAAAAGCATTGTTTGGGGAAATCCGGCTTCGCCGGAGACATTTTTCTATCGAAAAATTTACAAATTTAGCTTGCTGTCAAAACAAAAATATATATATGCTGGCTCGCTACCGCTCGCCAGGAAAATAATGACACCTTTATGGGGGTAAACCTCTTATAATAGTAGGCTGAATGGGGCCGAATGGATACAAGCCAAAGAGAGCGGGAGAGAAAGAGAATAAAAAAACGAGGTGGACTCCCTTAATAGTGTAGGTGTACTGTACCGGGGTGCGAGTTGGTGCTATCCGGATTTTATGGTTTTTTCTCTCCAGCTACTAGTTTGGAATTATGTTAATTTTATTATTGGTTGTATATATATATATATATATATATATATATATATATATATACTGTATGTGTGTGTGTGTGTATGTGTGTGTGTGTGTGTGTGTGTGTGTGTTTAATATATGAGTTGATGAGTGGACCAGTATTTCGTCACTTTTCTTTTCTTGAATTCAGTTTAGACTATTGTTTGTAGTTTCACTTAGTGCAATCTGTTTCTTTAAGGGGAGATTTCCACTTGAGGGATTTTTTTCTTGACTCCTTTCTTCCTCATGTTTAGCCCTATTGCTTTTCTAATTTTAAGACGTTCGCCCCATTATTTTGACGATTTAAAAAACTTTCGACCCATTTCTGTCAATTTTAAGACCTTTCGTGCCATTTAGGTGTCGATTTTTTCCTGGCGAGCGATAGCGAGCCTGTAATTAAAGGGGAACCGGCTTTCGGCCGGGACATTTTTCTACCGAAAAATGTACAAATTTGTCTTGAAAGGGGGTCAAGGGGGAGTAATTTTATGCTTGATGGAAGTCTAGGGAATCAACTAAAAACCTCCCCTTAATGGTGTTATGATTCCCTTGTATGGTGTTATGATTCCCCTGTATGGTGTTATGATTCATGTATTCCTTTTGCCATCAAGTAGGCTATAATTACGCTGTCACCAATAGCTTAATAACGATTTACCTCGTCTACGAAACACGTTAAGGGAGCCCACCTCACTTTTTTTTATCCTTCTCTCCCGTTCTCTTTGGCTTGTATCCATTCGGCCCCATTCAGCCTACTGTTTTAAGACGTTTACCCGCATCCAAGTGTCAATATTTTCTTGGCGAGCGGCAGCGAGCCAGCATATACATATTTTTGTTTTGACAGCAAGTTAAATTTGTAAATTTTTCGATAGAAAAATTTCTCCGGCGAAGCCGGATTTCTCCATACAATCAATGCTGGCTCGCTATCGCTCGCCAGGAAGAAATCGACACCTTTATGGGGATAAACGTCTTAAAACAGTTGGCTGAATGGGGCCAAATGGATACCAGCCACGGAAAGAGAGAAAAGGAGAGATAGATTAAAAAAAAAAAAAACAGTGACCCCTCTTAAGTGATTTTCTCTAGCCGGTAATGGATTCTAGACTCCACTATCGGTGAAGGCTGGCTCACGTGTACCTTCATTAATATATATTGAACGGGTTTTCTTCTCGCAAATCGAACTCGGCGCGATAGAGCTTCCGAAGAAGATAGTAAGGGAGCGGTATGTTATTTATGTATGTATGTATCTATGTATGTATCTATTTATTTATTTATTTGTTGTGTTCAGTACATATACTTGTTTTCGTTTGCTCCCTAGACCTCTATCGAGCTTAATAATACACCCCGACAAAATTGGCATACATTAAAGGGGAGATATTGCTTTTTCTACCTCATTTTTAGTGCCATTAGCTTTGAGATTTGAAGACGTTCGTTCCATTAGTTTGACGATTTTAAGACCTTTTGCCCCATTTCCTTGTCAATATAAAACCTTTCGTGCAATTTAGGTGTCGATGTTTTCCTGGCGAGCGATAGCAAACATGTAGGAGGAATCGGCCTTTGGCTGGGACATTTTTATACCGAAATATTTACAAATTCATCATGAAGGGGGTGGGGGGGGGGGGGGGGGAGGAGGGGGGGGGGGTTCAAGCTTGATGGAGGCCTATTGAGTTTACTATAAAATACATAAATATATAAATAAGTAGACACAAGAATAAGCACTACCCCTTAACCCGTTCAGCATACAATTACGCCATTTTTCATGTTACTGTATTTGGCTGTCATGAGACTATTATATTGAGCTTAAGAACACACTGTGGGAGGTAGAGCTTTAAAAGAGCTAGGGTTTTATCCCTTGCATTACCAGAGGGCAATATGAGCGACTAATAATAATCTTCAATCGATCATATATATAATGTAGGAAGTTGGCTAAATTATAACCAAATATAAATATACAATAACATTTTATGATTTAACAGCAATGCATATCCATTAACGTTATAATGATTGCAAACACCTAATACGCCCAAACTCTTTATTCTCACCGCTACAACTATACTATCTCCCAGTCTCTCCCAACTATACTATCTCCCAGTCTCTCCCAAGTATACTATCTCCCAGTCTCTCCCAAGTATACTATCTCCCAGTCTCTCCCAACTATACTATCTCCCAGTCTCTCCCAACTATACTATCTCCCAGTCTCTCCCAAGTATACTATCTCCCAGTCTCTCCCAACTATACTATCTCCCAGTCTCTCCCAACTATACTATCTCCCAGTCTCTCCCAAGTATACTATCTCCCAGTCTCTCCCAACTATACTATCTCCCAGTCTCTCCCAAGTATACTATCTCCCAGTCTCTCCCAACTATACTATCTCCCAGTCTCTCCCAACTATACTATCTCCCAGTCTCTCCCAACACTAAATAATGTCGTTCTCCCCCCCCCCCCCCCCCCCCCCCCCACCAACCCCACCTCTGCACCAATAAATCAACAATAGCCCTGAACCAGTAGACCGTAGTGCTCAGATGTTTTAATTACAAAGGTTAGAGGTCATGATTTTTCGCCTACTTACAGCGAATAGACTATATCTCCCAGCCTCTCTCTCTCAACACTATATATATATATATATATGTCACCCTCCACCCCCCCCCCCTGCACCAATATTAAATAATAGCCCTGAACCCGTAGATCGTGTAGTGCTGCTCAGGTGTGTTATTCTATTTGGGAGATATTACCTTGGCAACAAACCTCTCTCCCTCCTTTGTCCCTCACTTTATTGTCAAATAGTACAATGGTGCTCAAAAAACGTCAACACCTCGTAAGGGGGCAGGCTTTATTTTATATATATATATATATATATATATATATATATATATATATATATATATATATATATGTACTGTATATATTATATATATACAGTACCGGTATATATTTATTTTTGTTTTTGTATCCTCCCTAGACCTCCATCAGACTTAAAGAAACATCAGCAAGATCCACCTGTTTATATATAGTTGTACATTAATTCCAGGCTTGATATCGCTCGCCAGGAAAAAATCAACACCTAAATAACACGAAAAGTCTTAATATTGACAAAAAAATGAAGCGAAAGGTCTTGAAAGCGCCAAAATAATGGGCCGAAAGTCTTGAAATCTGAAAACTAATGGGGCTAAACATGAGGGAAAAGGGGGCCCAGAAAAACCAACCATCTCCCCTCAATGATCAAACTAGAACGGTGACCCTTAACTAGTGATCCCTGTATATTGATCTGTGTGGCTCGAGCAGTTTACCCTATTTATATTTGTTTGCCAGTGTAGCATAGGTGTGCCTCCGAATATGGTCCGGAATACCTGTCCACAAATCTGCGTCACACACACACACACACACACACACACACACACGCACGCACGCACGCACGCACGCACGCACGCACGCACGCACGCACGCACGCACGCACGCACGCACGCACGCACGCACGCACGCACGCACGCACGCACGCACGCACGCACGCACGCACGCACGCACGCACGCACGCACGCACGCACGCACGCACGCACGCACGCACGCACGCAAGCACACACACACACACACGCACACGCACGCACACACACACACACACACACCACACACACACACACACACACACACACACACACACACACACACACACACACACACACACACACACACACACACACACACACACACACACACACACACACACACACACACACACACACACACACACACCATTCACACACACACACACACACACACACACACACACACACACATACACACACACACACACACACACACACACACACACACACCACAACAACATCCACCACAACATCACATTATCACCAGTCCACTAACACCACCACAACATCACATTATCACCAGTTCACCATAACCACCACTAACACCACCACCACAACATCACATTATCACCAGTCCACTATAACCACCACTAACACCACCACAACATCATCCACCACAACACCACATTATCACCCTAGCCACCACTAACACCACCACAACATCATCCACAACAACATCACATTATCACCCTTGCCACCACTAACATCACCACAACAACATCAACCATCAACATCTAATTATCACCATCATGTCACCACACCAGCATCACCTATCTATATATTTATCTATCTATCTATCTATATACTCAGGCCCAATCCCCATTTTATTTTTATTTTTTTATTTTGTTTGCTTCTTCACTACAGCAATTTATTCTCCGTGAATCTCAGCGCGGCATTTAGTGGAATATTGGATTTTGTAAATAGCAATTACACGGCTATCGAATAATGGTTAGTTTGTCACTTTTGAACTGACCAATGTTGAGTTTTACCATACGATGCATTCACTTCATAGCAACAATTTGTGAATGTGCTGACATTTTTTAAATTGGTATTCTTTATGGTCGTATGCCACTAAAATTGATTATCCAGATTGGCATTTTGTTATTAGATTCATAAACCTACTTTGGGCTGATTCATCATTTTAGGTTATTATTTCATACAATGCGTGTACGTATGTGTGTATATGTATGTGTGTATATGTATGTGTGTATACGTATGTGTGTATATGTATGTTTACTAAAGTTAATATGAGTCATAGTTGACATTATTGTCTTAAGGGGAGATGGTTCACTTTTTGGGCGATTTTTGCATGTATTCATTATTTGTCTAGTTTCCTCCCTAGACCTCCATCAAATTTAAAAAAACATCCATCAGATCCCCCTTCTAGATTAATTTGTACATTTTTCGGTAGAAAAATGTTCCGGCCGAAGGCCGATTCTGCCAACATTACAGGCTCACTATCGTTCGCCAGGGACAAAATCGATACCTAAATAGCACGATAGGTCTAAATATTGACGAAGAAATGGGGCGAAAGGTTTTATAATCGACTAACTAATGGGGCAAACATCTTAACATCTGAAAACTAATGGGGCTAAACATGAGGGAGAAAGTGGTCCAGAAAACCGGCCCATGTGCTTTTATTATAATTCATAAACAATAAAAGGAATAGCAGTAAGGTATTTAATTTCGCTCAATATTATTCTTAATAGAGTGGCTGGTGTAGTTTATGGTAAGTGTGGGTGATTGTGTTGATGGTGATAAAAGAGTGGTGCATTAGTATTGGAGGTGAGTTTTATTAGTATGTCTGACACCACCACTATACCCTATGGTGATAGTGGTGGTAGTGACGGTGGTGATACAATGGTGAATTTAGGTATGGTGGTAGTGGCGATGGTGATACAGTGGTGAATTTAGGTATGGTGATCGTGGTGCTAGTGGCGATGGTGATACAGTGGTAAATTTAGGTATGGTGATAGTGGTGGTAGTGACGATGGTGATACAGTGGTGAATTTAGGTATTGTGGTAGTGGTGGTAGTGACGATGGTGATAAGTAGAGAGTAGGACATTTATGTATGATGATAGTGATGGTAGTGATGCAGGTGAGGGGAGGGGTGTAGTGTTGGTTAGAGTGTGGTGATGGTGATACAAAGGGGTGCAGTAGTATTGGTGGTGACTTGTACTGATACCACACACCCATCACCGGCATTGTGGTGTGATCGAGAGTGATGGTGTGACGCTCCCAGGCACCACACTCATTTGTCTGGGTGTGTGTGTGTGGTAGTGTGTGTGTGTGTGGTAGTGTGTGTGTGTGTGTGTGTGTATGTGTGTGTGTGTGTGTGTGTGTGTGTGTGGTAGTGTGTGCGAGTGGTAGTGTGTCTGTGTGGTAGTGTGTGTGTGTGTGGTAGTGTGTGTGTGGTAGTGTGTGTGGTAGTGTGTGTGTGTGGTAGCATGTGTGGTGGTGTGTATGTGTGTGAGTGTGGTAGTGTAGTGTGTATGTATGAGTGTGTGTGTGTGTGTCCTGGTACATGATCATATATAACTTCCCAAACATGACCCTGTCCTTCCGTCCCCCTCCACACTCGTCCCCTTAATGCCACTATTTTGTCCACCCATATTCATTTGGTCCCGCTAAGCGACTCTTTCCTCACCACCCCTCGTTACTTATGGCCAACTTGGGTCATTTAGGTTTTAAGGGGAGGCAGACCGTTTTTTCTGGACCCCCTTATCCCTAATGTTTAGCCCCACTAGTTTTGAGATTATAAGACGTTCGGCCCATTAGTTTGGCGATTTTAACACCTTTCGCCCCATTTCGTTGTCAATTTTAAGACCTTTCGTGCCATTTAGGTGTCGATTATTTCCTGGCGAGCGATAGCGAGCCTGCAATTTTAAAAAGAACTGGCCTTCGGCCGATAAATGTTTATAACGAAAAAATTACAAATTTATCTTGAAGGGGGGGGGTCTACTGGGTGTTTTTCTAAGCTTGATGGAGGTCTAGGGAGGAAACTAAAAAAATATATGAATAAATGAATTAATAGACTAAACAAACGGCCAGTGTCCCCTTAATTTACACGGCCAAGAGACTCGCTCTGATAATTTATGACGCCAACCAGAGTGATATCAAAATTAAAGCAATTTTCCTCTGGTCAACTGGATCGGCAGACTGTCAAGGGGGAAGAGCTTATTTATTGGTCGATATAGTTATGTAATTATTATTATTATTATTATTATTATCATTATCATTATTATTATAATTATTATTATTATTATTATTATTATTGTTTTTTATTATTTATTTTTATATACTGTATATATATATATATATATATATATATATATATATATATATATATATATATATATATATATATATATATATATATATATATATATATTCCTTTCTATACCTTCTTCAAGATTTAAACAAAAAACATCCCCAAGATCCCCCTTTTAGATAAATTTTTACATTATTCGGTAGAAAACTATCCTGGCCGAAAGCCGGTTCCTCCTAAATTGCATTATCGCTATTGGTCGTCAGGATAAAATCGATACGTAAATGGCACGAATGGCCTTAGTATTGAACCAGAAATGGGGTAAAAAGTCTTAAAATCACCAAACTAATGGGCCGAATGTCTTAAATTCTGAAAACTATCGGGGTTAAACATGAAGGAGAAGTGGAACCAGAAAAAAAAAACTTAGCCTCGGTATTTTGCGGTGCAGGATAAATACTAGTAGAGCTTTAAGTATTACAGTAGAGCTTTAAGTATTACAGTAGAGCTTTAAGTATTACAGTAGAGCTTTAAGTATTAGAGCTTCACGGTTGAAAAACATATATAGCAAAATTAATCGTAAAAATATTTAGAAAATTGTATGTCTTCATTATATATATACTGTATATAATATATATATATATATATATATATATATATATATATATATATATATATATATGTGTATATACTTGATTAACCCTAGACTTTATTGAGTATGTGGTTAGATGTTAAGGACATTTGTGGATGTAATGATATATATATATATATATATATATATATATATATATATATATATATATATATATATATATATAGAGAGAGAGAGAGAGAGAGAGAGAGAGAGAGAGAGAGAGAGAGAGAGAGACATGGATAGCTAGAGTAAAACTACATTTTTCTCATCCGTTTTCTGTAGCGTGTCTTCTTACATAATCTTAATATCAGTTTAAGTAATAGCCCACTTTGCTCTCACGACCTTCATACAATTTTCTGGTCAGACTTTCACGTACAGGGCGTGTGGCTTAAAATAACCAAGTGACCTATCCATCGTAACCTTTCTGGAGAGATTACTGAAGGTTAAGGGGGGTCACCTGCTTTTTTTTTTATCTTTCTCTCCTTTTCTCTCTTTCTCTGGCTTGTATCCATTCGGCCCCATTCAGCCAACTGTCTTAAGACTTTTTTTTTTTTTTTTTTTTTTTTTTTTTTTTTTTTTTAAACTACTCCCTTTCGGGCATAGACTGATAGCCTTTACACTCTACCGCTGAACACGGTGAGGCCCGTGAGGTCTTGTTCCAGTCTAGGGAGTGAGACAAGCGAAGCACCTATTCACGGCTCGAACCCAACTCCATCTCTGAAGCTGCTTCGCCTCTGTGCTTCACAGTCTCACTCCCCAGGCTTGGACCCTCACTCTCAGAACGCCACCTATTGAGCAATTAACTCACTAGTCATTGCCCCCCTGCAGCATATTTTGAATATGGGAATATTCATACAGTGCTATATAATCAGGGAACAATGAGGGTATTTTGTTTTGGCATTTCGGTGTGCTGTAGTAATGCACTGAAACTAGGTACAGCACAAATTCCATCACAATAATATCTTTCCATTGACATATTGGGATTCGAACCCGGGTCCATTGCATTACCAGTCCAGTGGCAAGACCACTCTGCCACACCTCATCCAGGTGTCGATTTCTTCCTGGCGAGCGATAGCCAGCCAGCATTGTATGGAGAAAACCGGCTTCACCGGAGAAATGTACACATTTAGCTTGTAAAAAAAAAAAAAAAAAAAAAAAATATATATATATATATATATATATATATATATATATATATATATTTTAACTACCTATCAATCTTGCTATATATCTCTCTCTCTCTCTCTCTCTCTATATATATATATATATATATATATATATATATACTGTGTATATATATAATATGTGTGTGCTAGTGTGTATGAGTGTGTACAATATATTACATATCTTGGTATATTATTTCCTCTGTTTAATACATAATGTTTATAATCTAAGAAAAAATACCAGACCGGTAATATTCCAGTAAAGATCCCAGAAGTTAATCATGCAATATTAGCAGAACAGGTGACCAAGAAGGTGTAGTGTTACTGGTAGTACGTCGGATGTGAGCGAGGTACAAGATGGGCCCTGCAGTAAAGCCGGTATCACACGAGAGCTTTTATAGTCAACATTCGATCATCAACATTTTTCTGGCAATATTTCTGGAATATTTTGCACTGGCATCGGAAACTAGACCGATGATGGATGAGTCTATGTGACCGAAATGTTATAGATGTTTACCTCATAAGCTGCCAGATCAGTGTTGAGGTTACATTTTGAGGGAAAAGGGTCTCATGTGATACCTGCAGTAAGAGCCCTGGTTGTCTGAATGGTTCGGGATGAGTAATCTGAGGCAAGTGATCTTTTGGCTTCCAACCCCCACCAGGGAAATATTGAGAGAGTGGTGGAGGAAGAGGAGGAGGAGGGTGGGCTTCAATATGGAGGAGGAGGGTGGGCTTCAATATGGAGGAGGAGGGTGGGCTTCAATATGGAGGAGGAGGGTGGGCTTCAATGTGGAGGAGGAGGAGGAGGGTGGCCTTCAATGTGGAGGAGGAGGGTGGGCTTCAATGTGGAGGAGGAGGGTGGCCTTCAATGTGGAGGAGG
The DNA here is from genome assembly GCA_032716605.1 of Paralithodes platypus. Classification (NCBI taxonomy): domain Eukaryota; kingdom Metazoa; phylum Arthropoda; class Malacostraca; order Decapoda; family Lithodidae; genus Paralithodes; species Paralithodes platypus. Next base: position 44,967,357 of record CM064579.1, read on the forward strand.
AGGAGGAGGGTGGGCTTCAATGTGGAGGAGGAGCAGGAGGGTGGGCTGCAATGTGGAGGAGGAGGAGGAGGAGGGTGGGCTTCAATGTGGAGGAGGAGGAGGGTGGGCTTCAATAGTGCGTGTGTGTGTGTGTGTGTGTGTACGTACAGTCTCTTTCATTAGTTCTTCTCTTCCACGTTATCTTATGTATGGGAGTAAGTAGGTGTGACTGAATTAAGAGTGTGGTTTGTCCCGAGTTCGAATCCCGGGAGGACCATATGCTGTCATTAGTTTATTCAAGTACATTGGGGTTTGTAATTGATGATTAATGTTAAGAACGGGGTGTTACTTATTAGTCAACTGATTTACATCAAATTATGCTCTTACTTCAATCACAATTGTATCATTCATATTAACGATCATATGGAATAATAACAAAAATATGTAGGAGACTGTACGGTCGCGCTAATAAGTCATGTCCCAGCTGTCATTACGTTTGGCTTGTTCTGTGCTGTATTATTGTCTGTCAGATGTTGAATAGGGTGGGTAAGTGTAGGAACATGTTTGTATATTTCACTCGATATGAAGAAATGAAGCTTAGTTATTGCTGATACTAATTATTGATCAAAACATACTTGGTGCCGAGCCATCACTTATTAGCGCGACTGTACGTATGTGTTTATATGTGTGTGTAATGAGGTGTGTTTTCCTACGTTGGTGGTAAGATGTGTTTTGTCATGTGTGTTTATAGGTTTGCGCTTCATATCCTGAATATTGTCTTACTACTACTACTACTACTACTACTACTACTACTACTACTACTACTCGTAGTGCTACTACTTCAACTCCCACTAGGCTCACTACTATTTGTTTATATTTAAAAGATTATCAATGGAATGTTCCACCGTATTTACAGTTCTTAAGGGGAGATTTCCACTTTAGGGATTTTTTTCTTGACTCCGTTCTCCCTCATGTTTAGCCCCATTGCTTTTGAGATTTTAAGACGTTCGCCCCATTAGTTTGGCGATTTTAAGAACTTTCACCCCATTTATGTCACTTTTAAGACCTTTCGTCCCATTTAGGTGTAAAAAATTTCCTGGCGAGCGATAGCGAGCCTGTAATTTAAGAGGAACCGGCCTTCGGCCGGGACATTTTTCAACCAAAATGTTTACAAATTTATCTTGAAAGGGCATGGGGTGTAATTTCAAGCTTGATGGAAGTCTAGGAAACACACTAAAAACCTCCCTTAATAAGCCATTTTAGGTTTAGAAAAGAGCGACCGGTATGAAATGCAGCAACTACTACTACTACTACCGGTACTACTATTTGTTCTTCTTTTTTCTATCGCATACCACTCAGCCTGTGCATCCCCCCTTATGGACCCTAAACAAGGACAGAACAGTCATCAATGCACACCACTTGGTAGTCGTACAGCTGCTTTCTATTCCGGGGTTTGCTACTACTACTACTACTACTACTTTTTTTTTTTTTTTTTTTTTTTTTTTTTTTTTTTTTATTTTTTTTTGTAATAAACCACTCAGCCTGTGCATCCCCTCTTTGGACCCTACTACTAATACTACTACACTACTACTACCACCACCACTACCGCTTTTACTGGTTTACAATCCCTTCACAATGCTCGTTCAACTACTACTACTACTACAACTACTACTACTGCTACTACTACTACTACTACTACTACTACTACTACCACCACCACTACTACCACTACCGCTTTTTCTGGTTTACAATCCCTTCACAATGCTCGTTCACTTCATCATGTCGCATGCAGACTGAGCCACCTTTTTTGCTCTACCATTGCATGATATTGGTTCAATGGCTGACCACACAAGCATGATGTGGAAGTCAATTCTCAGATAAGCTCTATTTCAATGTAATGGCATCCGTGAATTCTAGTTTATTTCGGCAGGACCCTATTTTCTTCATTGGTAGTTTGGTTAGCCCGGTTAATGTGCCTTTTTTTCCCTATGTCACTTAAGGGGGTCACCGGCTTTTTTGTTATCTGTTTCTCCTTTTCTCGCTTTCCCTGGCTTGTATCCATTCGGCCCCATTAAGCCCCATTCAGCCAACTGTTTTAAGACGTTTATCCCCATCCAGGTGTCGATTTCTTCCTGACGAGCGATAGCGAGCCAGCATTGTATGGAGAAATCCAGCTTCGCCGGAGAAATTGTGCTATCGAAAAATGTACACATATAGCTTGCTGCCAAAACAATAATATATATGTATGCTGGCTTGCTACCGCTCGCCAGGAAAATATTGACACCTGGATGGGGGTAAGCGTCTTAAAATAGTAGGCTGCATGGGGCCGTATGGATACAAGCCAGGGAAAGAGAGAAATGGAGAGAAAGATAAAAAAAAAAGCCGGTGACCCCTCCCTTAAGGATTGTTATGCATATCTGGTGTGATCATTTCTAGCAGATGTGTGTTTAGTTGTTTAGTATATATAATTTATTGACCTATAGATATTTGTTTAGCATAATTTATTGACCTATAGATATGCCTATTTTATCAGTAGCTGATTAATTCTAAGTCTGTCTGCTCTGGCACCTTTTGTTGTATAACTAGCTATGTGAAAGATTACCGGTATTAAGGGGAGATATCCACTTGAGGGACTTTTTTCTTGACCCCTTTCTCTCTCATGTCTATCCCCATTGCTTTTGGGATTTTAAGACGTTTGCCCCATTAGTTTGGTGATTTTTAAGAATTTCCGCCCCATTCTGTCAATTTTAAGACCTTTCGTGCCATTTAGGTGTCGATTTTATCCTGGCGAGCGATAGCGAGCCTGTAATTTAAGAGTAATTGGCCTTCGGCCGGGACATTTGTCTACCGAAAAATGTACAAATTTATCTTGAAAGGGGGTAAAGGGGGTTACATTTTAAGATTGCTGGAGGAGTAGGAAACAAAGTAGAAACCTCCCCTTAACGTCAGAGAGATTTCTAATTCATTTGGTACTAGCTATGTTAGTAGCTTGATCTTCAAATAGTAGTGACAGTGCTAGCCAACATTTTAGTCTGGGTTTATCAGGTTGCTTATGATCAGTTCTGAAATCATTGTTCCTTCATGACCTGTTCTGTTGATTCAAGTAGTCCGTATGCGTCTGAAATCATCAGGAATAACCAACGATATAATATGATGTTCCATATTAAAGTTGTATATACTGGTTGGTTCTATCCTCACTATATCGGGGATCCACTGTCTCACTATACTATATACTGTATGTCATCACACCTCCAATACCCTCCTCTACTGCGTACACATAAAAACAAGGTTATCATTTTAGGCATGAATTTCGAGCATTCGGTCGATACCTTATCTAGGGGCCATCAATTTTACATCGTTCCCCTATTTTTTAAGCAATTAATCCTCCCTGCTCCTGTCAGGTTGTCTGCATATGCTATTTGCTATATACCATGCATTTTGTACCTTGATATATGGTGCTGTATTGAGAGATAAATGGCTATACAACTCCCTTTCAACTCTTCCTGGGACCTTTCATCCAGTGGAGAGAATCACATTAAATATATTCTGACAAGTAGCTCTGCTGATAAATAATGTATCTGACCCTTTACACCTATCTTTACATACTTTTAAAGCGAGGGTATTTCACCTTGATATTGTAAATTGATGCAACACGGTTGTTAGAGCAATATGTGTTGGAGGCATCAAAGTAGAGCAACACTTTAAGGGGAGATGCGCCGGTTTTCTGGACCACTTTCTCCCTCATGTTTAGCCCCATTAGTTTTCAGATGTTAAGATGTTTGCCCCATTAGGTAGTCGATTTGAAGACCTTTCGCCCCATTTCTTCGTCAATATTTAGACCTTTCGTGCTATTTAGATGTCAATTGTTTCCCTGGCGAACAATAGTGAGCCTGTAATGTTGGAAGAACTGGCCTTCGGCCGGGACATTTTTCGACCTAAAAATGTACAAATTAATCTAGAAGGGGGATCTAATGGATGTTGTTTTTTAATTTGATGGAGCTCTAAGGAGGAAACTAGAAAAATAATGAATGCATGCAAAAATCGGCCAAAAAGTGAACTCGACATTAGTATAGATTAGTCTCTCTTCCTGATGGGATGCCAGAACATAGCTGTAGTGTTTCGGCTGCCTTTTATACATTTCCTTTGACCAATACACTACAACTGCTGCTACTACAACTACTACTACTGCTACTACTACTACTACTACTGCTACTACTACTTCTATCTATCTTATCTATTTATTGCCAGACGTCATGATCCCAGAAGGGCTGGCCACGAATGAATCGCCCCCATGAACCTCTGTCCCCCGTTAGCCAACGCCCCTCTTGCCATCCAACACCGCTTTCATGTCTATGCCTCTCAACTCCATCCTTCCACCTCACTCTCGGTTTGCCTCTCCCTTTCGGTCCTTCCACTTCACTCTCATACACTCTCTTAGTCATTGTCTCGCTTCCCATATGTTCCACATGGCCGAAACATCTCAAGGTATTCCTTTTCACACTTTCCAGCACATCCACATCTCATACTTCCTCATTCGCCTGTCTATCCCTCCATGTAACTCCACAAACACTTTTTATGTAAATCAATTCCACCCCTCTCACTCTTGATGTGTGTCTCTCCAATAATATATAGTATAAATAGTAAGATTTATTAAAGCGTACATGAATATACTGTTAATGCATGTTGAATATACTGTTAATGCATGTTGAATATACTGTTAATGCATGTTGAATATACTGTTAATGCATGTTGAATATACTGTTATGCATGTTGAATATACGCAACCCCCGCCTTCCTCCTCTTCCTTGCCCAGGCCAGACCTCATTCAGCTTGATTGTTCTTTCAAAACGTCAAATCCTATTTATATCAACAACACTTTTACCTGTTTTGCATGCCTCTCCTGGGAGTTGTTTGTCTTTAGAGGCGCCCCAGCCAGCCAGAGGAGGAGGAGGAGGAGGAGGAGGAGGAGGAGGAGGAGGAGGAGGAGGAGGAGGAGGAGGAGGAGGAGGAGGAGGAGGAGGAGGAGGAGGGAGGAGGAGAGGAAGGAGGAGGAGGAGGGGAGGAGGAGGAGGAGGAGGAGGAGGAGGAGGTAGGAGGAGGAGGAGAAGGAGGTAGGAGGAGGAGGAGGAGGAGGAGGAGGAGGAGGAGGAGGAGGAGGAGAGGAGGAAGGTGCAAAAGGAGGAGGAATATTAAGAGAGCAAAGAAAAGGAGTAAGGATAGGTGGAGGAGTGGAAGAGGAAGAAGAACACAAGGAATTAAAAGAGGAGGAGAAGGAGAGGGAAGAGTGAAAGAAGGATGAGCACGAGGAGGAAGACGAATGATAGATGTAAGAGAGAGGACAAAGGTGAACTATAGTATATTCGCTGTAAGTAGGCGAGAAACCATGACCTCTATACTCTGTAACTCAAAAAGGGCTGGAGCAAATTGGCTGTAAATATCCACATCTATTCCTGGATTGACTCTTCGCAAATGGTAGACATTTTAGCTCGATTACCCTAGTCGTTTTTTGAGTTACAGAGGTTAGAAGTCATGATTCCTCGCCTACTTACAGCGGATAGACTATAGTATGAGAAGAACAAGAGGGAGGATAAGGAGGAGGAAGTGTAGACACAGGAACTGAAGGGGGATGAGAGAGGAGATTGATGAAGAGGAGAACTATGAATTGTGTGAAAGAAAAGAACAGTTTTAGGAGGTGGAGGTGAATGGGGTGGCTAAAAAGAAAAATATATACCGTATCTGAATAAGCATAATTATCATCATCATAATCATACTTATCATAATCATGATTATAATACTAATATATATTATTATAATTTCAAGTAATAATGTTAACAATAGTATATATTAAAATAATACTAATAATAATAATAATAATAATAATAATAATAATAATAATAATACCACCAATACCGGTAATAATAGCAACAATAATATTAAGAAGAACTAAAGTGAGCACGCAATAGGAATACGAAAAAATAAATAAATATCAATAGGAATAAACAGAATGCGAAGTAAAAAAATAATAATAATTCCAAAAGTGGAAGAGCAGGAGAACAAGGATAACCCGGGAAGAACATCTGTAAGGTTAAGTATGAACACTTTGCATTTTGGTTATTTTCCAAGATCATCAGAACTTAGTCTTTGAGCCTAGCAGATACACACATGAAACACAGGAATTATAACTAGGATAGGATGAACAAGATATATAATGGAGGATTAACGTTAAGGGGAGGTTTTTAGTTTGTTTCCTACTCCTCCAGCAATCTTAAAATTTCACCCCCTTGACCCCCTTTCAAGATAAATTTGTACATTTTTAGGTAGAAAAATTTCCCGGCCAAAGGCCGGTTGCTCTTAAATTACAGGCTCGCTATCGCTCGCCAGGAAAATATTGACACCTAAATGGCACGAAAGGTCTTAAAAGTGACATAAATGGGGCGAAAGTTCATAAAATCGCCAATGGGGAAAACGTCTTAAAATCTCAAAAGCAATGGGGCTAGACATGAGGGAGAAAGGGGTCAAGAAAAAAGTCCCTCAAGTGGAAATCTCCCCTTAAGAAAGGGGTGTTCCTTAATATATATATATATATATATATATATATATATATATATATATATATGAGAGAGAGAGTGTGTGTGTGTGTGTGTGTGTGTGTGTGTGTGTGTGTGTGTGTGTGTGTGTGTGTGTGTGTGTGTGATGATAAGAAGGGCAGGAGGACTAACATAGAAAGCAGACATGGGAATCAATAGGAAGTAAACGAAGGGTAACAGACATACAGTATATAAGGAAAACAAGGATAGCGGAATAAGGCTAAATACAATCAAGTAGTAGATGGACAAAGTATAACAATAGTAGCTCAGGAAGATAAACGGATAAGGGAAAAAGAAAGACAATAATATGGAACAATAAAATCAAGAAGAGGAAAGAGAACAGGGGAATAGGAAGAATAGGAGGAAGAAGGACACGAATACAGAGGAATAAGAAGAATAGGAGGAAGAAGGACACGAATACAGAGGAATAAGAAGAATAGGAGGAAGAGGGACACGAATAAGAATAGAGGGCAGCAGAGAAAGGGGAATTAAAAGGAAGGGGGAAGAAGCAGAGATACCCTCGGGGGAGAGAACGAGGAAGAGCAGCAGTGAGAGGGGCTTGAGCTGGATGACAAGACGAGAGAGAGAGAGAGAGAAATTTACATATATGTACATAGATACTCTGGCCACACAGACCTTACGATCCAAACGAGGTGGTCAGGACTTAATGCTAGTAGAGATGGCATATCCGATAGAAAAGGAAAGTTGAAGGAAAGTTTAGAAAAGAGAGAGAGAGAGAGAGAGAGAGATAGAAACAAAATGAAAAGTAAATACACTACAGTGCAGGAAACAAAATCGAGAGAGAGAGAGAGAGAGAGAGAGAGAGAGAGAGAGAGAGAGAGAGAGAGATTATCAGAAGGATGATAATAAAAAGAAACGCCTTTGGCTGGTGTGAGAGGAAGTGGGAATGATATGAAACTCGTATTTGTACGAGATGATGCAGATCGGAGGACAACGTCAAGTTACGCACTCAAAGAGAGAACAATCAAACAAATAGAAAATATGTGCTTAGGATTAGAATTGTGGAATATGTAACGAAAACACATATACAGTATATATATATACAGTATAGCCTATGTATGCTTTACAATTTGTCAAGCGCTGCCTTACTTGACAATGCCTTCTTCATCGCTTACAGGGCCAGATTTTGTCATGTCCCACTCTTAATATGATAACTGAGTTGTGACTTGATTTCATTAATGGAACATACAGTTAAATATGACAACAAACTAATCATATGAAGCAGAGATGTGCTTTTTGGTATTCTCTATTCATCGGCTCCATTGGTGTTAAGGGAGCCCACCTCGCTTTTCTTTCTCTTTCTCTCTCTTTGGCTTCTATCCATTCGGTCCCATTCAGCCTACTGTTTTAAGACGTTTACCCCCATCCAGGTGTCAATATTTTCCTGGCGAGCGGTAGCGAGCCAGCATATATATATTTTTGTTTCGACAGCAAGCTAAATTTGTACATTTTTCGATAGAAAAATGTCTCCGTCGAAGCCGGATTTCTCCATGCAATGCTGGCTTGATATCGCTTGCCAGGAAGAAATCGACACCTGGATGGGGATAAACGTCTTAAAACAGTTGGCTGAATGGGGCCGAATGGATACAAGCCAGGGAAAGAGAGAAAAGGAGAGAAGGATAAAACGAGCCGGTGACTCCCCCTTAAAGCCACAGCGCATGGTCATGGGTCTCTGTCTTAGACCGTGACATAAGTTTGGAAAGAAAGTCGGGGGAAAAAAACAAAAAACAAAAACACAAGTGTGCAGTATAGGAGGAACATATGGTGGACAAGTTAAATTTGTGAATAATGGCGTCAAAGCAATCTAAGAACAATATTGTATTAAGGGGAGATCTCCACTTGAGGGACTTTTTTCTTTACTCCTTTCTCCCTCATGTTTAGCCCCATTACTTTTCTAATTTTAAGACGTTTGCCCCATTATTTTGACAATTTTAAGAACCCTCGCCCCATTTCTGTCAATTTTAAGACCATTCGTGCCATTTAGGTGTCGATTTTTTCCTGGCGAGCGATAGCGAGCCTGTAATTTAAGAGGAATCGGCCTTCGGCCGGGACATTTTTCTACCAAACAATGTACAAATTTATCTTGAAAGGGGGTCTAGGGGGAGTAATTTTAAGTTTGATGGAAGTCTAGGGAATCAACTAAAAACCTCCCCTTAAAGGGGTAGGGATTTTGTATTAGATTATTTATGCATTTATTCATTATTGTTTTAGTTTCCTCCCTAGACCTCCATCAACTTTACACATTTTCCTCGAGATCCCTCTTCCAGATAAAGCTGAACATTGTGTCCTCTTAAATTACAGGCTTAATGTCGTTCGCCAGGACAAAATCGACATCAAAAGGGCGCGAAAGGTCTTGATAATTGATAAAGAAATGGGACGAAAGGTCAACATCAACACACTAATGGAGCGAACGTCTTAAAATCGCCAAACTAATGGGGGGTAAACTTGCATAGAGACAAAGAGTTGAGCCACGGTGTTAGGTCGATCAACAAACCCGGAAGGGAAAGGTCAAATCTAATTCTGTTAAGGGGGGTCACCGATTTGTTGTTTATCTTTCTCTGGTTTTCTCTCTTTCCCTGGCTTGTATCCATTCGGCCCCATTCAGCCAACTGTTTTAAGACGCTTATCCCCATCCAGGTGTCGATTTCTTCCTGGCGAGCGATAGCGAGCCAGCATTGTATGAATAAATCCGGCTTCGCCGGAGACATTTTTCTATCGAAACATGTACAAATTTAACTTGCTATCAAAATAAATATATATATATATATATGCTGGCTCGCTACCGCTCGCCAGGAAAATATTGACACCTGGATGGGAGTAAACGTCTTAAAACAGTAGGCTGAATGGGGCCGAATGGATACAAGCCAAAGAGAGAGGGAGAGAAAGAGAAAAAAAGCGAGGTGGGTTCCCTTAATTAAAGATGATCCACACAAGGCCTGTTGCTGGGAAAATGAGGCAGGCAATTATTATTATTATTATTATTATTATTATTATTATTATTATTTACTAGTGTCCTAGTATAACTATGGTGTTCTTGTTGACTGGTACGAGTAATTAGGTTGACGGCTAATTGTGTTAAGGGGGTAGTGGCTGGTTTGTTGGTCTCTATTAAGGGGAGATCTCCACTTGAGGGATTTTTTTCTTGACCCCTTTCTCCCTCATGTTTAGCCCCATTGCTTTTGATATTATAAAACGTTTGTCCCATTAGTTTAGCGATTTTAAGAACTTTCACCCCATATTAAGACCTTTCGTGCAATTCAGGTGTCGATTTCATCCTGGCGAGCCATAGCGAGCCTGTAATTTAAGAGGAACCGGCCTTCGGCCGGGACATTTTTCTACCGAAAAATGTACAAATTTATCTTGAAAGGGACTCAAGGGGGTGTAATTTTAAGCTTGATGGAGGTCTAGGGAACAAACTAAATACCTCCCCTTAATTCATGTATTCATTTATATTTCAGTTTCCTTGCTAGACCTCCATCAAACTTAGAAAAAACACCCCCTAGGTAAATGTGTACATTTTTCGGTTGAAAAAGAAGGCCGATTCCTCTTAAAATTACAGGCTCACTATCGCTGACCAGGAAAACATCGACACCTAAATAACAGGAAAGGTCCTAAAATTTACAATGCAATTGGACGAAATGTGTTAAAATCACCGAACTAATTGGTCAAACGTTTTATAATCTGAAAACTAATGGAGCTAAACACGAGGGAGAAAGGGGTCCAGAAAACCGACCAATCTGCCCTTATGTGACTAAAACTGTATACCAATATCAAATATAATATTCAAAGGTTCCAGATCAAAGCTTCCGAAAAAGGCTGCCTGGAAAATGGAGGGATGGGTTTGATTCAATTAGATTACCTTAGTTCAAATTGGTTAGGAGGGATTGAAATGCCCAATTTGACTCCGTATACTTGGATATATATATATATATATTATAACAAAACAAGCTTGAGATAACATTGTTCTAAAAATATTTGCCGAGACAGGAAATATAGAATATTCCCCTGACAGGAATAGCATGCCCGGGATATAATAAACGTTATACGAATGAAAGGAAATAGAGAGACGATTTACAGAACCATAACAAAGAGCGCTGAACAAAAGATATAAATAAATCCTTCAGTATGCAATGATCTATCTATCTTTCTATTGCCGGACGCCGTGATCTCAGAAGGGTTTGCCACGAACGAAACGGCCCCATGCACCTCTGTCCCCAGTCAGTCGACGCCCCTCCTCCCAACCAAGCACCGCTTTCACTCATATACTTCTTCACTGCATCCTTCCACCTCACTCTCGTACACTCTCTTAGTCATGCTCTCGCTTCCCATACGTTCCACATGGCCGAACCATCTTAAGGTGTTCCTTTTCACACTTTCTAGCACATCTGCATTCACACCAACCCTTTCTCGTACTTCCTCATTCGTCTGTCTATCCCTCCATGTAACTCCGCACGCACTTATCAAGTAACTCATTTCCACCACTCTCACTCTTGGTTTGAGTCTCTTCACCAACGGCCATTCTTCGCTCCCGTAAATTAATGTCGGGATTACCACGCTGTCATGCAAGGACTTTTTTACTTTCATGCTGACCACCCTATTTCTTGTTACTGTTTTCAGCGTTCCTACAACCCTCTTCCCATGTTGCACCCTCTCCCGCACTACTTCATCCATAGTCCCATCTTTAATCAACACACTGCCTAGATACTTGAATGAGCTGACATTCTCTATAGCCTGACTGCTCAACTTCACCTCACACTCTGTGGCTGCACCCCTTTCAAAGACCATAACCTTGTTCTTCCCCGCATTTACCCTCAGATTCCGTTTTTCACACACTGTTCCAAACATATTTACCAGCCCCTGCAACTCCCATTCACTATCGCTCATCAGAACAGTATCATCAGCAAAAAGCAGTCCAGGCAACTTCCACTCATTTCAGAGGTACACCAACATCCACTGCACTTCCTTTTTTTTTCTTTCATGACTCCATCCATATATATATATATTGAACAACCATGGGGACATCACACACCCTTGCTACAACCCAACATTCAGATCAAAGAACTCGCTCTGCTTATTCTCCACACGTACTGATGCCTTTGCACCCTCATACATGCTCTTCACTGCTTTCAACAACTTGCCGTCTACTCCGTATATTCTCAGTACTTTCCACAAACCTTCTCTATCCACTCTGTCATAGACCTTCTCCAAGTCCATAAAGGCAGCATACAATATATGTCCCTTCTCCAGATATTTCTCCACAATACATTTCAGGGCAAAACTAATATCATTGGAACGACCAGTAATTCAACCATGCACATAATTATACAGTATATTACCAGAAGAACTATAACTATTATAAACATGCACACAATAGTAACACGTAATATAATAACCGCTACTTAAGAGCAGGTACCGGTATTTAGTTTGATCCCTACTTTTTCATCAAGCTTAAAATTACACCCCCTAGACCCCCTTTCAAGATAAATTTGTACATTTTTCGGTAGAAAAATGTCCCGGCCAGAGGCCGGTTGCTCTTAAATTACAGGCTCGCTATCGCTCGCCAGTAAAAAAATCGACACCTTAACGGCACGAAAGGTCTTAAAATTGACGGAAATGGGACAAAATGTCTTAAAATATCCAAACTACTAGGGCGAAAGTCTTAAAATCTCAAAAGCAATGGGGCTAAACATGAGGGAGAAAGGAGTCTAGAAAAAACTCCCTCAAGTGGAAATCTCCCCCTTAAGGCACACAATATATAAAACCAAAGAAAGCAACCAACCACCCCTATTATAAGCATGCACCAATAATACCAAAATACTCCCCCCCAACCCCCCCCCCCCCCCCCCCCCCCCACCCACCCACCACCCCCTATTTTAGCCATGCACGGTGTATTACAAGAAATCCACCACTATATTAACCCTTTCTCTACCGGCGATGTCTTTTTTATTGTATTCAAGCCATAATTAGACAATTTATTACAGCTTAGGAAGGATATATGGTAGCTAAAATTATTTATTGAGATAATGTTTAGCCTATCAATGGGTAAACGTCCTTCTTAAGCTGAATAAAACTGTCTACTAGTTCCCAAAACATAATACAAAGGACGTCATCGGTACTGAACGGGTTAAACCTGAACAATAGACTACCGGTAGAACTAATAATAGGAAGGTATGGATGTGTTGCTAACCGAGTGAGAGATGAATCCTGCAGCCCTACATCCCACACAACACGCCCACGGTTCACCCCTCACACACACACATCCCACACAACACGCCCACGGTTCACCCCTCACACACACACATCCCACACAACACGCCCACGGTTCACCCCTCACACACACATCCCACACAACACGCCCACGGTTCACCCCTCACACACACACATCCCACACAACACGCCCACGGTTCACCCCTCACACACATATCCCACACAGCACGCTCCCGGTTCTCACCTCACACACACACATCCCACACAACACGCCCACGGTTCACCCCTCACACACACATCCCACACAACACGCCCACGGTTCACCCCTCACACACACATCCCACACAACACGCCCACGGTTCACCCCTCACACACACATCCCACACAAGACGCCCACGGTTCACCCCTCACACACACATCCCACACAACACGCCCACGGTTCACCCCTCCCACACACGTCAACCATCGTCATGCTAACACTGGCTAGCGATCATATATTGTATTTCCACCCCAGGCACCAGAGCCACCAGACTCGCCACAGTGCACAGGCGACACAATGCACAGGTAGCTCACTAGACATGCAATGCAGTGCACGTGCAACATGTTTCAAGTGCAGGGGCATGTATGTGCGATGTAGTGCGCATGGAATAAGAACATAAGAACATAAGAAAATGGGAGTCTGCAGAAAGCCGATCGGCCCACACAAGGCAGATCCCTGTCACACCCAATCCTTTTTACAAGGCCCAATTATAGACCCAACTCAATAATACCTTGAAGACTGACCTCACCAAAATGGTCAGAGATCAACACAAAATTACGGGGTTCTACAGAGCGCCGATTGGCCCACATCCGGCAGATCCACCCTCATACCCAACCCTCTGTTCAGTTCACTTGTAGGACAGTGCACATACAATACATAGTAAAGGGGACACAATATACACGAATCTATATATCTATCTATATACTCAGGCTCATACCCTATTGCTGGGGGTGGCCGACTCGAGACAGAGCTCGAACAGAAACAACATTCAAGGGTTCCAATCCTCAGGGTCCGGGACCTCTTTCACGTTCCCTCGCCCCTTTCTCTGTCTCGATGAGTAGGAGAATTTTTACAAGGGGAGGAGGATTCCTAGCCCCTTCCCCCAGAAGGAAAAGTAAGACATAAACGGCTAAGGTTGGGTAGAAGATGCCAAACCTCACTCTGGATAGGACCAGCCCTCACCTGAATATACATGCATCAGCAAACAACGCAGATGACATGCCACAAAGTTAGCATGGGGCACAGTGTACAGTATTGTGTAAGGCAGTGTGCATACATCACATAGTACATGGGGCATCGTTAACCTACAGTACATTTAAGACACTGCACAAACTTAGCACAACAAATGGGATATAATAAATATGCAAAATAATTTACATGCATCACAAAATTCAGTGAACATTAATAAAATCAACTTTCCTCGAAAGCTGTTTAATTTTAAGTTACTATAATTTCGCCTGACCAGTCTTCTTGAGTTACTAGTAGCCCGTTAACAATACCATTTGCCTCATGTCATAAACGTATCAAGTTTATGTCCCTCCCTCTCTTTTGAAAGGGAGATCATTACATTTGAAATTATATAAAGTTCGGACACGACCGTTAATCGTAACTTTATTATTTGCAGTTAAATACAAATGCGGGGAAGAAAGAGGTAATGGTCTTGGAAAGGGGTGCAGCCACATACGTGTGTATATATTTACTACTTTTAAGGGGGGGTGACCTGTTTTTGTTCTGTCCTTTTCTATCTTTCTCTGGCTTGTATCCATTTGGCCCCATTCAGCCTACTGTTTTAAGACGTTTATCCTCATCCAGGTGTCAAATTTTTACTGGTGAGCAGTAGCGAGCCAGCATATTTTTTATTTTTGTTTGACAGCAGGCTAATTTTGTAAATTTTTCGATAGAAAAATTTCTCCGGCGAAGCCGGATTTCTTCATATAATGCTGGCTCGCTGTCGCTCGCCAGGAAGAAATCGACACCTAGATGGGGATAAACGTCTTAAAATAGTTGGCTGAATGGGGCCGAATGGATACAAGCCAGAGAAAGAGAGAAAAGGACAGAAATAACAAAAAGCAGGTCACCCCTCTTAAATGTTTTAATGAACAATGTTTTAATGAACAATGTTTTAATGAACAATGTTTTAATGAACAATGTATATCTTAATATTCAGGAGATTGGAAACTGTAACTCAAATATATGTTTTTCGCTCAGATAATATTTATTCATGTCGGCTACGTTTCATGTCGGGAAAAATAATAGTTTTATGTGTCCAGTACTGAATAAATAACTTGCATGTTTACAGTATAAGCAAATATCACACTATTTACAATGAAGCACAGACACACGACACCATAAATCCATTGCAAGACAACACACAGATAACAAGGATCAAAGGAGTATAATGGTACAAACAGTGCTGCATGTGTCAGGGTCATGAGGCAGACAACACAACACTATGGGGCTTCATGTTTTACCAAGTGAACAAATATAAATGAGGATGCATGGGTGTGTGTGTATATATATATATATATATATACATTGAGTATATATCACAAATACACGTGAGCCACTAAATTATTAGAAACATATACAGTATATATATATATATATATATATATAATATATACTATATATAACCACTCCGGAACAGTAAAAGAACACGGCTGACAGGACCCATATAATGGTTTTGACAATACACTCCACTTTAATAGAAACACAATCATATCGCTCACCCGTAGCGCTTACATGACAAACACCTTTTATATTCACTTATGTATTATGTGACGGTGGCCTTTCATTTAAGTCTGGTTAACTATACACGGGTTTCTTAATCCTCTTTGTATATCATGACACTCTTTATGTGTAGTCCGGATATTATTAGACGATTGTATGTATGGGAAACAGAGAATGACACTTAGGGTGTACGAGAGCGAGGTGGAAGGACAGAGAGGGAGAGGTAAACCGAATGAGAGGCGGAAGGATGGAGTGAGGAAGTATATAGATGAAGGCGGTGCTGGTTGGGAGGAGGGGCGTCGACTGACTGGGGACAGAGGTGCATGGGGGCGGTTCGTTCGTGTCCACCCCTTCTGGGATCACAGCATCAGGCAATAGATAGATAGATGTAGTTGAAGGTGTTAGAGGGTTAATCGAGATAGGTTGTAACCTCTTAAGTCCTAAATGATCTTCCTAAACTAAGAAAACTCATCTAATGGTCACTAGATTGAAGTGGAAAAGTCATTATATTCTGAAAGTGTTCAGATTAGGAAGGAACTCGGGAAAACAAAGAGAAGCAAATTATCAAAATTATAACTTGGCTAACATACAGTAGGTCCATCCCAAGCCTAATAAATGTGTCAAATGATAGCCACAATAATCTGAATAAAAACGTACGGTAATTGTAATGAAAGCAATACATTCAGTCTTACAGTACACTACAGTTATTCAAGTAAAATTAATGATTTCCTAAATATGTTAGTATTTCTATCAGTTACACACTAACAGACGAAGCTATATAATCCAAACAGTATTTCTATCAGTTACACACTAACAGACGAAGCTATAATTAGAATTCAAACAGTTTCGGTAGCTGCTGACACCCTCTACAATGGAAATTGGAGGGTTGCGTTCGTTAAGGGGGCCCACCTCGCTTTTTGTTCTTCTTTCTCTCCCTCTCTCTTTGGCTTGCATCCATTCGGCCCTATTCAGCCTACTGTGTTTAAGACGTTTACCCCCATCCAAGTGTCAATATTTTCCTGGCGAGCGGTAGCGAGCCAGCATATATATATAGATATTTTTTACAGCAAGCTAAAGTTGTAAATTTTTCGATAGAACAATTTCTCCGGCGAAGCCGGATACCTCCATACAATGCTGGCTCGCTATCGCTCGCCAGGAAGTAATCGACACCTGGATGGGGATACACGTCTTACAACAGTTGGCTGGATGGGCCCGAATGGATACAAGCCAGGGAAAGAGAGAAAAGTAGAGAAAGCTAAAAAAAAAACCGATGACCCCCTTAATGTTTCACGGTACATACTAATTTAAAGTACACACAACATTTACCTGTCGTGGTGACCACAAGACACAACTCTTTAAGTACACACCACAACCTTAATTTGTAGCCACCCACCCTCTTATCTCAAATTTGAATGCAATTAATATTAGTTCTGTCTGAAGTTTGTAACGAGCCAGTACAAATATCGCAATAAGATCATATATAAAAAATGCATAATTTAATCATCTATATAATTTTACTAGCAATAAGGATACAAAGTTAGTTTGTGTATATACACATACTAGAGGAAGTATATGAATGAAGGCGGTGCTGGTTGGGAGGAGGGGCGTCGACTGACTGGGGACAGAGGTGCATGGGGGCGGTTCGTTCGTGGCCACCCCTTCGGGGATCACGGCGTCAGGCAATAGATAGATAGATAGATAGACATACTATATACCTACCTGCACGTACAGTCGCGCTAATAAGTGATGTCTCGGCACCAAGTATGTATGGATCCATATTTGGTATCAGCAATATCTAAGCTTCAGTTCTTCATATCGAGTGAAATATACAAACATGTTCCTACACCTACCCACCCTATTCAACATCTGACAGACATTAATACAGCACAGAGCAAGCCAAAAGTAATGACAGTTGGGACGCTACTTATTAGCGCGACTGTACACTCGAGAAGAAAAACAACAACAATCTTTACACTGGTGAGGTATAATTATTCTTGTGTGAACGGAATGAATAGGGTGGAACATACGTCAGTGAGGCATTATCACAAGCTTTCGACCCACTTCAAGAATGTTTGGAGCGTTAGTGTAAAGCTTTTATTTGGGTCGAGTGTACATGCAGATGCTGGTCTACACGAGGCAAAGCTCCCACGATTCCCACTCACTCCCCACAACTTTCAAGGTAGAGCAAGCGTACTGTGCATACATCTCTCACACACACACCTCCCCCGCCTGAGCCCTCTGACACACACACGGCGTTAAGGGGAGACGGACTGTTTCTTCTGGACCCCCTCCTCCTTAATGTTTAGCCCCACTAGTTTTGAGATTTTAAGACGTTGGTTCCATTAGTTTGGGGATTTTATGACCTTTCACCCCATTTCTGTATCAATATTAGGACCCTTCGTGCTATTTTGGTGTCGATTTTATCCTGGCGAGCGATAGCGAGCTTGTAATTTTAGGAGGAATCGGCCTTTGGCCGGGACATTTTTCTACCGAAAAACGTACAAATCTATCTTGAAGGGGGGTCTATTTTTTTTTCTTTTCTAAGCTTGATGGAGGTCTAGGGAGGAAACTAAAAAAATATATGAATACATGAATTAATAGACCAAACAAACAGCCACTGTCCCTTTAAGTGCTGCCCACAAATCTGTCTCTGTTTACTCCTGACGGGACGCTGGTAGGCGGAGGATGGAGGAGGGGGGGGGGGGGGGGGGGTGGAGGTAAGTCGGGGAGGTTGTGTAAAGGGTGAGGAATGGTATGTGTGGAATGTGCTATAAGGTGAGTGGTTGTTGGTAGGGGTAGATGGTATAAGGTGTTAGGTGAAGGGTGAGAAGTGCAGGAAGGAGGAGGGGATATTGGGGAGGTGGTATAAGGTGCGTGGTGATTGGTAGGAGAAATGGTGGGGTGAAAGTGGTTGATCTTGGAGTTGGTTAGTAGATGAGGGGTTGTCAGTCGGGGGAGGTGGTTTAGGATAGGCGGCTGGTTGATAAAATAGATGGTAGGGTGAGAGATGGTTGATAAGAGAGATGGTAGGGTGAGAGATGGTTGATAAGAGAGATGGTAGGGTGAGAGATGGTTGATAAGAGAGATGGACGGTAGTATACTGTAGGTGGGGGAGAGAGGGAGGTTGTATTTCGAGGAGGATGTAGGATAATAAATGTGGTAGAGTAAGTGACATAATTGGTGAAGGGAGATTTATAGGTGAAGGGAACTGGAAGCTCAGAGTAATAATACACAGTAATACACAGTAATACACAGTAATACACAGTAATACACAGTAATACACAGTAATACACAGTAATACACAGTAATAATACACAGTAGGTTGATGATAAAAGAAGGTCGGGGACGTTAACAAAAAGTGTGTGAAAAGTGTGTAAGTATAATGGCTGGTAGCGTGGTGTAAATAGTTTAAAAATCATGGTATAAAAGCTTAACGTACACAAGAGCTCTCTCTGGTAATGTACTCAATAATTATATTTTACCAACTTCCTATTTCAAGATAATTAGCTTTCAACTATCAATAATAATCCATTTTCAATCTAGAAACCTATACTAACATGAAAAAGCCCACAACTAATATCAGAAACTAATGTTGTAATTATAATAGCACGTATGATTCGTGTTTTATGGACAAAATAATTGGTCAGTACCATGGTTCCGTAATAAAAACCAAGAAAGAGTAAGCGCTAGGCATTCATGAACTGAACAAACGCCTTAAGATGAGGGAGTCGCCCTGAGACGCTCGCTTTTGTGCAAATCTGATTTAGAATTCTGCTGCAGCCCGACTCGCAAGTTATGTAGATGCATAGTGATGGGACCCTTCTCTACATCAGATGCATAGTGATGGGACCCTTCTTTACATCAGATGCATAGTGATGGGACCCTTCTCTACATCAGATGCATAGTGATGGGACCCTTCTTTACATCAGATGCATAGTGATGGGACCCTTCTTTACATCAGGTGCATAGTGATGGGACCCTTCTTTACATCAGATGCATAGTGATGGGACCCTTCTCTACATCAGATGCATAGTGATGGGACCCTTCTTTACATCAGGTGCATAGTGATGGGACCCTTCTTTACATCAGATGCATAGTGATGGGACCCTTCTTTACATCAGATGCATAGTGATGGGACCCTTCTTTACATCAGATGCATAGTGATGGGAACCTTCTTTACATCAGATGCATAGTGATGGGACCCTTCTTTACATCAGATTCATAGTGATGGGACCCTTCTTTACATCAGATGCATAGTGATGGGAACCTTCTTTACATCAGATGCATAGTGATGGGACCCTTCTTTACATCAGATGCATAGTGATGGGACCCTTCTCTACATCAGATGCATAGTGATGGGATCCTTCTTTACATCAGATGCATAGTGATGGGACCCTTCTTTACATCAGGTGCATAGTGATGGGACCCTTCTTTACATCAGATGCATAGTGATGGGACCCTTCTTTACATCAGATGCATAGTGATGGGACCCTTCTTTACATCAGATGCATAGTGATGGGACCCTTCTTTACATCAGGTGCATAGTGATGGGACCCTTCTTTACATCAGATGCATAGTGATGGGACCCTTCTTTACATCAGATGCATAGTGATGGGACCCTTCTTTACATCAGATGCATAGTGATGGGACCCTTCTCTACATCAGATGCATAGTGATGGGACCCTTCTTTACATCAGATGCATGGTGATGGGATCCTTCTTTACATCAGATGCATGGTGATGGGATCCTTCTTTACATCAGATGCATGGTGATGGGACCCTTCTTTACATCAGATGCATGGTGATGGGATCCTTCTTTACATCAGATGCATGGTGATGGGATCCTTCTTTACATCAGATGCATGGTGATGGGACCCTTCGTTACATTAGCTCTATATCTTCGATCCAGTGTGATAGAGCCTGGAGGTGACGAATGGAATAACAGTGATATAGAAAGCTTAAGGGAGCCCACCTCGCTTTTTTATCTTTCTCTCCCTCTCTCTTTGGCTTGTATCCATTCGGCCCCATTCAGCCTACTGTTTTAAGACGTTTACCCCCCATACAGGTGTCAATATTTTCCTGGCGAGCGGTAGCGAGCCAGCATATATATATTTTTGTTTTGACAGCAAGCTAAATTTTTATATTTTTTGATAGAAACATTTCTCCGGCGAAGCCGGATTTCTCCATACAATGTTGGTTCGCTATCGCTCGCCAGGAAGAAATCAACACGTGGATGGGGATAAACGTCTTAAAACAGTTGGCTGAATGGGGCCGAATGGATACAAGCCAGAGAAAGAGAGAAACGGAGAGAAAGATAAAAAAAAAACGGTGACCCCCCTTAAATTATGGGGCTGCCTGGATGTGACGAATGGAATAACAGTGACATAGAAAGCTTAAATTATGGTGCTACTTGAGGATGACGAATGCAATAAACGTAGACATAGAAAGCTTAAACGGTAGTGATTATTTGTTGTTAAATAGTTATGTATTTATTAATTTACTTTTTAGTTTCCTCGCTAGACCCCCATCAATCTTTGAAAATCACCCCCTAGATCTCCCCTTCAAGATTAATATGTACATTGTTTCGGTAGGTTTGGCCGGTTCCTCTTAAGATTAAAGGCTTGTTATCGCTCGCCAGGAAAAAATCGACACTTAAATGGCGCGAAAGGTCTTAAAACTGACAACAAAATGGGATGAAAGGCCTTAAATTCACCAAACTAAGGGGATGAACGTCTAAAAATCTCAAAATCATTGTGGCTAAGCATGAGGGGGAAGGGGCTACATATAAAACAAGTACAGCCCCCTTTAGTTATCATGCCGCTCGGGTGTAACGAATGCAATTAAAGTAGACCTAACAAGCTAAAGTTATCATATTATGGTGCCGGTACTGGCGCCTCTGTAAAGTTATCATATTATGGTGCCGGTACTGGCGCCTCTGTAAAGTTATCATATTATGGTGCCGGTACTGGCGCCTCTGTAAAGTTATCATATTATGGTGCCGGTACTGGCGCCTCTGTAAAGTTATCATATTATGGTGCCGGTACTGGCGCCTCTGTAAAGTTATCATATTATGGTGCCGGTACTGGCGCCTCTGTAAAGTTATCATATTATGGTGCCGGTACTGGCGCCTCTGTAAAGTTATCATATTATGGTGCCGGTACTGGCGCCTCTGTAAAGTTAGCTTGGAAGATCAGGACGCTTAGCTTTCATATAGTCAGACTATTATTAGACTTTTTGTATTTATTATTTTGTTATTGTGATTTATATATAT
Source organism: Paralithodes platypus (assembly GCA_032716605.1). Classification (NCBI taxonomy): domain Eukaryota; kingdom Metazoa; phylum Arthropoda; class Malacostraca; order Decapoda; family Lithodidae; genus Paralithodes; species Paralithodes platypus. The sequence goes on from CM064579.1 coordinate 44,989,191, forward strand.
ATATATATATATATATATATATATATATGTATATATACTGTATATACAGTATATATATATATTTTTATTTGTTTTCCCATTTAGAAAGTTATACGAAAAATAATGCGGCAAGGACTATATGTATTAAGGCTTTTACTTATATACTGTATATCCTTCCCTAATTAAATTAAATCGATTAACAATAGCGAAAATTGAATTAAGAAACGCGCCATCAAATCTTGAAGGGGTTATTCAAGTTAGCGTGTTTACGTGGAGTGCAAACTATATTTTAATCAACTATTCACAGTTCTGTCCTAACCTACGGTATATACCGGGTACGTATAATAATTTTGACTTGTGTATATCTAAAATAAGGTGGCCAGGGAGAAGGTGGGATAGAAAAAGGAGATTTAAGTGTAGTGTGAAGGACGGGAGAGAACAGTGGAAGAATGGCGGGTGCTGGGATGTCTGTCTACCTCTGTTGATTAAGCTTTTGTTCTATATATATTTTTTTTTCTCATACAGGTAGGGGAGACAAACCATAGACATTTGGTAGCTGGAGGAAGGGAACTATAGTAAGAGGGAAAGAGTCGGGGCTTAACCCAAAATAATAATGTGAAGTTTTTGTCAAAAGAATACTGTATGGCATTCAGTCATAGAGGGAAGAGAGACAAACCATCAAATTTACCCCAGGTGAGAATTACACTAGGTCCCTAATTACTTCTACAGTAGGTGAAAAAAGGTAGTTAGTACAAGGAATCTAGCCAAGCGTCTCAGCCCGAGGGTTAGAATCGAACCCTGATCTTCTTAGCTGTGAACCAAACTCACAAGATGGGTTCATAAAAGGAAAATTTACTGAATGTGCCTTACTCTCATTAGACGACAGGATACTCGAATTGTGTTATTTACCAAATGGGCCTTGACAGAGAGTACTAATCTCAGTGAGGCTCGGCCAAAAATAAAAAATAAATAAAAACAAACAATAATAATAATAATAAAGACAAAAACAAAAACAACAACTATGTAACTAATGTAAAATATTATGTAATGCGCTTATATAAGGCCTAAGATATATTTTCAATTTCAATTTCAATTTCAAGCTCGCAATCCAATACGGCACGGCCTACCCTAAACATATTTTCATTAATACACTACCATATATGTTTCGGTGTAACATTGGCAGAGTAGACTAATATATGGAGAAATTAAGTAGGTGTGACGTAAGGACTGCATTACCTCAACACATCGGGATATTCCGCACGTGAATAGATGCTTAAGGGGAGATCTCCACTCGAGGGATTTTTTTCTTGACCCCTTTCTCCCTCATTGCTTTTGATATTAAAAAACGTTTGCCCCATTAGTTTAGCGATTTTCAGAACTTTCACCCTATATTAAGACCTTTCGTGCCATTCAGGTGTCAATTTTATCCTGGCGAGCGATAGCGAGCCTGTAATTTAAGAGGAACCGGCCTTTGGCCGGGACATTTTTCTACTGAAAAATGTACAAATTTATCTTGAAAGGGACTCAAGGGGGTGTAATTTTAAGCTTGATGGAGGTCTAGGGAACAAACTAAAAACCTCCCCTTAACCTATTATATCGTACACTGAAAAAAAGGGGAAAAAAAAAATAGAACATACTTTTGCCTGCCTACGATCGACGTTGTATTTCAGCCATCCAGAAGAAGAAAACTTTGGTGGTAAATCCCGCCGCTAGAGAGATCCTGGGGTAAATCTTCTGACACATGGGAGGAATTCAATTTTGGTCACCAGCAGCAGGTCTTGGTAAACATAACTTGTGTGCGTGTCTGTGTGTGTGTGTTATGTGTGTGTGTGTGTGTTGTTTGTGTGTGTGTGTGTGTTGTTTGTGTGTGTGTGTGTGTGTGTGTGTGTGTGTGTGTGTGTGTGTGTGTGTGTGTGTGTGTGTGTGTTGTTGTTTGTGTGTGTCTGTGTGTGTGTTATGTGTGTGTGTGTGTTGTTTGTGTGTGTGTGTGTTTGGACCGTGCTTTGCAGAATAGAACCTGAGGGCGTGAGGTATTAATGCAACCGAGATGGGGCTGTTTGGCGCAAATTCGCACTGCGCAATACTCTAGCTAAGTGGCTGCACTCACAGACAGCTGATACTTTTGAGGCGGCGTGTGAGCTTTGGCTGATGGAGCGGTTTTCCAGCATAGTTGAACGGGACATTGGGGCAAAATTAAAAGAAAGACGGTTTAAATCGTTAAGGGTTAATCAGCATCAGGCACGATGAAGTGAGAGACATAACGGCGAACATTGCTCAGAGAGGTGTGTCGCGATGTGGCGTGCGAACCACCAATCATTCCTTTGGACGGAGACATCTTGCAGCACAGGACGGCAAAACACATCCAATGAAGCATGTATACTTCTAAGAATCAGATAGTTTAAAACCATCTCCATCTACCCTTCAATACCCAAAAATTTTACCCTTCAATACCCAACATGTTTACCCTTCAATACCCAACATATTTACCCTTCAATACCCAACATTTTTACCCTTCAATACCCAACATGTTTACCCTTCAATACCCAACATGTTTACCCTTCAATACCCAACATATTTACCCTTCAATACCCAACATTTTTACCCTTCAATACCCAACATATTTACCCTTCAATACCCAAAACTTTTACCCTTCAATATCCAACATGTTTACCCTTCAATACCCAACATGTTTACCCTTCAATACCCAACATATTTACCCTTCAATACCCAACATTTTTACCCTTCAATACCCAACATGTTTACCCTTCAATACCCAACATTTTTACCCTTCAATACCCAACATATTTACCCTTCAATACCCAACATGTTTACCCTTCAATACCCAACATGTTTACCCTTCAATACCCAACATTTTTACCCTTCAATACCCAACATTTTTACCCTTCAATACCCAACATTTTTACCCTTCAATACCCAACATGTTTACCCTTCAATACCCAACATTTTTACCCTTCAATACCCAACATTTTTACCCTTCAATACCCAACATGTTTACCCTTCAATACCCAAAAATTTTACCCTTCAATACCCAAAATTTTTACCCTTCAATACCCAACATTTTTACCCTTCAATACCCAACAGTTTTACCCTTCAATACCCAACACGTAATTTTAAACTGACACAAATTGTATAGCATTAGCCAGAGTATAAACACAAATTGTGATAGTTTATTCTGACTATTATTTAGCGTTTGTATTAAGTTTTGGAAGACCCTCGAACAATCAAAGGGGTGAAAACTAACTCCATCGTCCCTCTGACACCCACAATTCCTTCCCAAACTGAATACCGGTACATTAATTTAGTAATAGCCAAAATAAGCTATTACGGGGGCCCACCCGCGTTGGGGCCCACCTCGCTTTTTTTTATCTTTCTCTCCCTCTCTCTTTGGCTTGTATCCATTTGGCCCCATTCAGCCTACTGTTTTAAGACGTTTACTCCCATCCAGGTGTCAATATTATCCTGGCGAGCGGTAGCGAGCCAGCATATATATATTTTTGTTATGACAGCAAGCTAAGTTTGTACATTTTTCGATAGAAAAATTTCTCCGGCAAAGCCGGATTTCTCCATACAATGCTGGCTCGCTATCGCTCGCCAGGAAGAAATCGACACCTAGATGGGGATAAATGTCTTAAGGGGGGATGGTTCACTTTTTGGGCGATTTTTGCATGTATTAATTATTTTTCTAGTTACCTCCCTAGACCTCCATCAAATTTAAAAAAACATCCATTAGATCCCCCTTCTAAATTAATTTGTGCTGTTTTCGGTAGAAAAATTTCCCGGCCGAAGGCCGCTTCTTCCAACATTACAGGCTCACTATCGTTCGCCAGGGAAAAAATTGACACCTAAATAGCACGAAAGGTCTAAATATTGACGAAGAAATGGGGGCGAAAGGTCTTAAAATCGACTAACTAATGGGGCAAAAATCTTAACATCTAAAAACTAATGGGGCTAAACATGAGGGAGAAAGTGGTCCAGAAAACCGGCCCATCCCCCCCTAACACAGTTGGCTGAATGGGGCCGAATGGAAACAAGCCAGAGAAAGAGAGAAAAGGAGAGAAAGAGAAGAAGAAAAAAAACAGGTGACCCCCCCTCCCCCCCTTAAAGCGCGTCATAATGCTCCAGGTATTAATGCAACCTGTTATACTGAAAGAAAAAATATTATATAATGTTTTAAGTTTTGTTCTCAATAATTCAACAGGAAAAAGTGTACCCACCTTTCGACAATCCTCTTAAGGGGGGGATGGGCCGGTTTTCTGGACCACTTTCTCCCTCATGTTTAGCCCCATTAGTTCTCAGATGTTAAGATGTTTGCCCCATTAGTTAGTCAATTTTAAGACCTTTCGCCCCATTTCTTCGTCAATATTTAGACCTTTCGTGCTATTTTGGTGTCGAATTTTTCCCTGGAGAACGATAGTGAGTGAGCCTGTAATGTTGGAAGAAGCGGCCTTTGGCCAAGACATTTTTCTACCCAAAAATGTACAAATTAATCTAGAAGGGGGATCTAATGGATGTTTTTTTTTAATTTGATGGATGTCTAGGGAGGAAACTAGAAATATAATTAATAAATGCAAAAATCGGCCAAAAAGTTAACCATCCCCCCTTAACCTAATTTTCCTCGCGTGTACAGTCGATCTCAACAGTTCGCGGAAACCCCCCCGAGAAAATGTGCAAGAAATCTAGGGAGTGGGACATTAAGGGAGCCCACCTCGCTTTTTTTCTCTTTCTGTCCCTCTCTCTTTGGCTTGTATCCATTCGGCCCCATTCAGCCTACAGGTTTAAGACTTGTACCCCCATCCAGGTGTCAATATTTTCCTGGCGAGCGGTAGTGAGCCAGCATATATGTATTTTTGTTTTGACAGCAAGCTAAATTTGTACCTTTTTCGATAGAAAATGTTTCCGGCGAAGCCGGATTTCACCATACAATGCTGGCTCGCTATCGCTCGCCAGGAAGAAATTGACGCCTGGATGGGGATAAACGTCTTAAAACAGTTGGCTGAATGGGGCCGAATGGATACAAGCCAAAGAGAGAGAGAGAGGGGGAGAGAACGAGAAAAAAAGCGAGGTGGGCCCCCTTACGGATTGTCTTTTTAATTTTACACTGAAATTATGGAGCTGAAGCACAATGTATAAGTATAAAGCCGCTGTCACACGATCGTTTTTTCCGTCAATTTTCCCTGAGCAAGTTGTTTCTCGTATTATTTCGGGACTTTTTCGCACTGGTATCGGTAACTAGACTGAAGGTGAATTATGGTAGGCGGCTGAATTCTGATAAAGCGTATTTTTTTTAAGCTTCTAGACCTTAGTTGCCCGTAAAAATTGCTCGAAAAAGGGCTCGTGTGACTCCGGGTTTAATATTAATCCTCTTCAATAATGCTCGTTGGAAAATATAATTATTATGGTTTTTATTGTCTCTTGTTCAGTTGACTTTGTTTGTATAATATTTGAGTACATGTAATTCTATGTAAGCCGATGACGATTGCTATTTTCATTTTTGCCACCATGATATTTTATTATTCCACTTTGGTAGTAAATATTGTATTAATTAAGGGGGGTGACCTGCTTTTTGTTATTTCTGTCCTTTTCTCTCTTTCTCTGGCTTGTATCCATTCGGCCCCATTCAGCCAACTATTTTAAGACGTTTATCCCCATCTAGGTGTCGATTTCTTCCTGGCGAGCGATAGCGAGCCAGCATTATATGAAAAATCCGGCTTCGCCGGAGATTTTTCTATCGAAAAATGTACAAATTTAGCCTGCTGTCAAACAAAAATAAAAAATATGCTGGCTCGCTACCGCTCACCAGTAAAAAATTGACACCTGGATGGGGATAAATGTCTCAAAACAGTAGGCTGAATGGGGCCAAATGGATACAAGCCAGAGAAAGATAGAAAAGGACAACAAAAACAAGTCACCCCCCTTAAACCGTAGCAACAGCATAAACATGAATCTGTTCCTTGTTCATACTATATATAGTCTATTTACAATAAGTCGCTCAGAAATAATGACCACTAAGCTTTTGCAACTCTATTTCCTGGTTTATTCTTCCCAAATGGTAGATGTGTCAGTCGCTTGGTATATATATATATATATATAATTATATATATGGAGAAATAAATAGATATGAAGGGATGATATACAGCCATGCATTCATATATTTATTACATCTATTCACACTTACCCGCCTACCATCAAACATATTCCTTTCACAGAATGTTAAGAACAAAATATATATGTTGCTGGTGTCAAAAATATTTCCAGATTTGTCGGGATTTAGATTTGTGATTTTGAAATATATTGATAGATGAGTCTGATGGAATATAGATTACCAAAAAAAAAAAAAAAAAATATATATATATATACCGTATATACTGTATATATATATATATATATATACCGTATATATATATATACGGTATACTACTGTATATGCACCGGTATATACTGTATACAGTATATATGCATGGGTGGGGGTGGAGGGGGGGGGGGGGATTGAAGTTGAATTGGTATGCATTCATTTATAATTGTTTTAAAATATTCACAGCTCAACGCGTTTTGAAATAGAAAATATATTTGCACTGTTTTCTCCTTGCAGATGCGTCAGAGAACATATATATATATTTTTTACCACTGTCCTTACACATCCCGGGCTTTCTTTTTGTCTTCGCCACAAAAAAACATTTCCTCTTTCTGCTCCCATTCCATTTTCACCTCCTCATCTTTTACCTGCCTGCCTGCCTACCCACCCTCTCTCCCTGACTCCCTCCCTCCCTCCCTCCTAGCCTGCCTACCTACCTCCATCCCTGACTCCCTCCCTCCCTCCCTGATTCCCTCACTCCCTCCTTACCAACCAACACCCCTCTTTAATCGCTTCACTTCCTCCCTCCCTCCTTCCCTCCTTCCCTCCTTCCCTGCCTACCAGTCACCCACCAGTCACCCACCATTCCTACCAGCCCCCCTCCCTCCCAACCAGTCACCCTCCCTCCCTTGCAGCCTCCCTCCCTGTCACCCTCCCTCCCTACCAGTCACCCACCCTTCCCACCAGCCTCCCTCCCTTCCAACCTCCCTGCCTACCAATCACCCACCCTTCCTACCAGCCTCCCTCCCTGTCATCATCCTTCCCTCCCTGTCACCCTCCCTCCCTGTCACCCTCCCTTCTTACCAGCCTCCCTCCCTTCCACCCTCCTCCCAGCTCTACCTCCTTCCTTACCTGCCTAACACCCCATACCACCCCCTTACGTCTCACCCTCCCGTCCTACCTACCTGCCTCCCTTCATACGAACCTGCCTCCCTCCCTCCCTTCCTTCCTACCAACCTACCTACCCACCTACCTGCCTCCCTTCCTACCAACCTGCCTCCCTCCCTCCCTTCCTTCCTACCAACCTACCTACCTACCTGCCTCCCTTCCTAGCAACCTGCCTCCCTCCCTCCCGTCCTACCAACCTGCCTCCCTCCATCCCTCCCTACCAACCTACCTCCCTCCCTCCCTCCCTACCAACCAACCTCTCTCCCTCCCTACCAACCAACCTCTCTCCCTCCCTACCAACCAACCTCTCTCCCTCCCTACCAACCAACCTCTCTCCCTTCCTACCAACCTGCCTCCCTCCCTCCCTCCCTTCCAGCCTGCCTGCCTCCCTCCCTTCCTGCCTCCCTCCCTCCCTTCCTTCCTATTAACCTGCCTCCCTCCCTCCCTTCCTTCCTACCAACCTACCTACCTACCTTCCTACCAACCTGCCTCCCTTCCTCCCGTCCTACCAACCTGCCTCCCTTCCTCCCTCCCTCCCTCGCTACCAACCTGCCTCCCACCCTCCCTTCCTATCAACCTGCCTCCCTCCCTCCCTTCCTGCCAACCTGCCTCCCTCCCTCCCTTCCTGCCAACCTGCCTCCCTCCCTCCCTTCCTGCCAACCTGCCTCCCTTACTGCCAACCTGCCTTCCTCCCTCCCTTCCTACCAACCTGCCTCCCTTCCTACCAACCTGCCTCCCTCCCTCTCTTCCTACCAACCTGCCTTCCTCACTCCCTTCCTACCAACCTGCCTCCCTCCCTACCATCCTGCCTCCCTTCCTACCAACCTTCCTCCCTCCCTCCCTTCCTACCAACCTGCCTCCCTTCCTACCAACCTGCCTCCCTCCCTCCCTTCTTACCAACCTGCCTCCCTCCCTCCCTTCCAACCAACCTGCCTCCCTCCCTACCTGCTTGCCAACGACCCTCCCTACCTTCCTAACTCCCTCCCTACCTTCCTAACTCCCTCCCTGCCTCACCTCCCCCACCCCACTCCACCGATCTCTTACCTCCAATCCTCTCTCCTTCCCTCCCTACCTACCACACTTCTTCACACCCTCCCACCCTTCCTACCTCCCTCCTTACTCCCAAACAACCTCCCTCCCTATCGGCTTCCCTCCTACCCTGATTACTCCCTCCCTCCCTCCCTCCCTATCTCCCTCCCTCCCTATAACCCGTCACTGTCATCCCTAACTCCCCCACCACTCCCTGCCCTCTCGCCTTCCTTCCCCCACCGCTCTATTCTACCCATCCCTCTCTCCCCACACCCCCTCCCTCTCCCACCACTCTCTACCCTTCCATCCTCCGTCCACCACCTCTCCCTTCCCTCTCTCACTCCCTCCATACTCTCATCTCTTCCTCTCCCACCACCACTCTCCCCCCCCCCCCTCCCTCCACCACTACTCTTTACTCTTACCCTTGCTCCACCACCACTCTCTTTCACTCTCTCCCCTCCACCACCACTCTTCCCCCCCCCCCCCCCCCCCACCACCACTCTTTACTCTTACCCTCCCTCCACCACCACTCTTTCACTCTCTCCTTCCCTCCACCACCACTCTCTTCACTCCCTCCCTCCACCACCATTCTTCACTCCCTCCCTCCACCACCACTCTCTTCACTCTCTGCCTTTGTCCCTTCCTTACTAAAATTCCCCTTTCCATAATAGGCGTACAGAATCAAACATTCTGATAATTGTTAATCCAGTTGACAGTGATCGTTGTGGCATCCTGTTTAAATAAGGTACTAGTCTGTTATAATTGTTAATCCAGTTGACAGTGATCGTTCTGGCATCCTGTTTAAATAAGGTCTGTTATAATTGTTTCATTGTTAGTTCATTAGTTGCATTGATTTAATTAATTAGGAATATTTGTAAGGTAATTGGTAGATTGGTGATATGAAATAATAGCTCTGGATGAAGTAGCTGTCTCCACTCCATATCATTCCCTTTTCCCCCCACCCCCACCACCTCTCTTCTCCACCACAAGCCACTCTCCACCCCACCCTCCCTCCTTCACCACCACCGACAACACTTCACCACCACTCTTCACTCTTTCCCCACCTCCTGCAGTAGTACTCCACCACTTCACTCTTTCACACTCAATAACACTACACCTTTCCTGCTCCACCACAACATGCACAGACACTTATACTAAAGCACACACACACACACACACACACACACACACACACACACACCATAACACAGCCCGTAGCCTAGTAGGTAGAGCTCTCGTCTCACACACGAGGGGTCGGGGGGTTCAATTCCCGGCCGGGCGGAGACAAATTGGGCTTGTCTCCTTTCATGTGTTAGCCTCAGTTCACCTAGCTGTAAATAGGTACCTGGAATAAGTGGACGACGTTGTGACGTCCCATCTGGGGTTGGCAAAAATGGTACAAGGCGAGATGGGTATCATATGGTTCACCTAAGCTGATGGCTACCTAAGCCTTCGGGCGAGACGGTACCGTCTATAGTGAGAATGGTACCATACAGATCCACCCTAAGCCTTCGTTTCCGATGTCGCCAATTGGCTAAAAATACAGACTACACACACATCCACAGCCATTCCAACGATACATATAACACCTACACATATAGGAGGCGGGAAATAACGAGCATGCTCACTCCCGCAATACAACTAGAGTAAGTACAACTGGAGTAAGTACACACACACACACCTGTCTTCCTATTTCTGCGTGGTGCAAATTCTGACAATATATATAATAATTAAAATAGGACTTCAGAGGCTATCAACCCTACCATAGCACTCCACACACACCACCTCCATACCACACATTCCATCCCCACCATAACACTACCCCCTCCCCCTCCATACCACACTGTTCACCCCAACCATAACCCTGGCCCCTCCCCACCCCACCTCCATACCACATTCCTCATCCTCCCTCCACACACCACCTCCATACACACATTCCACCCCCACCATAACCCTCCACCCTCCCACACCACCTCCATACCACACATTCCACCCCACCATAACACTCCCCCCCCCCCTCCACACCACATTCCTCATCCTCCCCTCCACCACACCACCTACATACCACACTTTCCACCCCCACCTTAACACTCCCCCCCCCTCCACACCCACACCACCCCCCACCATAACACTCCCCCTCCCCTCCACACACCACCTCCATACCACACATTCCACCCCCACCAAAACCCTCCACCTCCCTCCCACCACCTCCATACCACACATTCCACCCCACCATAACACTCCCCCCTCCACCTCCATACCACACATTCCTCATCCTCCCCTCCACACACCACCTCCATACCACACATTCCACCCCCCCCATAACCCTCCACCCTCCCCCTCCCCATACCACCTCCATACCACACATTCCTCCCCACCATAACACTCCCCCCCCCCCCCCCACACCACACATTCCTCATCCTCCCCTCCATACACCACCTACATACCACACATTCCAACCCCGCCATAACACTCCCCCCTCCCCCCCCACACACCACCTCCATACCACACATCCACCCCCACCATAACACTCCCCCTCCCCCCCCACACCCACCTCCATACCACACATTCCACCCCCACCATAACCTCCACCCTCCCCCTCCCCATACCACCTCCATACCACACATTCCACCCCACCATAACACTCCCCCCTCCCCTCCACACCACACATTCTCATCCTCCCTCCACACACCACCTTCATACCACACATTCCACCCCCACCATAACACTCCCCCTCCCCCTCCACACACCACCTCCATACCACACATTCCACCCCCACCATAACACTCCCCCCTCCCCCTCCACACCACTACTTCTTACTCCAACCCCAGCACCCCCATGAACCCTTCTCCTGTTCCACTCGAGGCGAGATACACACAAAGTGAAGACTCATGGTGCTCGGCTGAGAGCTGGGAGGGGGTGGATTAGATGGGAGGGGAGGAGGGAGTGGGAAGAGGGTAGGAGGGGGGAGAGAAAGGGTGGAAGAGAGAGCTGGGAGGGGGTGGAGTAGATGGGAGGGAAGGAGGGAGTGGGAAGAGGGTAGGAGGGGGAAGAGAAAGGGTGGAAGAGAGAGCTGGGAGGGGGTGGAGTAGATGGGAGGGAAGGAGGGAGTGGGAAGAGAGGGTAGGAGGGGGAAGAGAAAGGGTGGAAGAGAGAGCTGGGAGGGGGTGGAGTAGATGGGAGGGAAGGAGGGAGTGGGAAGAATCAGAAATTGTATTCCATTAATCCAATGGTTATTCTTTACATTCAATATATCATTTATACAGCTACACCCAAGAAAAGAAAAACACACAAAAAGAGGATAGGAGAGGGGAGAGAGAGGGTGGAAGTTATGCTGAGAGGGGTTTGTGTCGGTGGGGGTGGGGTGGGGGGGAGGAGGTGATAGATACGTAAGGAGAGGGAGGGAGGGGCTAGGACAGGTGAGGTAGGAGGGGTGAGGGGAAGGGTGGGAATTTGGGAAATGAGCTTGAGTAGATGAGATGGGAAGGGAGAAAGAAAGGAAAGTAGTGGAGGAAGAGAGAGAAAGGAGGAGACTTGAAGGGGAAGCTTGAGGAAAAGTGGGGAAGGGGGCAGCAAGATAAGGTGTTGTGTTTTAGAGAAGAGCAGGGAAGGGGAGGGTGGGGCGAGATGAAATAAGTGAGGTGAGGTGGAATGAGTGAGGTGAGAAATGTGGTGAAAAGGTGAGGTGAGGTAAGATGAATCGAGGAGACGGAACGAAACAAGGGAAGTGGCAGACGATAGGAGGGGAAAGAGAGATGAACGTGATGGAAGGTGGGGATAGTGGGGACAGTGGGGATTGGATTATTGCGAAAATGGGGAAGGGTAGCCAAATGGGAGGGATGGGGTGTGAGAGAAAATTTGATATAAAGTTACGAAGAGGAAGGAGAAGGAAAGCGAATTAATGGTTAGAAGAGGAAGGATGCAGAAATTAAGGGGAGACAGACCATTGTTCTGTCAATATTAGGACCCTTCGTGCCACTTAGGTGTCGATTTTTTCCTGGCGAGCGATATCGAGCCTGTAACTTTAGGAGGAATCGGCCTTTGGCCGGGAAATTTGTCTTCGAAACATTTACAAATCTATCTTATGGGGGGTCTTGGGGGTGTTTTTCTAAGCTTGAAAGAGGTCCAAGGAGGAAACTAAACAAATATATGAATACATGAATTAATAGACCAAATAAACATCCACTGTCCCCTTAAATGAAGATCGAGAGGAAAAGTGAGTGTGGGTGGATGAAATGAGACGAGAGGGGTGGAAGTGGGAAGAGAGGAAGGAGAGAAGAGGAAAACGAGGTGGAAGACGAGGTGGAAGACAAGGTGGAAGGAGATAGGCCGAACAACAAATTCCCACGTCTCTTAGGGCAATATTGAATCCACCTGGCTGTAATCCGTCTACAATATTGAATCCACCTGGCTGTAATCCGTCTACAATATTGAATCCACCTGGCTGTAATCCGTCTACAATATTGAATCCACCTGGCTGTATTCCGTCTACAATAAATCCACCTGGCTGTAATCCGTCTACAATATTGAATCCACCTTGCTGTAATCCGTCTACAATAAATCCACCTTGCTGTAATCCGTCTACAATAAATCCACCTGGCTGTAATCCGTCTACAGGCACATCCCATTGTCCTACCCACGTATACTAGGGCCTAATTCAATAGCTCTCTCCGATCCCATTACTTATTCGTAGGGCAACCATAAAAGGCTGAGTAGGCCATCTTTTCCCTCGGAAAATATACTATAAAACAAGGCTGAACTTTTTCACGTTTTCTCTTGTTTTAGTGTTGGTGGTGTAGTGGTTTAGATGCTTTTGTTCTAGGTGTGGTGTCCCGAGTTCGAATCCCGGGAGGACCATATGCTTTCATCAGTTTATTTAAGTGCATTGGGGTTTGTAATTGGTGATTGATGTTAAGAACGGGGTGTTACTTAAACCAGGGTTAATGTTGGTTGGGAAATGTTCTATAATTTGAAATTCATATTACTATTCACACACTTTAACTTACAGAAATTTGTAAAATGATATACAACATATCGAAAGCAAGATTGAGCCTTAAACACCATCCTGGTGGTGTAATGGTTAGAGTGTTTAAACATCTGTGTGTGATCACCCACATTCGAATCCCGGTGGATCACATATATATGCTTTCATTAATTTCAATGGAGGTGTTTGGTGTTGTGGTGAAATTAATAAAAATATATATTATTTTTAATTTGTTATCTACGAAAGCATAAAGTATGTTTGGAAGATGGCCTGTAGTCTATTCGCTGTAAGTAGGCGAGAAATCATTACCTCTATCCTCTGTAACTCAAAAAGAGCTAGCGGAAATTGGCTGTAAATTTCCACATCTATTCCTTGACTGACTTCCCAATTGGTAGAAATATTAGCTCGATTACTCTAGTCGTTTTGGAGTTACAGAGGTTAGGGGTCATGGTTTCGCGCCTACTTACAGCGAATAGACTATAATTTATCTCTATTCCAGTCTTCAGTATCACATTCATGCCGACGCTTCATCACATAAAAGCGTTTGTAGTCAAGGCTGATATATGCGTTATATTTAAGTGAGCCCGCCTCGCTTTTTTTTTCTTTCTCTCCCTCTCTCTTTGGCTTGTATCCATTAGGCCACATTCAGCCTACCGTACTGTTTTAAGATGTTTACCCCCATCCAGGTGTCAATATTTTCCTGGCGAGCGGTTGCGAGCCAGCATATACAGTATATATTTTTTGTTTAGACAGCAAGCTAAATTTGTAAATTTTTCGATAGAAAAATGACTCCGGCGAAGTCGGATTTCTCCATACAATGCTGGCTCGCTATCGCTCGCCAGGAAGAAATCGACACCTGGATGGGGATAAACGTCTTAAAACAGTTGGCTGAATGGGGTCGAATGGATACAAGCCAGGGAAAGAGAGAAGAGGAGAGAAAGATAAAGAAAGCCGGTGATCCCCCTTCATAATATATTTGATGAAATATTTTGAAGTATTGCAATTATACACATGTCCGAGTCAGTTCATTCTCCGTCCGAATGAATAATTTTGTTTAGTCACGCAATTCATAACATATTTTACTAAATTTAACTCGGGTGATCAATGTGAGAATCTGGATATTACTGGAATTACACAACCGTTTCATCATTATTATATAAATGGTCAATTGTGGACTGTGAAACACTCCTGATTATTTCAAAATAGTCGACATAGTCAAAATACTGGACCAACTTTATAAGGTACCGGTAGATGGTTTAAATATTGTGTTCAGTATTATGACGCATTTTCTCACTTCACTTTGATTAACATTAGACGGATTTACTCAACTTTGGAAACCCATCTTTAAAATCAAAACTTCATAGCTCCATCAACCCTCTAAACTCCTGACATTTTTCCCAAACTGAATCATATTGTTTAATGAAATGGAAAATGGAAAATGGTTTAAACGTGTACTGTAAATCAGCGAGTCTGTTGTGCACAAATACACGTCCGCCTTTTGCTTTGAAACTATGATAGAGAAAGTAGGAGGAAACAGAGGTGGTGTGTCTGGAAGTTGCTTCAGTCACCTGAGTCACCTGTGAGAATAAGAAGATCAGGTTTGTTGAAAGAAGTTTATTGTTAGCAGTCCAGTACATTTTGAGGAGTCGTCAACAGGGATCAAGTTGCTGGGGTAATTTATTGTCCTTCCCATCCCTGGGGACTCCGAGGCTGTTCGTTGTTGCTTTTATTTTTTTTTATTTTTTTTTATTTTTTTTTTTTATTTTTTTTTTTTTTTTGAGAAGATAGGCCTAGGTGTAGTAGGGTATGTAGTGTGTTAGTAGTATAGTGTATTGATAGGGAAGTAATGTGTTTGGAGGTCATGCTTTCTCGCCTACTTACAGCGAATAGACTATAGTGCTCTGGGAAACCTGTATTCTGCGCCACCCAGAATATACAGTTCAATATATTTTCAGGGGAAATTTGTGGCAGGGTAGAAATCTATAGGGGGCAGGTGAGGAGAGATCGAGGGTTTACTCAGCGTTCAATCTGGGAGAGCTGCAAATTTTCCTCCGTTTTATTTACTTTTTCCTACTTTACTTTCGATTCCCTCGGTTTCTCTTTAAAAACTTGTGTCACGCTACCTACCATATAGAAACATAATTAGGTATTTGCAGTTGGCGGAAAAAATATATAGAGATTTGAGTTTAAATGTCTACGGTTAAGGGGGGTGAAATACATTTGAGATAATAATAGTATACTGAATTAATGAAGTTAGATATCAGTGTACGAATATGTTCATCTATAAAATATTTAGAACATTCGTTTTTGACTAATTCAGATAATTGTTAACCGTCCATTGTGATGACACATTACATTAACCTCTTCTGTACCAGCGACGTCTGTGTAATTTAATTCTAGCTACATTTAGACGACTGTTTTCAGTTTAAGAAGGATCTGTGGTAGTAAAATGGGTTAAGTGAGGTAGTTTGTCACACTTACCTGTCCTCACACATACCTGTCCCCATACTTTGTTTTCCAACTTACCTGTCCGCATACTTTGTCCTCACACTTACCTGTCCTCATACATTGTCCGCACATATACTTGTCGTCACACGTACCTGTCCCCATACTTTGTCCTCACACTTATCTGTCCCCATACTTTGTCCTCACACTTACCTGTTGTTGTTGATGTTGCTGTTACCCAGGCTGTCTGGCCGAGCAGCCCCAAGGTCATGAGCACGGCCAAGGCCATAACCGAGCACCCCCACAGAACCCTCCCTGCTTACCACTATTAAAGCCCAGGTGACCAAAGCCACTCCAAGGCGGGGAGCTGAGGAGGGTGCAGAAACGCCCGGGAAACCAAAACCCCACCCAAGGCCCTGTGCCCCTCAGCAAATATGAAGGGAAAGTTGAGGGGCAAAGGAAAAATGTGACGCTATGGCTCCCAATGGCAGTAGGGATGTCAATCCACGGAAGAGACGCCGTCACTTGAGATCTAGAAAATATATAAGTAAAAGGAACAGTCAGAGTAAGCTATGGGTATGGCAGAGATCGCTCAGCTCATCACCAGACACTTACCTGTTACATAGCTATACTTCTCATGTAATTATGGAAGCATACAGTAGATATACGACGGTGATACAATATAACAATATACTTTCAGGATGCATGACAAAATTTGGGTTTCTAATTTCAGTAAAAATGCAATACTTCTTATCCGTGTGTATTATATATACAATAGCGTATACCACAAGGTATATTGAAATAATCTACCAAATGAAAAGAAGATATATTTAAAGAAAGCCGAGTGTGTAACTTTTACCTCTAATTGGTGTGCTTTGGGCGGATTATTTTTCACACCAGTACGGTAGAGAACATTAAGGAACCACTTTAGAAGATTGCGGTGTGTGTGTGTGTGTGTGTGGGTGTGTGTGTGTGTGTGTGTGTGTGTGTGTGTGTGTGTGTGTGAAAAGAGGGAAAAAGAAAAGAAAACAAAATAGGAAAAGTGTGGATTGGGCCTGAGTATATAGAATAGATATAATAATGTGTGTGTGTGTGTGTGTGTGTGGAAATACAGGTGATGTGTTTGTATATACAGTATGTGTGTATTTGTACTGACAGGTAGTGAGTGTATGTGTTTACTAATAGGTGGGGGAGTAGGAGGATTAGTAATGTATTTTGTGTGTGCGTGTGCGATTTGTGATAGTGAGTATATATGTGTGTACAAAGGAGTACAAAGGAAATCAAGCAACAACAGTTCTAGTGACACTTCTAAGCTGCTTGTCCTCCAAAACACTGAGGATCATGTGTCCAAACAGTGGTTTAGAGTGGGTAAAGGAACAGTGGAAAGGGAACTTCTGCCCTGGAACTAATGTCCGTGGCAGTGTGTGTGTGTGTGTGTGCTGGTAGGTGGTGTGTGTGAACTGGTGCGTGGATCGGGGTGTATGTTCTGTGTGTTGGTTTGTTTGTGGTGTCTGTGTGTGTGTGTGTGTGTGTGTGTGTGTATGGGTGGGTGGGTTGTGTGGGTAGGGTGGTAGGGAGGCAGGGGTAAAAGGATCATCAATTACCGGGTTCGATAGTCACAAAGTACTTCGCCAATACCACGCTGGCTCCCTCCTGGCCCAGTTCCCTATTCACCATCCTGTGAGAGAGAGAGAGAGAGAGCGCGAGAGCGAGAGCGAGAGCGAGCGCGAGAGCGAGCGCGAGAGCGAGCGCGAGAGCGAGCGTATGTGTGTCCGTGTGTGTATGTACTGCTCTCCATTACAAAATATATCTTTCTCTCTTGTATCCAATTCACTCTCTTCTCTTTGTCTATTAACAATTCATGTTCATCACAATATATTCCCATTGTTTCTATGTTGTTAGTGGTCTGTGTAGAGAGGGGGAAGGATGGGTTGGTTGAACTCTCTCTCCGTTATCTGATTAATATTTTCCTCTACATTCAGTCAACTTTCTTGATTTTTATAAGTTATTTTGCCTTTATATTGTCTTTGTCTAAGTTTTGGTTTGTTTTGTTTGCAAGTTTTACATTTTAATTAGTATATTTAGTATGACTTTATGTTGCTACAAGTACTTGTCATTTGTTAATTTATGCATTAGGCCCCGATTACACTTAGCCATCACATGTTTATCTATAAGACCACCTGAGCTTACCCTCAAGTAAGACCACCTGAGCTTACCCTCAAGTAAGACCACCTGAGCTTACCCTCAAGGAAGACCACCTGAGCTTACCCTCAAGTAAGACCCCCTGAGCTTACCCTCAAGTAAGACCACCTGAGCTTACCCTCAAGTAAGACCACCTGAGCTTACCCTCAAGTAAGACCACCTGAGCTTACCCTCAAGTAAGACCACCTGAGCTTACCCTCAAGTAAGACCACCTGAGCTTACCCTCAAGTAAGACCACCTGAGCTTACCCTCAAGTAAGACCACCTGAGCTTACCCTCAAGTCTCCCAAGGAGTGTGTTCACCCGTCACTGACACTACTTTTTTTGAGTCTCTCATTAACATCATGGAGAATGGATACAGAGAAAATGGACCACCAACCTTCTTCCTAACCCTCACATTGATGTGAACCTGTGAGGTACTGACCCTTGCCTTTCAAGACCTATGTATAGACTAGTTCTACAACAGGCTATCGAGTTACCACTATCCCTATTTGCTTATGTTACAATCACTCCAGAACACAAATTGCAGGACGGCTAAATATATGCTAAATCTATCAGCTTGATGGATACTGAGAATCACCAATCTTCTGCCATAGACAATTATATGCCCGGTTTGTCATCAAACTTCCGGAGGTACTTCATTCAGACTGGCAACAATGTTTTGTCATCAAATGTGACACAAATATGACTTCGTCATCTAAAATTTGCTAGGTTCTAAGAAGAAATTCCTCTGAAACTTGTACAAACCTTGTTTCTTCTGAGAATGCCAAGCGGGTTTCGTCTGAGATTAGCCTCTTCAACATCACTTCAGCCAGCTTGACGCCAGGCGAGCTGGATAGGAATAACTTAACTGCTCTGGCACTCTAACACCACCTCCATCTGAGTAATAACTACTGGCTGTCCAGCACTCTTCTATCTCCATACAAGCTAAGGAGCTAGCTGGGTTGGGGCCATCTGTATTAAGCTGTATTAAATCAGGTATTAGACTAAATAATGATAATGAAAGTGTTTGGGTAGAGGTTAACGAAGGTAGTGAGACCATAGTTATTGGAGTTATATATAGACCGCCTAATATGAGTAGAAATGGCGGAAAATCGTTATGGGAGGAAATTAAAATAGCATCAAGGTTTAGCAATGTGTGCATTATGGGGGATTTTAATTTTCCGAACATTGATTGGCAGCACCAAATAGGCGACTCCGATTCAGTAGAGTTTATTGAGGTAGTACAAGATAGTTTTTTATTTCAATTCATAGATACGCCGACTAGAGGTATTAATATTCTTGATTTAGTTTTCAGTAACAATGAACATATGATAAATAATGTAGAGATTGGTGACCACCTAGGAAATAGCGATCATAAATCTATTTATTTTAATATACAATGGACAGGGAATGCTAAAGAGAATACGACACTTATCCCAGATTTCAGAAAAGCCGATTATGGTGGGCTAAGAAGAGACTTAAGGGTGGACCCTATTGTTAAGCGATTAAGTCAGGATATGCCAGAGTTAAACTTGCCACCTACATATAACCAGTTTATTGCTTCACTCCACAATGCTCAAAATAAATATATCCCTAAAAGAAGATTTAGATCGACGCAGAACCAACCAAAATGGATGACTAATAAGCTAATAGATCTTATAGGAAAAAAGAAAGGAATATATCGAAAAATAAAGAAAGGTGAAAATCATTTACATATATACTATCAGACTCTATCAAGACAGGTCAAAAAGGAAATCAGGAAAGCAAAAAGAAATTATGAAATAAGGATAGCCAGCGACTCAAAAAATAACCCTAAAGCTTTCTACCAACTATATAAATCTAAAGTTAGAGATGTAATAGGCCCCCTAAAAACTTCAATAGGAGAAATAACAGAAAATGATTTAGAAATGTGCAGTACATTAAATAGTCAGTTTCTTTCCGTTTTCACTAATGAAAATTTGGCACAGATTCCAGAAGTCAATATGGTATATAGTGATAGTATAGAAAATATGTTAAGTACAGTTAGTATAAGTAGAAATGATGTGCTTAAGGAAATTGACAGACTGAAACCTCAAAAATCGCCTGGTCCTGACGAGGTATATGCTAGAGTATTAAAAGAATGCAGAGATGAGTTAAGTAGTCCATTAGCATTTATATTTAACAAGTCATTAGAAACAGGTTTAGTTCCAGAAGCTTGGAAGCTTGCAAATGTAGTTCCGATCTTCAAAAAAGGTGATAAATCGATAGCATCCAATTACCGTCCTATTAGTCTCACATCAATCATAGGAAAGTTGCTAGAGTCTATTATTGCTAGGAAAATTAGAAGCCACTTAGTAAAATTTAACTTAATAAATTCTTCTCAGCATGGATTCACTCAGGGACGTTCGTGCCTTACTAATTTGCTTAGCTTTTTCTCAGAGGTATATGAAGCAGTAGATAGTGACAAGTCATATGATATTATATATTTAGATTTCAGTAAAGCTTTCGACAGAGTCCCTCATGAGAGATTGATGAGAAAGGTTGAGGCACATGGAATAGGAGGGTCGTTGTTGGGATGGATTAGGTCATGGCTAATTGGTAGGAAACAGAGAGTCAGCATAAATGGTACCAAGTCAGAGTGGGGAGCAGTCAAAAGTGGTGTCCCCCAGGGATCGGTATTAGGTCCCCTGTTGTTTCTTATATACATAAATGACCTAGATTTAGGTATAACTAGTAGGATAAGTAAATTCGCAGACGATACTAAAATGGGGAGATCAATTGATTCAGATAGCGATATAGAGTGCCTCCAAAGGGATCTAGATACCTTACATGAATGGTCAGTAAATTGGCAGATGAAGTTTAACATTGACAAATGCAAGGTATTAAAGATAGGGAAGATGCAAACAAATGTTAAATATAAACTAGCTAATTTAGAATTAGAAAATTCAGACTGCGAGAAAGATCTAGGTGTGTTTGTTAGCAATGATTTGAAGCCTAGAAAACAGTGTATAAGCGTTCGTAATAAGGCAAACAGGATTCTCGGGTTCATCTCTAGGAGTGTGAGTAACAGAACTGCTGATGTTATCTTAAAACTTTACTTGTCATTAGTGAGACCCCATATGGATTATGCTGTCCAATTTTGGTGTCCTTATTACAGAATGGACATAGATTCATTGGAGAGAATTCAGCGTAGAATGACAAAAATGATCCATAATATTAGAAATTTTCCGTATGAAGAAAGGTTGAAGAAATTAGGTTTACATTCGTTAGAGAGACGCAGAGTTAGAGGGGATATGATAGAGGTGTTCAAGTGGGTTAGTGGGATTAACAAAGGGGACATGACAAATGTACTAAAGCTCAGTGATAGCGAAAGAACTCGTACCAATGGTTTCAAATTAGATAAATTTCGTTTCAGAAAAGATATAGGCAAATATTGGTTTGGTAACAGAGTTGTAGATGGGTGGAATAGGCTACCAAGTGATATAGTGGGATCAAGAACGATAGGGAGCTTTAAGAAAAAATTGGATAAGCATATGGACGAGAAGGGTTGGGTGTGAAGGGGGATCAGCCGGGTTGGGCCAATCAGCGCTCTGCAGACCCCCGTAATCCTGCGTTAATCTCTAACCGGTTTGGTAAGATGATCCTCAGGGTATTAGAGTGTTGAGCCTATAATTGGGCTTTGTAATTGGGGTTGTGTGGGACAGGGATCTGCCTTGCTTAGGCCAATCGGCTTTCTGCAGACTCCCATTTTCTTATGTTCTTATGTTCTTATCTCTGCCACGCTTCTCAAGACTTGCTGTGCTTATCTTGAATATTTGCCAGTAGGTGTACTTTTAATGCTCTGTTAAAAGGACGGCACAGGTACAGCAGGGGTTAAGTATGCATTATAACTGGAGACTATACAATTAAATACCAGGTATGTATATTATCAACGGTCTAAAATGTATTAACCAGCTCCCCTTAGACAATTATTGGTAATCAGAGAACAACCTGAAAGAGCACGGGAAATTAAAATACGTAACGGATTTTATTACTGTACCTCTGATTCACTCCAATGCTTCAGGAGAGAGAGAGAGAGAGAGATTTACATCGATACCCTAGCTATACAGACCTTACGATCTCAGCGAGGTGATCAGGACTGCATTCACTCCAATGCATTAGGAGAAAGGGAGAGAGAGAGAGAGAGAGAGAGAGATCCATTTGTAGAGCAGAAGCAAAAGAGAAGCAGCTTCCCTCATAAGGATTCACCGAGGCGATGGCTGTCCAAAAGACGAGAGAGAAAAGAGAGTTGGTGGTTGGAGGAATGAATGGGTCTACCTTGATGGTCACTGGATGCGGGGGGGGGGGGGGGGTTCCTGGCTCTGACATCTATGGTATGAAAGAACCGTCTACATTCAAAGGAGTCGAGGCAGAGTCACACGAACACTTTTTCTAGCAAATGTATCTTTTTTTTATTTAGGGAGGTCACCTGCTTTTTTGTTCTCTTTTTCTCTGGCTTTATATTCATTCGGCCCCATTCAGCCTACTGTTTTAAGACTTTTACCCCCATCCAGGTGTCAATATTTTCCTGGCGAGCGGTAGCGAGCCAGCATCTATATATTATTGTTTTGCCAGCAAGCTAAATTTGTACATTTTTCGATAGAAAAATTTCTCCGGCGAAGCCGGATCTCTCCATACAATGCTGGCTCGCTATCGACACCTGGATGGGGATAAACGTCTTAAAACAGTTGGCTGAATGGGGCCGAATGGATACAAAACAGAGAAAGAGAGAAAAGGAGAAAAAGATAACAAAAGTAGGTGACCCCCCTTAACAATTTTGTCTACCAACATTACGGGGTTATTTTTCATTTGTTGATGCAGTTTTATCTGGGTGAAGTTTGGTTTATAAAACTTAACTTCAGAATCAACAGAGTTAGAATTGAAGATTAACCATTTGAGTACCAGCGACGTGTGTTTTCTATTTGCCTAGCTATATTTAGACGATATTATGCCGCTTAAGAAGGGTCTGCGGTTGTTAAATGCGTTGTTTGAGATAGTTTGCAGCCTTATTATGGCTAGAGGTCCTTCCTAATCTGAATAAAACCGTCTATTAGTTGCCACACTATAATGAAAAAGATGTCACCGGTACTGAATGGGTTAAAAGAATGTCACCGGTACTGAATGGGTTAAAAGAATGTCACCGGTACTGAATGGGTTAAAAGAATGTCACCGGTACTGAATGGGTTAAAAGAATGTCACCGGTACTGAATGGGTTAAAAGCTTTAAACAAGTCCGTGTCACTTCTCTTTTAAATGTTCTCCCTAGTTCTACAGAGGAAAATGTTGTTTGGTCGGTTCGCTTGCGAGTCAGTTTGCCTGCATTCCATTTATAGTGCCTTCACCTGTCAAGTAATCTAGCATAGGTTATGGTTGTGATATCATATGTTAACCCTTTCGGTATATGATGGGGCTTTTCTTTCCTACATGTTTGCTATCACTAATCGAGTGTATTCAGCTTAGGAAGGGATTATAGAAGTCAGAGGGTTAATTACCTAATAACATTACTGCAAGGGTTAAGTAGGATAAGATTACGCCAGGCTACGTTAAGTTGGATTAGGCTAGGTAAGGTGTTATGTTAACATACTACTTTATTATCTAATGATGTTAAATGCTATTTTGCAATAAAATTCACCATCGGGACGATAAACAAATACTTGCCAATAGTTACATTACTTTAATGGATATTATATTTTCGTCTTACTAGTTACACAAAGCCACTGTCATGCTATAGGAATTTATTAGCTCTTAAGCAGGCAGATGTATGTTGTCGAATTACAACATTTCGAGTTAAAGTATTTGCAAATTGAATCTGTTACAAGTCTTACAATGCAAATAATACTGTAGGTTACGTGGTCATAGGATTTTAGTTTTGTTTTATATAATAATTATATTTTTATAGTCGCTACCGGTACCTTGGAATAATCCCAAATAAAACATGAAACACAAACATATTCAGTGCCATTCGTTGCTAGATGAACATAACACAGAGTATGGGATGGACTTTGAACCCATGTCATGTCAGCTTCAGTTTGTGTTTACTAGAATACAACATTGATCAATACCATTGGTGTGTGTTGGCAAGGATGATGAGCTGCATAAAGCAACACGCAATGGAAAGCTCAATTAACCTAGCACAGATTTTTTTTTTGAACGTGGTATCAAAAAGGGTTACATGATCAGTATTATTCGTAAATTGTATCGTTAACATTTGCATAACAGCTTATCTGATATACTGTAAATATATATATATATATATATATATATATATATATATATATATATACATATATATATATACCGGTATATATATATATATATATATATATATATATATATATATATATATATATATATATATATATATATATATATTTATATATATATATATGAAAAAAAGCGCTCGTGTGTTGCGTCTTTTCCTGCCCTAAAGAATGAACGAACTTTTAAGGGTCTTGGATGCATATTACTCCATTCGTCTCCGTCAAGCGCCCTACTACTCTTTCCACACGACTTTTCCATCATGTCGACGAAAATACCTGTGCCTGAGGTAATTTCCTTAATGCAGTGTGGAGACACACTGTTGCTTACTGGAACAGTTCTTCCTCTCTTGTTTTGTCTTTTACTTTATTGTTTTTTATATATATTTTGTATATATAATATTACGTCTGAGGGCGTAATGTCATCATCCTTGTTTTCCAATAAGCTTTTACTTTGTTGTATTCTAATTAAGTTGAGAGGCAGATTCTGAGAGTGTAATGTCATCATCCTTGTTGTTCAATAAGTTTGTATTTTGTATATACTAGTTTTGTATATTAGAACATTTTTGAGAGCGTAATGTCGTCATCGTTCTTCAACAAATTTGTACTTTTGTGTTTATTCTAATTATGTTTAGAGGCAAAGTTTGAGAGCGTAATTTCATCATCTCGTTCATCAATAACTCTTGAATACTTGAGTCATTGGCTTCAAACACACTGCTTATTGAATGCTTGTTTTGTCTGTTTACGTTTCTTTCTGAGCATTATTGGAGGCAGAGTTAAAGGGGGTACTTCTTGGTTTTTGGTCTATATATATATATACCGGTATATATATATATATATATGTATATATTATATATATTTGTTTAGTTTCCTCGCTAGACCTCCATCAAGCTTAAAAACACCCCCCCTAGACCCCACTTCAAGATAAATTTGTACATTTTTCGATAAAAATATTTTCCGGCCAAAGGCCGGTTCCTCTTAAATTTACAGGCTCGCTATTGCTCGCCAGGAAAAAAATTGACACCTAAATGGCACGAAAGGTCTTAAAATTGACAAGGAAATGGGGCGAAAGGTATTGAAATCGCCAAACTAATGGAAGGAACGTCTTATAATCTCTCAAAAATAATATGCTAAACACGAGGGAGAAGGAGGTCCATACAAATCAAGTATATGTACCTCCTTAAGAGCAACATTTCATCAGCCTCGTCCTTCAATACCTCTGTAATTCTTGACTCATGTGCTCCAGGCAATCTTCTACTTACTGGATTTTGTTTGATCTTTATACGGTTTTTTTTTCTGGGCATGTTTGGAGGCAGAGCTTGATGGCATAATGCTACCATCTTAAGGGGAGACAGACCGTTTTTCTGAACCCCCTTCTCCCTAATGTTTAGCCCCACTAGTTTTGAGATTTTAAGACGTTGGTTCCATTAGTTTGGGGATTTTATGACCTTTCACCCCATTTCTTTGTCAATATTAGGACCCTTCATGCCATTTAAGTGTCGATTTTTTTCCTGGCGAGCGAAAGCGAGCCTGTAATTTTAGGAGGAATCAGCCTTTGGCCGGATATTTTTCTACCGAAAATTGTACAAATCTATCTTGAAGGGGGATCTAGGGGGCATTTTTCTAAGCTTGATAGAGGTCAAGGGAGGAAACTAAAAAGATATATGAATACATGAATTAATAGACCAAACAAACAGCCAGTGTCCCCTTAATTCTTCAGTACCTCTTAACTAATTGACGCATTTCGTGAGTTTTATTATTATTATTATCAGTATTATTATTAATATATGTATATATATTTGTTTACATAAGGTTGAGTGTTTAATCCGAAGCACAACATACTCATTTACCTGAGATATTTGTGTTCAGCCGCATATTTAGTACCTTTATATCAACGCTTTGGTTATTCAGCTCATGTGTTTTTTTCTTTTCCAGGCACTATTTTGTTCGTTAAATAGTGAGATACCAGCTTGGATCTTAATACATAATATGTAACTTCAGAATATAAAATGTACAATTGAATCGTGATAGAAGTTTTTATTATTACAGTATTTTACCGTTATTTTCTCAAGCTATTTTTGTACTGTCCACCCTATTCTGCTAACACTTTAATATTATAATGATTCTCAAATTTGTTTATGTAGTATGCAAATACAATTAAGATAGCATATGAACTTAATTTTGTGATGTAGTTTCGTCATTTGCCTTAATGTAGTTAAGATATTCTGGAATATCTCTGCTCCAGCTAATATTGTACAATAAAATGTTGAATTCTTAAGAACATTTAAAATACTTTCGTTATGTAATTGTTGAATGATATCAACATATTTTAAAAGTTTCCTCTGGAAAATATTTACTTGATAGTATTTAATTACGAATTGTAAGATTATTAAAAAAAAAAAAAAAAATCTTTTATTCTGGACAACAAACTGCAACAACAATAACAAACATGTGGGTTAGTGGGTTAGTGGGATTAACAAAGGGGACATGACAAATGTACTAAAGCTCAGTGATAGCGAAAAAACTCGTACCAATGGTTTCAAATTAGATAAATTTCGTTTCAGAAAAGATATAGGCAAATATTGGTTTGGTAACAGAGTTGTAGATGGGTGGAATGGACTACCAAGTGCTATAGTGGGATCTAAAACTGTAGGGAGCTTTAAGATAAAATTGGATAAGCATATGGACGAGAAGGGTTGGGTGTGAAGGGGGATCAGCCGGGTTGGGCCAATCAGCGCTCTGCAGACCCCCATAATCCTGCGTTAATCTCTAACCGTTTTGGTAAGATGATCCTCAGGGTATTAGAGTGTTGAGCCTATAATTGGGCTTTGTAATTGATTTGGGGTTGTGTGGGACAGGGATCTGCCTTGCTTAGGCCAATCGGCTTTCTGCAGACTCCCATTTTCTTATGTTCTTATGTTAAACATCGAACAATATTGTCCAGTATATGTAAGATAACATGAGCCGTTTTGCATAGGATATATATATACAGTATATACATATTCCTAATAGACATACATAAATACTCAATATACAGTACATGCTACATACAAGCGCTCTATCGGACCATGAGGAAAATCATTATCATGATAACTTTGTAAATTATGATGCATTAGTCGTCCCTTGTGTTGCTTGATTCGAGCCATCTAACTTATGTACTGACGCACCCGTTTCAAAGTTACGTAATTATAATGGCCATTGTTATCGTGCTTCCAACTTTACTCGGGGACAACATACCAGCTGACAACACTTTCTGGGCCGATAATTGATTCTGGCCTCATTATAATATTACCTTCACTCTACCATTGTTAGTCATTATTTCTTCCCTGGCCTAAAACAAAACATTTTGTATATGTTTTCACCAACCAACTTCACTTCCAAACTCAATTAATGAAATCAACAAATACATGTGGCACTTCAAGGACTCAAACCTAGGATACTCACACCGAAATTCCGCGCACTTATGCATTACGCTATCAAGACAGTATTCCTAATTTTACATTTTATACAACAATCTCCGATAACGCTTGGTCTAATGTAATTGTTACATTAGCTTCCATCTATTACAGGGTGCTCTCTTTACAATTACAATCACAATATCTCCAACATATACCACATACCACTAACTCCTATATCAAAGCTTACTTATCGGACTGTTCGTGTCATTGCTAACATATCAACACGCCCTTAGCCTCAGTTAGGGGGGTCACCTGCCTTTTTTTCTCTCCTTTTTCTTTTTTCTCTGGGTTGTATCCATTCGGCCACATTCAGCCTACTGTTGTAAGACGTTTATCTCCATCCAGGTGTCGATTTCTTCCTGGCGAGCGATAGCAAGCCATCATTGTATGAAGAAATCTGGCTTCGCCGGAGACATTTTTCTATCGAAAAATGTACAAATTTAGCCTGCTGTAATTTTTTTTTTTTTTTTTTTTTTTTTTTTTAAATATACAACATCCTTGGCCGGTACAGAATATGTCAACCATCACCACCCCCCACCACCACAGCACCAGCCAGTAAGGTATATTCCCAGCACCATATCACCATCGGTATACCTGCTTACCGTACTTCAGGGCTTTATTTACGTTACTGTTATGAATATCCAACACAACAGTAACATCCCCAACCCAATATCCAAGATGCTAAAGAAACACCACCATTAAGGAGACAGACCGTTTTATTGTTTTTCTTTGGTCTATTAATTCATGTATTCTTTGTTTCTTAGTTTTTTCGCTAGACCTCCATTAATCTTAGAAAAACACCCCCTAGATAAATTTGTGCATTTTTCGGTAGAAAAATTTCCTGGCCGAAGGCCGATTTCTTCTAAAATTTCAGGCTCGCTTTCGCTCGCCAGGAAATATTCGAAACAAATGGCACGAAAGGTCTTAAAATTGACACCGAAATGGGGCAAAAGGTGTTAAAATGGCCAAACGTCTTATAATTTCAAAACAAATGGGGCTTAACACGAGGGAGAAAGAGGACCAGAAAAACGACCTATCTCCCCTTAACCTCAACAGTCCATCAGCCTCACCTTAAGCCACCCAAATACTGCTCACTATCCATATAACAAAACAACACTATTAAGTCCACCACAATCTTCTCCGCCATCACCATCGTCCTCACCATCAACCAGCACCATCACCATCAGTAGCACCAACCAGTAAGGTATCCCGGGCCACCATTTCACCATCGCTTCTCCGCCATCACCATCCTCCTCACCATCAACCAGCACCATCACCATCAGTAGCACCAGCCAGTAAGGTATCCCGGGCCACCATTTCACCATCGCTATATTACTACCTGCTTACCGTACTTCAGGCCTTTAATTAACTTAGCGTGATGAAGAGTCGGCGTTAGGCAGCTTCTCTTGAATATCAACCGGAAACATAGGAGGGGGCGCTGATAATATGCTACCAGGTCTTTCTTGGCTGAATATATACTGTTAAATTAAATGAAGCCTTTAAAAGGGTCAAACGGTATATTTAAAAACTGTATATAATAAATTTTCAGTTAATTTTGAATGAGTAACTTTTGACTTGCAAGTTATTAATAAGAAAATTAACAAATTAGCGTATGATCGCGTGGACCGAGAAGGAATGTGGAAGATGCTAAGTATTTATGAAATTGGAGGACATTTGTGAAGAGCAGTCAAAAGTTTTTATGAAGAGAGTAGAGCGTGTGTTGGAGTAGGAAATAAGTTGAGTAAATGGTCTGAGGTAAATGTAGGTCTGCAACAGGGTTGTGTAATGTCACCGTGGTTGTTTAATGTATATATGAATGCTGTGGTGAGGGAGGTATGAATGAGAACAATGGGTAGAGGATTGGGTTAAGTAGGAAAGAATGGTGGAGATTGGGAGTTGAATCAGTTGCTGTTTGCTGATGACACAGCGTTGGTGGAGGATTATGAGGATAATCTGCAGAGAGTAGTGAAAGAGTTTGGTGTGGTATGTAGGAGGAGAGGAAGCTGAGGGCGAATGTCAATAAAAGTAAAGTGATGGTGTGTGATGGAGGTGCTCGTAGGATAAATCTAAATATACGGATGGATGGGGAATTACTGGAACAAGTGGAGTGTTTTAAATATCTAGGAGGAGTGATAAACAAGGACACAGGAGTAGAAATGGAGATAAGACAGAGTATGTGAAGGAAGTAAAGTTTTCGGAGTAATGGGAAGTATGTGGAAGGTGAGAATTTTCGGAATGAAAGCTAACAGTGCAATGTATCAAGGGATAGTTGTACCAACAATGATGTATGGGGCTGAGACATGGGCTCTGAAGGCACAAGAGAGAAGAAAGTTGGATGTGATGGAGATGAACTGCTTGAGGAGTATGTGTAGAGTGACACATAGAGACAGATTGAGGAATGAAGAGGTACACTCGCTCCAAGAAGTATCTGCACCCCTACGCTGATCATCTGGTGTACAGCTTGATAGGGTTGGCACCTCTGCCTGCAACTATATCCATGTGTCAGAGACGATCGTCTCTGACACATGGATATAGTTGCAGGCAGAGGTGCCAACCCTACTGAGCTGTACACACCAGATGATCAGCATAGGGGTGCAGATACTTCTTGGAGCGAGTGTACGTAGACGAGTGAGTAGGACAACAGAAATATACAAAAATAACACATTATTTTTGTATATTTCTATTTGATAGTGATAGATAACCTGACTGTAAAGGCGATAGTAGGGTTGGGTGGAGGGTGATAACGACCGTGTTTGATGGGAGAGCAATAATGGTTTGGTGGTTTTCACAGGTACGCCACAGTAGCCTTGTCCGCTTCCTAGTCATTCAGGTGTGACTTTAACCTCATGACACAGGGACAAGTGACTTAAGTCTCCACTTTTGGTAATGCCCAATATTGACGAAAATTAGGGGACGGTGTGAAACAAGCTGTGTCAAAGTATCATACCGATCCAACTGTTTGTTAATAAGTTATTCCCGAAAAATGATGCCACACGGCCTCTGAAACCCATAGTAAATGGCACGACAGTTCTTAACATTGACAACAAAAATGAATGCTAATAATAAAAATATGAAAATTCATGGGGCTAAACATGAAGGAGAAGGGGGTTCAGGGAAAAAAAACAAATAGGCCTAGCGCCCCATAATTAAGGGGGGTCACCTGCTGTTTTCATCTTTCTCTCCTTTTCTCTCTTTCTCTGGCTTGTATCCATTCGGCCCCATTCAGCCAACTGTTTTAAGACATTTATCCCCATCCAGGTGTCGATATCTCCCTGGCGAGCGATAGCGAGCCAGCATTGTATGGAGAAATCCGGCTTCGCCGGAGACATTGTTCTATCGAAAAATTTACAAATTTAGCTTGCTCTCAAAACAAATATATATATATATATATATATGCTGGCTTGCTACCGCTCGCCAGGAAAATCTTGACACCTGGATGGGGGTAAACGTCTTAAAACAGTAGGCTGAATGGGACCGAACAGATACAAGTCAAAGAGAGAGGGAGAGAATGAGAAAAACAGCGAGGTGGGCTCCCTTAATTAAACAGCGAGGTGGGCTCCCTTAATTAAACAGCGAGGTGGGCTCCCTTAATTAAACAGCGAGGTGGGCTCCCTTAATTAAACAGCGAGGTGGGCTCCCTTAATTAAACAGCGAGGTGGGCTCCCTTAATTAAACAGCGAGGTGGGCTCCCTTAATTAAACAGCGAGGTGGGCTCCCTTAATTAAACAGCGAGGTGGGCTCCCTTAATTAAAGTTATATACAAATTAAGAAAACAAATCAATCAGGTTTTCCCACTTTGACTACTCAGCTACGCAGATTTTTGCAGGCACATATGTCGCTAATGATGAAAACCTGGCAATTATATATATGATGCAAAGACATGATTGTTGATAAATCAGTTGCTAAAGTACCGGTATTCAAATTACTGTTGACAAAAAGAAGAAAAAAAACTAGAGTATAGTTGCCGATGTTGTTGCATGCTTTCATTGAAATGTTTCCAGAAAAATTGCAGATGAAAAGTTGAAAACAAAATTAATTCTGTGAATATTATATTTTCGCGAAAGCATTTTAATTTGTGCTTCATATATTTGCAACTTCTTTGTCCTTCCAGTCATTATAAAAGCTAGTGGCATAAATACCCAGCATATACAACTGCTATCATCTATTTTAATAATGCCAAACCCAAATACAGACAAGAACATACGTACACATTTTGGATTATGTCGATTCACTGTTGCACAATTGGTTCATCTAAAGGAGGTATGATAAACGTAAACACATTAATTAGTTTATGTATTCAAAGTCGTACACGCGTAATCTAATTGAAAGTTCTCTATGAGGATCATTTTTGTTGCAATTAAGGGGACCCACCTCGCTTTTTTCTGTCTCTCCCTCTCTCTTTGGCTTGTATCCATTCGGCCCCATTCAGCCTACTGTTTTAAGACATTTACCCCCATCCAGGTGTCAACATTTTCCTGGCGAGCGGTAGCGAGCCAGCATATATACCGGTATATATATTT
The DNA here is from genome assembly GCA_032716605.1 of Paralithodes platypus. Taxonomy (NCBI): domain Eukaryota; kingdom Metazoa; phylum Arthropoda; class Malacostraca; order Decapoda; family Lithodidae; genus Paralithodes; species Paralithodes platypus. The sequence continues at coordinate 45,021,324 of CM064579.1, forward strand.
TTTTGACATCGAGCTAAATTTGTAATTTTTCGATAGAAAAATGTGTCCGGCGAAGCCGGATTTCTCCATACAATGCTGGCTCGCTATCGCTCGCCAGGAAGAAATCGACACCTGGATGGGGATAAACTTCTTAAACCAGTTGGCGGAATGGGGCCGAATGGATACAAGCCAGAGAAAGAGAGTAAAGGAGAGAAAGATAACAAAAACAGGTGACCCCCTTTAACACGTAATATGAGCAGCATTGTCACCATTTGTTTTTATTAGCCGTGTTTTATGCAATATCATATTTAACTTATCATTGTCCATGTTCATAATTTGCCCGTGTTGCTCAAATATTAAACAATTACGAGGGAGGCAAAATAATAATATTAAAACAAGAGTCAAGTGCCATCGCCACAATCCTCTCCCAGCAGACGACAATATATCTATACTACAACCAGTTAGGACAATCATGGCGTTTATATTTATCATCTGTGTGTATATATATATATATATATATATATATATATATATATATATATATATATATATATATATATATATAATATATAATATATACCCGGTGTGTACAGTATATTATATGAATTCATAATACAAGTAAGTACGATTAAATTATACCGAAACTAGAGAGTGATTGAGTAACGTAACTGTTGCCATACGCACGAAAGGCCCGATCTTGGCGTAAACAAAAATAACAACAACATAGCGGTGGGGTGGGGGGGGGGGGGGTTAAGAGGACCCCCCCCCCCCCCCCACCCCCACCCCCACCCACCCACAGATAAATCCGTGTGTTGGGTATTGGCAGATAATAGCCTTTCCTCCCTCGTCACCACCCAGCTCCACCGGTGATTCCCTGTATATATTTAAATCCACCCTGTTGACGCTTTCACATACTTGCAGTTCATTTGAGGGAGCCCACCTCGTTTTTTTTGTTTTCTCTTTCTCTCCCTCTCTCTTTGGCTTGTATCCATTCGGCACCATTCAGCCTACTGTTTTAAGACGTTTACCCCCATCCAGATGTCAATATTTTCCTGGCGAGCTGTAGCGAGCCAGCATATATATATTTTTTGTTTTTGACAGCAAGCTACATTTGTACATTTTTCGATAGAAAAATTTCTCCGGCGAAGCCGGATTTCTTCATACAATGCTGGCTTGCTATCGCTCGCCATTAAGAAATCGACACCTGGATGGGGATAAACGTCTTAAAACAGTTGGCTGAATGGGGCCGAATGGATACAAGCCAGGGAAAGAGAGGACAGGAGAAAAAGATAAAAACAAAGCCGTTGACCCCCACTTAATGGAAAGCAAGAATTTTCGGCCCGTTTATCGCTTTAATTGCTGGCATTATTCCCTCGTGAACCAGTGCTATACTTGGTTTAATGAAATCCGGGCCAGCGAGCCGAGGGGAGTGGTGGGTGAGGTGAGGGACGAGAGAGACCGGTGAGGGAGGAGAGAGACAGGTGAGGGAGGAGAGACAGAGGTTGGGGAGAGAGACAGGTGAGGGAGGAGAGAGACAGGTGAGGGAGGAGAGAGACAGGTGAGGGAGGAGAGAGACAGGTGGGGGAGGAGAGACAGGTGGGGGAGGAGAGAGACAGGTGAGGGAGGAGAGACACAGGTGAGGGAGGAGAGAGACAGGTGAGGGAGGAGAGAGACAGGTGAGGGAGGAGAGAGACAGGTTGGGGAGTAGAGAGACAGGTGAGGGAGGAGAGAGACAGGTGGGGGAGGAGAGAGACAAGTGAGGGAGGAGAGACAGGTGGAAGAGGAGACGGACAGGTGAATTAAAATGTAAAACTTGCAAACTAAACAAACCAAAATTGGGACAAGGACAATATAAAGTCAAATTAAATTATCAAAATCGCTATGTGGAAACAACGTTTACTAAAATGAAAATTATTAAATAAAAGAACACAATCCACCACATAGGGTGTACATTACTACATGAGCAAGTTAATCTGTTTCCCAAGCAAACTAATCGCACATATAACAACGCACTATCGTCACGTTAAAGGAAGTAGTCAAGTTTGGGAAGTCCGGGACGTTCTGGCAAATTTTACTAAACTCTGCATGAATAAAGAAACTATATGTTAAATGTCAAAATATTATTTAAAATCAAATTTGCAACATGACAAGACATTAAAATAGTACAAAATACAAATATTGATAAGATATCTATACTATTACAAAATAATATATAAAATACAGTACAGCACTCACTAACGATAGTGCTATCGGGTAGGTACCTGTAAGCATAGCATGCCTCAAGTGACCCCTATCAATAACTACCCTACAAATAACCTACATTTATAGCACAAATAAACTAAGGAAATCGCAAAAGTAAGCAATTGATACTATCGACAATGAATGGTTTCCTCATTAGTTAGTCGATTTTAAGACCTTTCGCCCCATTTCTTCGTTAATATTTAGACCTTTCATGCTATGTAGGTGTCGATTTTTTCCCTGGCGAACGATAGTGAGCCTGTAATGTTGGAAGAACCGTCCTGGCCGAAAAATTTACAAATTAATCTAGAAGGGAGATCTAATGGATGTTTTTTTTTAAATTTGATGGAGGTCTAGGGAGGAAACTAGACAAAATAATGAGTACACGCAAAAAACGCCCAAAACGTGAGCCATCCCTCCTTATAAAGAGTGGAGCCTGGTAAAGTATCAAAATAGATGCAGGGCTGGATAATCCCATAAGGCGAGTGCCGTGAAAAATGCCTCCTCTAACGCCCTACCTAGCCAGCCTCGCCGCGGACCGTCACCTTTAAGGGAGCCCACCTCGCTCTTTTTAGCTTTATCTCCCTCTCTCTGTTTGCCTTGTATCCATTCGGCCCCATTCAGCCAACTGTTTTAAGACGTTTATTCCCATCCAGGTGTCATTTTTATCCTGGCGAGCGATAGCGAGCCAACATTGTATGGAGAAATCCGGCTTCGCCGGAGAAATTTTTCTATCGAAAAATGTACAAATTTAGCTTGCTGTCAAAACAAAAATATATATAAGCTGGCTCGCTACCGCTCGCCAGGAAAATATTGACACCTGGATGGGGGTAAATGTCTTAAAACAGTAGGCTGAATGGGCCCGAATGGATACAAGCCAAAGAGAGAGGGTGAGCAAGAGAACAAAAAGCGAGGTGGGCCCCCTTTAAGGCAAAGTTCTCGCGGGATTCATGAGGTTTGTACTGCCATCTGCATGTTAATGGCTCATGCATGATACTCCGGTTAAGTGTCGTGCTGCTCGTCACTTGTTTACGAAGCACCTCTTCCACCGGCGACAAAGTAAGCAATATTTCGCTGCAGGCGCTTGCGAAGTTGGCAAACTCGTCTCCAAGCTCACAAGCAGCGGTACCGGTATATATAGTTTTTTTTAGAAAGTGTTTAAGATGAGTAAATATACCTCCATCCATTTCTTAAAAATACCCCAAACACCCCCCTTCGAGATACATTTGTACATTTTTCGATAGAAAAATGTCCCGGGCGAAGTCTGGTTCCTCCTAAATTACAGGATCGCAATCGCTCGCCAGGAAAAAATCAACAGCTAAATGGCACGAACGGTCTTGGTATTGATAAAGATATGGGACGAGAGGTCATAAAATCGACAAACTAATGAGGCGAACGTCTTAAAATGTCAAAACTAATGGGGCTAAACATGAAGTAGAAGGAGGCCTATAAAAAGCAACTATCACCCCCTTAACCCACTCTGTTCCAGCGCCGTCCTTTTAACTTTACTGTGGCGACTATTAGACGATTTTAGTCAGTGTAAAATGGGCCTCCAACAATTAAAAGGCTTCGAACTATCACACTTAACCATTTTGCCTAATACAGATAATTTTTAAACGGCACAAAATCGTATAAATACAGCTAGAATAAAATTAAATAGACGTCATGTGTACAAAAGGGGTTAAATAGACGTCATGGGTACAAAAGGGGTTAAAATGGTTTAAGCAATTTCCTTTTACTGTATATTAAAATATTAGGACAAAACATGGTGAAGTCAAATGCTGTTATTAATATTATTTTCATGTGGCTGATGATTATATATATATATATATATATATATATATATATATATATATATATATATATATATATAATATTTTCTTGATATAGTCTTATATTATTTATGAAGTGGACTATAATATAAAATACCAAGCCAAAATTGCTTGACATGTTTTGGAAAATTTAACATGTGACTCCACCTTTGCACATACAAATTTGCAATTGATTCATATTGAAAGGTGATCTTGTAGTAGCAGACATTATAAGTTATTGAAAGGTTAATGGGGTAAACATAAATACTTGATTATAACTGTCAAATATTAGGAGGTATATTATTATGATTAATTTATAACTACAAATTTAACTACGTGCGGCTGAACTCAAAGTGTTAACCCTTTGAGGATCATGACACGCTTGGGCAATTTATTCTGGCTATCAGTAGACGATTTCATTCAGATTAGGGAGAACTTGTGAGATCTAAAGAGTTAATGGAGATAGTACTTACCCCTTTGCCTCCTAGATATCCTTCCTAAATAGCAAAACATCGTCTAATGATAACCAAAATATAATGTAAAAATGCTTCTTTGATCCTCAAAATAGGAATAACCTATTAAATATTTGTAACCATATCTAAGATTTAAAAACAATATATATATAAGATAATCGTGCTATTAAGGTTTATGGGTATTTATCTAAAATAATGGCTACCAAGTTAGAAATGGAAAACAAAGTCGGTGGAAACTATTTTTAAAATATGAGAAGGAGCGAGTTTAAGCTAATAAGCGAAAGCTCTCGCCTCGCAAAATATATTTTCCTCGCAGGGGGAGTATATATTAATCAAGCATGCTGGCGAGTAGAAATAAGTCACCAGTGAAAATGATATGAAAAATGCATTTAGAACGCTAGTATTTTTTTTTCAGCTAGATTTCATGACTATTTTTATATATACTTACGGACATTAACATTTCTAGCGAATCTAAGTAAAAACAAATAGATACAATTTTTTTCTCATAAATCTACTAATTGCCTTAGTAGTATTAAACTATATTGTTGGTGGTTAAAACAAACCGATCGTAAGCAATACAACTTTATTCACAATTCGTTCCCGCACTAATTAAGACTTCAATATATAACTTAAATACTTGTACCTCTAGCTTAAGGAGAGATCTCCACTTGAGACATTTTTTTCTTGACTTCCCTCAAGCTTATTACACCCCATTGCTTTTGAAGATAAATGTTTGCACATTTTTTCGGTAGAAAAACTTTCACCCCAAGACCTTTCGTGCAATTCAGGTGTCAATTTTATCCTGGCGAGCGATAGCGAGCCTGTAATTTAAGAGGAACCGGCCTTCGGCCGGGACATTTTTCTACCGCCAAAAAATGTACAAACATCTTAAAATCTCAAAAGCAATGGGGTGTAACTTTAAGCTTGATGGAGGTCTAGGGAACAAACTAAATACCTCCCCTTAAAATACTTGTACACCTCTAACTTACCGCGGTTCTATTATGGATAGGTACTTTACTTCGGCTTACACTCCCGTTCAAGGAGGTTGCCTAACTCTACGTAACTACCGGTGCTTAAAGATAGAGGTAGACAAAACAGTCCAATCTGACTAACCTCTCAGCAAGCTCAATTAAGGGGGAGATTTCCACCTGGAGGATTTTTTTTCTGGACCTCTTTCTCCCTCATGTTTAGCCCCATTGCTTTTGAGATTTTAAGACGTTCGCTCCACTAGTTTGGCGATTTTAAGAACCCTCGCCCCATTTATGTCAATTTTAATACCATTCGTGCCATTTAGGTGTCGATTTTTTCCTGGCGAGCGATAGCGAGCCTGTAATTTAAGGGGAATCGACCTTCGGCCGGGACATTTTTCTACCGAAAAATTTAAAAATTTATCGTGAAAGGGGGTCTAGGGGGGAGTAATTTTAAGTTTGATGGAGGTCTAGGGAACACACTAAAAACCTCCCCTTAAGCAAGCATCATTATATGCTATATATTCCTGCATGGAGGTCAATAAAAAACTAAATTACTCCCACAAAACTAATATAAGTCTTGCGAACACGAAATATATCTAAATACCACACTTGTTACGTTCTTATAGTCTATGACAAAAGAAAGCATACCTTAACATATATATATATATATTGGGCTAAATATAACAAATCCTAATAAAATACTATTCTATTCTATATACTCAGGCCCAATCCCCAATTTTCCTATTTTTTATTTTATTTTCCTCTATTTTTTTCTCTTAAATTACAGGCTCGCTATCGCTCGCCAGGAAAATATCGACACTTAAATGGCACGAAAGTTCTTAAAATTGACAAAAATGGGGCGAAAGTTCTTAAAACCGCCAAACTAAAGGGGGCGAGCGTCTTAAAATCTAAAAAGCAATGGGGCTAAACATGAGGGAGAAAGGGGTCCAGAAAAAAATCCCTCAAGTGGAAACCTCCCCTTAAGCTTGTTGTTAAGGGGCTATATATATTAAAACATAATTATATATATAGACTTAAGGGGAGATGAGTCGTTTTTCTGACCCCGTTTCTTCCTCATGTTTAGCACCGTTAGTTTTCAGATTTTAAGATGTTTGCCCCCATTTAGTTTGTCGATTTTAAGACCTTTATCCGCATTTTTTTTTTTTCAATATTAAGACCTTTAGTGCTATTTAGGTGTCGATTTTAAGACCTTTATCCGCATTTTTTTTTTTCAATATTAAGACCTTTAGTGCTATTTAGGGGTCGATTTTAAGACCTTTATCCGCATTTTTTTTTTTTCAATATTAAGACCTTTAGTGCTATTTAGGTGTCGATTTTAAGACCTTTATCCGCATTTTTTTTTTTTCAATATCAAGACCTTTAGTGCTATTTAGGTGTCGATTTTAAGACCTTTATCCGCATTTCTTTTTTTTTCAATATTAAGACCTTTAGTGCTATTTAGGTGTCGATTTTTTTTTTTTTTTCCTGGCGAACGATGGTGAGCTTGATATTTTGGAAGAAAAATGTACAAATTAATCTACAAGCGGGATCTAATGGGTGTGTGTATAAGTTGGATGGAGGTCTAGGGAGGAAACTAGAACAATATTGATTAAATTAAAAAATCAACCAAGTGAACCATCGGTTTTTAGTTGATTCCCTACACTTCCATCAAACTTAAAATTACTCCCCCTAGACCCCCTTTCAAGATAAATGTGTACATTTTTCGGTAGAAAAATGTCCCGGCCGAAGGCCGATTCCCCTTAAATTACAGACTCGCTATCGCTCGCCAGGAAAAAATCGACACCTAAATGGCACGAAAGTTCTTAAAATTGACAGAAATGGGGCGAGGGTTCTTAAAATCGCCAAACTAATGGGGCGAACGTCTTAAAATCTCAAAAGCAATGGGGCTAAACATGAGAGAGAAAGAGGTCCAGAAAAAAATCCTCCAGGTGGAAATCCCCCCCTTAAAGCCTATATAACCCAACTACTGAATACACGCTCATACCAACACACCCACTGATATACCCAAACGATAAATGAATGTTGATACCCTTAACATTTAACACTCATACACCACATGCATTACAAAACTGACATTCATACTTCAAAAATCTGCTTCGGTGTTTCTTCTCTTCCCAGTGAACTATTCTTGGACGTAGAATAGGATGGAATAGACTGTTCAATGATCAACTTAAATTGGTCAAGTAATGTGTATAACATAATTGGCATCCTGTTGCTAGAAGTTAAATATAATTTATATATATATTAGTGTGATCATTGTCATTGATCTTTGTATATTTTGTTCAAAAGCATGTTCAGAGATCTTTAATTAAGTATTAATTAAGTATAGATTACAATAATTATGCTCAATAAATTGAATGTCAGCATACAATACAATCTCAACATAACTACCTCCTACCACTGACGAAGAAAAGTAGAGAAACTATTATGAAGGAATTTGAAAATTAATGAGAGAGAGAGAGAGAGAGTGAGAGTGAGTGAGAGTGAGTGAGTGAGTGAGTGAGTGAGTGAGTGAGTGAGTGAGTGAGTGAGTGAGTGCGCGAGAGCGCGAGAGCGCGCGCGCACTCTCACACAGCAGCCGGCGTGGCCACGAGTTGAAATTCCACCTCTGAGTTCCAAACTTTTCCTGCAATTTGATAACTTCTTGCGGGGTGAAATTAACCACTTGTTTGCGTGTTGGTCTGCTTCCTGTGTCCTTGTTGGCTGCTCAAAGTCTGCTGGTACTGGGGATTTAATGTTGCTTTGTAATATTCAATAGAAGTTAATGCTTATAGTATGGCGGACTCTTTTGCATGTTTAACTATGCGATTGTATGAAGAGTAGAAAGGATGTGTTGAATCAAAGGGATGACTGAAATACATTTTAAGCCTTTCTTTGCTATAACTCCTTCAGAAACTGTATATAATCCTATAGTGCTAGACATAATACAATAAAATACGACACAATGTTACTAAAAGGTTAATTACTGAATATATGTTTGTTCGGAAAATGAAGATTCGCTATGATGTTAACATCAATAGTTTGGTGCATATTTGACTTCACTCCTCAATTAACCAATTTCAGTGTATTCCCATTCAATTTAATCTCTAGGAATGGTTTAATGGCCATAGCACTGAAATTGTAAACACGAAACTGTTATTTTCATTACGATGTTATATAATTATGTAGGAGAGTTATTATTAGGATTTAGTTGTGTATTACTTAGTTTCATTGCTCTATGATTGCCCTACTGACATGACTTTTAACATCCTTGCCGTTTCCAGTTTACTTATAGCCTAGTTAAGTTATTTTAATTGCACCAAGTTGGCTGCGGCCAGTTTGTCACGGCGAGTTGGTCTGCGGCCAGTTGTCCCATTCCCACTGAAGACATGTCAACATGGATTTTGTTATGCATATAGGCCTATCGGTTTCTTTTGTATGCATATATCGGTTTGTATGCATATATCGGTTTGTATGCATATATCGGTTTGTATGCATATATCGGTTTGTATGCATATATCGGTTTGTATGCATATATCGGTTTGTATGCATATATCGGTTTGTATGTATATATCGGTTTGTATGCATATCGGTTTGTATGCATATATCGGTTTGTATGCATATATCGGTTTGTATGCATATATCGGTTTGTATGCATATATCGGTTTGTATGTATATATCGGTTTGTATGCATATATCGGTTTGTATGCATATATCGGTTTGTATGCATATATCGGTTTGTATGCATATATCGGTTTGTATGCATATATCGGTTTGTATGCATATATCGGTTTGTATGCATATATCGGTTTGTATGCATATATCGGTTTGTATGCATATATCGGTTTCTTTTCAATTTCGAAAAATTATGAATGATTTGTGGTTGGCCAATAATATTTTCTTGGAAATCTAATAATCTTGATTTATAATTGCAAGCATGGAAATGGAACTCCAGAAAATCTATCAAGGAAATACAACACTGCAATGATAATGATATTCACTAAAAGATTCATTAATTATTCGCTTGCTGCATCATGCATTTTGAAATAATTATGCTAAATAAAATCCATGTTTTCCCAGTCTAAAATCCGTACCTTAAAAACCACGCATGACACCATTTAACGGGTAAAGTGAAATATATAATCGGGTCGGCTTGCTATCAATAATACCCCGTTATGTCACGTCGCTACCTCAAACACACATTATATCATGATAACGCCAGCCAACAATATTATCACTTAATTACAAAAACACCAGTGGAACATTAATTAATCACCCCCTCTCGCCATCACCAGTCCTTCATCAGCCTGATTATTCGGGGCGAGCGAGCGTGAATAGGACAAACTCGTATTAAATAGGGCAAACCCGTATTAAATAGGGCAAACTCGTATTAAATAGGACAAACCCGTATTAAATAGGACAAACCCGTATTAAATAGGGCAAACCCGTATTAAATAGGACAAACCCGTATTAAATAGGGCAAACCCGTATTAAATGGCGTATTTTAATAATCATGAATAAATGAATAAATCATAATAATCATTGATCATGAATAAATGTTGGCAGCCGGCGTCACTGTGAACGGACGTATTATCAATAATACTTTGCATAGGAGGACATTTAAGTAACCTATTATAAACTGTCCTCAGAACAAAAACAAAAATGTGTAAATTGCCATGCAACTTACTATAATAATAATAATAATAATAATGATAATAATAATAATAATACAAATGATAATAATAATAAGTCATAAAAATAGTAATAATAGTAATAAACATAATATATTAATAGAAAAGATAATTAAAGCTATATACAATTAAATGTTTATAGACTACACATGCAGACAAGACTAGGATACCTGGCTGCGGCAAACTGGTCTGTGGCCAGTTGTCCTAGACACGTGTTCAGTTGCCAGCTACGTCCTTAAGGGGAGGTTTTTAGTGTGTTTCCTAGACTTCCATCAAGCTTGAAATTACACCCCCTTGACCCCCTTTCAAGATAAATTTGTACATTTTTCGGTAGAAAAATGTCCCGGCCGAAGGCCGATTCCTCTAAAATTCCATATTAAGCTCAAGACCACAGGTGCATATTAAGCTCAAGACCACAGGTGCATATTAAGCTCAAGACCACAGGTGCATATAAAGCTCAAAACCACAGGTGCATATTGAGCTCAAGACCACAGGTGCATATTAAGCTCAAGACCACAGGTGCATATTAAGCTCAAGACCACAGGTGCAAAATAATGATGTGGTTGGAAATATCAGTGGAACAAGCCAGGTTGATATTAAGGGAAGGTATTTAGTTTGTTCCCTAGACCTCCATCAACCTTAAAATTACACCCCCTTGAGTCCCTTTCAAGATAAATTTGTACATTTTTCGGTAGAAAAATTTCCCGGCCAGGCTCGCTATCGCTCGCCAGTAAAAAATCGACACCTAAATGGGACGAAAGGTCTTAAAAGTTACATAAATTGGGTGAAAGTTCTTAAAATCGCCAAACTAATGGAGCGAACGTCTTAAAATCTCAAAAGCAATGGGGCTAAACATGAGGGAGAATGGGGTAAAGAAAAAAGTCCCTCCAGTGGAAATCTCCCCTTAAGGGGAAGTGGGCGTATTTATTTGCTTATTTATACATATTTTTACTATTTCTTTGGTTTTCTCCCTAGACCTTCACCAAGCTTAAAAAAACACCCCCAATACACCTCATCAAGATAAATTTGTACATTTTTCGAAATAGAAATGTCCCGACCGAAGGCCGATTCCTCTTAAATTACAGGCTCGCTATAGCTCGCCAGGAAGAAATCGACACCTATATTGCATGAAAGGTCTTAATATTTACAAAGAAATGGGGCGAAAGGTCATAATATCGCCGAACTAATGGGCCGGACGTCTCAAAATGTGAAAACTAATAGGAATAAACACGAGGGAGAAGGTGGGCCAGAAAAAGCAACCCTCCTCATTAAAATGCTACCCGTCTCCAGTGTACCTCGATCGTAACGTAAGTACCGATAGTTCACCATGCTCATTATTCCCATCATTATATGAGAACAACTTTCTTACTTTTATTCTGGGTATCATTAGACGACTATTTACCGATTAGAAAGGACCTCTAAGAATCTATATTGTATTAATTTCACCACAACACCAAACACTTCCAATGAAATTAATGATAGCATATATTACGTGATCCACCGGGATTCGAACCTGGGTTATCACACACAGATGTTTAAACACCCCTAACCATTACACCACCAGGACCAGAAGGTTGTCAAAGCGAACTCTTATTATCCCGCTGACTCCCACACATCTTTCCTAATCTGAATAACATCGTCAAATGATCGTCAACGTAAGGTGTTAATACGCGTCATAGTCCTCAAGGGGTCAATTAAGGGGGGTCACCGGCTTTTTCTTTCTTTCTCTCCTTTTCCCTCTTTCCCTGGCTTGTATCCATTCGGCCCCATTCAGCCAACTGTTTTAAAACGTTTATCCACATCCAGGTGTCGATTTCTTCTTGGCAAGCGATAGCGAGCCAGCATTGTATGGAGAAATCCGGCTTCGCCGGAGACCTTTTTCTATCAAAAAATGTACAAATTTAGCTTGCTGTCAAAACAAAACAATCGACACCTAAATGGCACGATAGGTCTTAAACTTGTTAACGGAATGGGACGAAAGGTCTTAAAATCGCCAAACAAATGGGCTGAACGTCTAAAAATCTCAAAACTAATGGGACTAAACATGAGAAAGAAAGAGGACCAGAAAAACGACCGTCTCCCCTTAAATCTCCATGTGTTACCGGCAAGTAGCAACTGCCTCTCTTCCCGACTACTTCCTTCCTGACTTTCCGTTCATGCTCCTTTACACAGTTCCTGCATTGGCATTATTTACTTTATTTTTACTTGCAAATAATATTAACACACTTAATTGGTTCTCAATTTATTTTTGTCTTCGTTTAATCATAAGAACCAATATATTATGTTAAGCTAAAACTTAATGTTCATATTAGGGATATATCTTCAGGTATCATAGTTATTAAATACAAAAGCCTGCGTGGAGGAGGTGAAGTGTTCGAAACATGTGCTCGCGGTCGAGTTCTGTGATCAACCTCCTCGCACTGGATGCCACTCACCTCCTTACCTTCCCAACCCTTTCCTTGGTGAACATCAGAGGTGTTGTAATACAGCGTCACATTTACAATGTAATTAATAACACCTGATCTGCATGATCGAACTGATTACACTGGTTCCAGACAACATTCACTACCACAGCCACTCCAATGGTACTACAACAGTCAACATACATTACTTCGTTAACCCCTTCTGTACCGGTGACGTCTTCTTATCTTCTTCTGGCTTCTATTAGACGATTTTGTTCAGTTTACAAAGGGCCTCCAACAATTAACAGGCTTTGAACTATCTCAATTAACCCTTTATACCACCACAGATCCTTCTTAAACTGCACAAAATCCTCTAAATATAGCTAGAATAAAATGAAAAAGACGTCGCGGTACTGAAGGGGTTAATATATAACGCATAACAAGTAATGTTGAACTGAAGTTTCTGGTTGAATAAAGCTCTATCAGGGAGCAGATGTGAAAATCAATCAGAGTTTGTCCCTAATTCTCATCCCTGGAAGGCTCTTATTCAGACTGTGATTCCTGCTCTAATTCGTTTATTGTGTCCAGTGTGTGAAGTGCATACTGAATATTACTGTACTGTTGGAGTGGTTGTTGTTGTTGTTTGTATTTTCTGCAACCAGTGTAAACAAATCTATCATGTCGATCAGGTGTTTGCATTTACGTTGGAAATGTGACACTTTCTTGCTGCACCGCTGATGTCACCATTGCACAGAGGGGTTCAAAGGCAATGGGGTTGAGTATCAGAAACACTTTCAGCTATTATTGTAACTTCAATTCAAAACTTGTATTGACATGACCATTTTGCATAGTTTTACAATACTTTACGATCGTTAATTCCAAACAGTCCATGGCAATTAGGATTCTTTCAGTGCCCTTCTAAACTGTGGCCTGAAAGTAGTCGTTCTTGATTGCTAGCTTCAAAAGAGAACTTGAATAAATGAAGTATGTAATCAGACTCTCGGTAGGTTTGATTAGTCTGCGCTCTTTGATGTGTAGGTGGTTCAGAATTATATATTGCACGTACTGTGTTATGAATGACTCGTGTTAACCCCTTCTATACCGGCGACGTCTTTGTCACTTATTCTAGTTATATAAAGACGATTTTGTGAGTTTTTAGAAGGATCTGTGGTAGTTAGAAGGGTTAAGGGGAGGTTTTTAGTTTGGTCTCTAGATATCCATCAAGCTTAAGATTACACCCCCTTGAGCCCCTTTCAAGATAAATTTGTACATTTTTCGGTAGAAAAATGTCCCGGCTGAAAGCCGGTTCCTCTTAAACAACAGGCTCGCTATCGCTCGCCAGGATAAAATCGACACCTAAATGGCACGAAAGGTCTTAAAATAGACAGAAATGGGTCGAAAGTTCTTAAAATCGTCAAAATAATGGGGCGAACGTCTTAACATTTGAAAAGCAATGGGGCTAAACATGAGGGAGAAAGGAGTCAAGAAAAAAATCCCTCAAGTGGATATCTCCCCTTAAGTGAGATAGTTCGAAGCCTGTTAGTTGCTGGAGACCCTTATAAAACTGAATAGTATCGTCTAATGGTAGCCAGAATAAAGTTAAAAGGATGGTGTCGGTACAGAAGGGGTTAAGCTTGTTAGCTAACTTTCTATATAATAAAGTAAGCCATGAATTCTTACATATTATGCACTCGATTTTGGCTGCCATGACACACATTTATTGAAAGACTAGAAGGTTCAGCTTACTTTTAATTTACATTACTGATGGCCAGAATTGCTGGATATTTATATAAAGCAAATAACTGAAATACAAGGATATAATTCAAGCACACAGAGCACAATAGAGTATTATTAATTATAGTATTAATACTGCATGGTCATGTGAGATATTAGATATGTGAGATTAAACCAAAAAAGTGCCCTTTTATCCTTGTTTTGCCTTCATATTGGGCTACAGAACGGTAGTCGTAACACACTTGTTATGTAGATTATCTGTACCACTATGTCGGACATATGAACGATTCACTTCGGGGATGATCGTACCGCCTTATGAATACATAAAGGCCTCCCACCATCCATATTTAATGTAATAAGCTAAAGGAATGTGAGGCGGGTGTGAGGGGAATAGGCGATCGACAGCTTGTGGGTGCTAGGATACAGGCAGGATTATATGAATGTGTGCATGTGTGTTTTTTGTAATTTATATGTAGGATACAAAAGGCAGGCTGCCTGTAACGAGTGTCTCCGATAAAGCCAAAGGCGTGACAGAGAGCCAGATTCAACGGACGTTGGAGTCAAATTTTTTTTTTTTTTTTTTTTTTTTTTTTTTTTAAGAGACAATGAACGGAGGAAGGAAAAACACAGATAAAACAAAAAGGTCCATGTGCCTAAAGGCATCCTCCATTCATAAAATGTTTGTAACAACTGGATTTAAACATTTGTTGATTGTAAGTTTGTGGAAAGCAATTCGAGGGAAGTGAATTCCAAAGAGTAGTAGCTCTGGGGATAAATGAATTCTGATAAGCAGAAGTTCTGCATTGTGGAGGAGAAAGTGTAAATTCATGGGCGCTCTCAGCTGCCCTAGTTCTACGGGGAAAGATGTGGAGAGGCGGCACAATTGAAGCAAGTTCCTCGGAACAATTGCTGTGAAAATATCTGTAGAATAATGCAAGGGATGCAACGTTTCTTCGTATGGCTAATGTAGGAAGGTCCTGTGTGATTGCAGGGTTATGCCTGGACACACGAATGCCTGGACACACGAAGTTTAGAACAGTCTAAATCATAGGATAAAGGAAAGATTGATTGAGGGACAGACTTCCAGAGTTCACTTGTTGAGTATAGGACAGACTGAGAAAACTTCCTAATTCTTGGGTTGGAAAGCTGGGCAGAATAGGAGTGAGAATGTGTTGAAAGGCGGGTGCCTCGCACTCGCCGCAAGGGAGGTTGTATGCACAGAGAGAGCTCTGAAGAACACTGATTGTTGCAATAGCGATAGAAGAGAGTGTGTGTGTGTGTGTGTGTGTGTGTGTGTGTGTGTGTGTGTGTGTGTGTGTGTGTGTGTGTGTGTGTGTGTGTGTGTGTGGTGTGTGTGTGTGTGTGTGTGTGTGTGTGTGTGTGTGTGTGTGTGTGTGTGTGTGTGTGTGTGTGTGTGTGTGTGTGTGTGTGTGTGTGTGTCGTTAACTTCCGATCCGCTACTTCAGTCATATACAATGTTGAGACCATTTTGCACTGGTATTGCCAAACTGAACGGGAGGTAGATTATTGTAGTTGACAAAATACTTACAATAGTGTGTTTCAGCAACGAGTACATCAATGTTGAGGGAGAAAGTTATCGTGTGAAAACCTTTTTAAATCCGGTTTTGCAAGGCAGTTTTTCCCTGTAACCGTTTCCTGGGCTTGTTTAAGGGAGCCCACCTCGGTTTTTTTGTTTCTCTCTCTCTTCTTCTCTTTTTGACATGTATCCATTCGGCCCCATTCAGCCTACTGTTTTAAGACGCTTACCCCCATCCAGGTGTCAATACTTTCCTGGCGAGCGGTAGCGAGTCCGCATATATATATATTTGTTTTGACAGCAAGCTAAATTTGTACATTGTTCGATAGAAACATTTCTCCGGCAAAGCCGGATTTCTCCATACAATGCTGGCTCGCTATCGCTCGCCAGGAAGAAATCGACACCTGGATGGGGATAAACGTCTTAAAACAGTTAGCTGAATGGGGCCGAATGGATACAAGCCAGGGAAATAGAGAAAAGGAGAAAAAGATAAAAAAAAAAAACCGGTGTGTAATATTTCCTCTCCCTAAAATACTACAAATTAAGTTTCGTTTTCAATACCAAGTCAAATGACCAAACAGGGCGAATATGATATACTGTAGGTGGAGGAACGACATTTGTATTGTTCATTTAGGCAAGTGGACCTTGATCATTGGGCCACTTATAACACTACACCTGTAGTCAAATGTTTACAAACAACACCACTATTGTCATATAATATTGCCCCCCCCCCCCCACACACACACACACACACACACACAAGAAAAAATAAATACAATCAAATAAGGAACAAAACTGCTGAAGGAAAATGCTCTCTACCTTATTATTGAAAAACAAACAAATTGGCGGTGTTCGTAGAGTCAGGTAAATGTAGCAAATAGGTGTGAACTAAAGTGAAGGATATGTATTAATAATTTTCGATAACTCTATTGCCATAGTTACTTTATTAAAGATAGGTATAAAGTTAATCAGACTGGCGGTATTTTAAAAGGATTGTGATATAACCGCGACGAATGAAAACAGTATCGGAAATTAGGCGGAAATTATGACTGTAATGTTTAGATTAACGTGAAATGCTGAGAGGAAAATGTTTGTTATTGTACCACAAGGACGCTGGTCCAATAGATGAAATAGAGGCATAGCGATAGTAAATAAGGCGATGAGTAAACATATTAACCCCTTGAAGCTCTGACGCGTTTTAGCAGTTTGTTTTGGCTATCATTAGACGATTTTATGCAGCTTGGGAAGGATCTATGGGAATTAAAAAGGTAAAGGCTATCTCAATCAACCCTCTGACTTCCATATACCCTTCCTACTCTGAATAAAATCGTCTAATAATTACCAGAAAACAGAAAAGAAATGCGTCTTGGATCTTGAAAGGGTTAACATTAGGCTTGGAAGATGAATAGTTGGAAAAGAAACACAAAGGCTACTTGCAATATCAGCATATATCATAATTTACTGCACATACCTTGACGAGGAACAATGTTTTTTTTATATATATATTGTATAATATTTGTTGTATATATATATTGTGTAACGTTCCATATTACATTTTGAATCGCTTCCTCTATCTCTTTCGATTATATTTATTGAACACAATTGAACAGACATTTCTACAACAATATATATATATATATATATATATATGTACTGTATATATGGGGTGTTACTTACATAGGTAACGATGACTAACCACGGAGAAGACTATGGAAGATGGTTGCGCACCTTTCTACTTCCAGGCAGATAATTAATGGTATACTTCAGTCCTACTCTAGCCATAATCACCAGACATAAGGCCGAGTGGCTAAAAAAAAAAAAAAAAAAAAAAAAAAAAAAAAAAAAAAAAGTAAATGAAGGGAAGAACTAATGCGTTTTGTTTATGGTTGGTCTCGGCCTAGTACTCTACCTTATTAGTCCAGTGGGTAAAGGGAAGTACGGTACTGTGTGGACGGGATAACGTGATACAGTTCTGTTTTTACTATGGGATTACAAGTAGAGACTCTTCGTTAAGCAGAAACTAAACGAATGGTTCTGTTTCCTTCCCTTTCATCGTAAATCACTGAGACATGTCCATTATTTGCATGCTGATATGTTAAGGGAAGACTGGCCGTTTGTTTGGTCTATTAATTAATTTATTCATATATTTTTTTAGTTTCCTCCCTAGACCTCCATCAACCTTAGAAAAACACCCTAGACCCCCCTTGAAGATAAATTTGTAAATTTTTCGGTAAAAAAAAATTCCAGCCAAAGGCCGGTTCCTTTTAAAATTGCAGGCTCGCTATCGCTCTCCAGGAAAAAATCGACACCTAAATGGCCCGAAAGGTCTTAAAATTAACAACCAAATGGGGCGAAAATTGTCAAAATCGCCAAACTAATGGGCCGAACGTCTTATAATCTCAAGACTAGTGGGGCTAAACATTAGGGAGAAGGGGGTCCAGAAAAACGGTCTGCCTCCCCTTAAATTGACACATCTCTGGAAGTAGTTTATAATTATGAGACCCATTGGAATAATTTGGCTTACATTAAAGACGACAAATCAGTGAGTGGAAGGCTTCATATTATTGTGTATAGTGTTGTTGTGGTTAAGATGTTGACAATGTTGACAAAATGGCTTGGCATGTACTGTGCAATCACCTTATATATATTTGTTGCAGGATTGTTCTAAGCAGCATTGGAAAATTTAGTATCCAGTCCAACGATATATTTCGTATTTTTGTTTGTGTTTATAAAATGCTTTGTTATGACTTTTGTTTTCTTTGGTATAGTATTTGTTTTCAAATAATGAATTGATGTCTACCATGTATTTGGCCGACCGTGTAAATTATATGATTACATTGCACGTTTCATCAACTACTTATGTTTTTCAAATGATCGTATACGTACACTTATAAGTATTTTGTTTATCTGTACATGCAATAAAGATACTGATAGAGGAAAATCCACTTTACCTGTATTTTAATTGATAACTATAGATAAATACTGTACATGCTAATAACATAATGTATATCTATAGTAAACCATGTGAGGAAGACCACTTTATTGACAACGTTTCGCATATAGCTTCATCAGGCCAATGACATACACCAACAGATTTATCAAGTCAACAATTTCTTTCGAGACGGACAAGGGGGCGGAGGAGGAGGAGTAGGAAAGAGGGCGGGTATATTCATGTAGAGGTCAAGTGATTGGTGGAGTCAAATTTAAAGGGCGGAGCGCTCCGTCTTATGTGTGTGTGTGTGTGTGTGTGTGTGTGTGTGTGTGTGTGTGTGTGAAATTATGAATATTGTATATAGTGAAGTTTAAACTAAATATGTATAAACATTACATACAAAGTTAAATAATAATAATCATATTAAAGTTATTGAATGCGACACTCATCAATATTAATACAAATAAATAATTATATATATATACTGTATATATACTGTATATATATAAGCAAAAATAAATAATAAGAAAGATAAATATATGTTAAGAATACTACTACTACTACTACTACTACTACTACTACTACTACTACTAACCATGATCGATTATTTTTTCCACAATCTATTATTTATATGATAAGTGAAAATATTTGTAATTATCATTTTGTAAATATATTTATTCATGGTAATTTATTAATCAGCATGTAATTTAAACTGCTACATTAAGCACTCTTTCTCTACAAAATAACAATACAAGAAAGAGCCCAAGAACCTCCCTCCACAAATTCGTCTCTCAGTCAATCCTGTCCCAACTTCAGCTGAGGAGGTAAATCAGCTGCCTAGGAGTTCAAGGCTTGTTCCTTCCTCTCCTCTTAATTAAGGGGACCACCTCGCTTTTTTTATCTTTCTCTCCCTCTCTCTTTGGCTTGTATCCATTCGGCCCCATTCAGCCTACTGTTTTAAGAGGTTTACCCCCATCCAGGTGTCAATATTTTCCTGGCGAGCGGTAGCGAGCCAGCATATATATATATTTTTGTTTTGACAGCAAGCTAAATTTGTAAATTTTTCGATAGAAAAATTTCTCCGGCGAAGCCGGATTTCGCCATTTCGCTCGCTATCGCTCGCCAGGAAGAAATTGACACCTGGATGGGGATAAACGTCTTAAAACAGTTGGCTAAATGGGGCCGAATGGATACAAGCCAAAGAGAGAGGGAGAGAAAGAGAAAACAAGTGAGGTGGGCTCCCTTAGTTAAGGAAGCCCTGCCCGCAAGTGGAAAGCTTGGGGCCTCACCAATCATGGAGTGGCCTTGGTAAGTTCGCAGGGGCTTACATAGTCAAGCGATGGCTTACATGATGAAGTGGTATCCTAGTTTATTAAACAAGCAAACAACCAACACGGGCACAACAATCAAGTGCAGCCTCCACAAAAACCAGGACGGATTCAACAATCAAGTGTAGTCTCCCAAACAACCAGGACGGTCTCAACAATCAAGTGCAGCCTCCCAAACAACCAAGACGGACTCAACAATCAAGTGCAGCCTCCCAAACAACCAGGACGGACTCAAAAATCAAGTGCAGCCTCCCAAACAACCAGGACGGACTCAACAATCAAGTGTAGTCTCCCAAACAACCAGGACGGATTCAACAATCAAGTGCAGCCTCCCAAACAACCAGGACGGACTCAACAATCAAGTGTAGTCTCCCAAACAACCAGGACAATTTCAACAATCAAGTGCAGCCTCCCAAACAACCAGGACGGATTCAACAATCAAGTGCAGCCTCCCAAACAACCAGGACGGACTCAACAATCAAGTGCAGCCTCCCAAACAACCAGGGTGGGCACAATAATCAAGTGTAGCCTACCAAACAACCCTCAACAATCAAGTAAAGTCTCCCAAACAACCAGGACGGACTCAGCAATCAAGAGAAGGCCTCCGCACGTGAGTATGCTGTGTGGATTTGCATACCCCAACACTCCTGCCAACGCCAACTTGCTTTCTTGTTGGGACCCAAGTTTGATGGAGAGGTTTTTTCTTCATTGGGGGGGGGGGTCAATGCTTGGAAGGAGGAAGTGCCGGCGTATATTTTATTTCATGTATATTTTTTAATTATGTTTTTTCACCAACCAACTTCAATTCTAAACTCAATTAATGAAATCAACAAATACATGTGGCACTCCAAGGACTCGAACCTAGGATGCTCACACCGAAACTCCGCACATTTATGCATTACGCTATTTTATTTAATGTTTTGGTACGTTCCTTCGAGGATAAATGAAGGATGGTTTCAAGCAGTATGATGTGGGTGGTTCGTGCTAAGCTGAGAGACAGTAATCTAACGTATAATATTTAAATGTAAAACGAGATTGTACTGATGTAACCCTACGTTCTAGTTTGAAAGTTTTGGTGAATATTACAAGATGAAAGCTTATACATGTTTCCGTTGTGTAAGTAGAAATATATGAAAAGCGGATGAGAATCATACCCATTACAGCCAGGACTCTCACCCAGCACATAAACACTTAATGCTGGTCTTCATTATGCAAGGAGTAAGGGTACCAAACCCCAATAAAATATACCAAGTATTAAGGTTAGGGTTTGTGTTCGAAAACACATGGGAAAGAGCATTAGAACAGGTAGATTGCTAACAAAAACACATGGGAAAGAGCATTAGAACAGGTAGATTGCTAAAAAAAAAACACATGGGAAAGAGCATTAGAACAGGTAGATTGCTAACAAAAACACATGGGAAAGAGCATTAGAACAGGTAGATTGCTAACAAAACACATGGGAAAGCGCATTAGAACAGGTAGATTGCTAACAAAAACACATG
Source organism: Paralithodes platypus (assembly GCA_032716605.1). Taxonomy (NCBI): domain Eukaryota; kingdom Metazoa; phylum Arthropoda; class Malacostraca; order Decapoda; family Lithodidae; genus Paralithodes; species Paralithodes platypus. The sequence continues at coordinate 45,042,922 of CM064579.1, forward strand.
GGAAAGAGCATTAGAACAGGTAGATTGCTAAAAAAAAAAAAAAAAAAATTTGCAGTTCGAAACCATGCACTGGATGAGGATCACAGATTTAATGAATGTGACTTCAAAATATTTGCTAAATTTCGAAATAAATCGGACTGTTTCATAGGTGAGAAATTCTTCATTAGTACCACATACCCTGACCTGAATACTTAGTATTCGGAGATCCGAATGTAATTCTATCCTCTGTAGTCCTTTGTCATATGACATATTTTCTTTTCAGTTAGTAGGATGTTGCATTAGGTTTCATACATCAACTCTCTTAATACTCGCTCACATTTAAATATGTAAATAGTTACTGTGACACTTTGCAAAACATGTGTTCACGTTTTTTAGTCACTCCCTTCACAGCCATCACGACAGACAGACCTCATCATGTAAGTCTTGTAAATATTACTATTTTTACCTTAAGCTTATGGACTACGTAGTTAGTTTATGTTTTTAACTAGATCCCAATTTCAAGTGTCTTGATGTGTTTTATTTGTGTAATTTCTAGGATCAAAATGTGTGGTTTTACCTGAAGGTGGACAATGTTGTCCGAAATATTGTATAATAAACGTTCAAGATGAGGACGTTTGTAGCTCTTATCCTTTTTCTTCTGTTGAAAATTCGGTACCCTGGAGGCCAACCGGTGACTGATATACTGTATATATATATATATATATATATATATATATATATATATATATATACTGTACAGTATATACGTGTGTGTGTGTGTGGTATAATTGAGTAAAGGATTATTGAGAAGTTGAAGGAGATTACATATATGCATGTGTGAATGTAAACACAGTATAGATCGAATTCTCAGTATTGTTTTGTTTGATCTTCCCGGATTTTTTTGTTTTAATATGTAGCATGCGCGAAAATAATTTTATGTACTCTGTATTAAATTAACTGTATTTGTTCTGGCAATATTGCAGTTTTGCGTGAGGATATTTGTGATTTAGTTTGTTTATTAATCTTCAGTTATGGCGTCGCATATTCAAGATCAATGTGTAGTTTCATAGTGATTGCATACTTGTTTTAAGGGGGGTGACCTGCCTGTTTTCTCTCTTGTTCTCTCTTTCTCTGGCTTGTATCCATTCGGCCATATTCAGCCTACTGTTTCAAGACGTTTAACCCCCCATGCAAGTGTCGATTTTTTCCTGGCGAGAAAGCGAGCCGGCATAATTGTTTTAAATGTGTTTGACAGCAGGCTAAATTTTTACATTTTTCGAAAAATGTCTCTGGCGAACCCTCAATAACTCCACACAATGCTGGCTCGCTTTCGCTTGCCATGAACAAATCGACACCTAGATGGGGATAAACGTCTTAAACCAGTAGGCTGAATGGGGCCGAATGGATACAAGCCAGAGAGAGACAGAAAAGGAGAGAGAAAAAAGCAGATGACCCCCCTTAAATTAATGAAGAACTACGCTTAAGGGGAGGTTTTTAGTTTGTTTCCTACTCCTCCAGCAATCTTAAAATTTCACCCCCTTGCAAGATAAATTTGTACATTTTTCGGTAGAAAAATGTCCCGACCGAAGGCCGGTTACTCTTAAATTACAGGCTCGCTATCGCTCGCCAGGATAAAATCGATACCTAAATGGCACGAAAGGTCTTAAAATTGACAGAATGGGGCAGAAATTCTTAAAAATCACCAAACTAATGGGGCAAACGTCTTAAAATCTCAAAAGCAATGGGGCTAGACATGAGGGAGAAAGGGGTCAAGAAAAAAGTCCCTCAAGTGGAAATCTCCCCTTAAGCACACACACACACACTATCACCCGTATTCCTGTTTTCTTTGATAAACAAATGCACACCAACATTTACAACCATCCATTCAATCCCCCAACCCACCCACACCAACCACACAAACACAAGCCCCCCCCCCCCCCCCCCCCCACTACACAAGTGCAAATCTCCCCCCCCCCCCCCCCCGTACACAAGTGCAAATCTCCCCCACCCCTTCTACACCCATTTACACTCACACATATACACACAGAGACAAACAAACACACACACATTTACAAGCCCCACCCTCCCAAATGCACACACTCACAAGCCCTCACCCCCTTCCCTCCCACTTATGCAGGTATCACACGAAATCTATTCTAGTCAAAACTTTTCTGGCAACTTTTCTGGAATATTTTGCACTGGTATCGACAACTAGACTGATGATAGATGAATGTGGGTAACCGAAGTTTTATAAATATTACCCTCACAAGCTGCCAGACCAGTGTTGAGGATAAATGATGAGGGAAAAAGCGCTCGTGTGATACCGGCTTAAAACACGTGCACAAACATACCGAAATATAATAAGTGCAGGAGGGTCGCAATGCAGAAGTTTGGGTGGCCCTCCTGACATATCAATGAGTTGCTTCACCCCCACCACCACCACCAACCAACCAACCAACCAACCACTACCACCACCACCACCACCACCACCAACCAACCAACCCAACCCACCACCACCACCAACCAACCAACCCAACCCACCACCACCACCAACCAACCCCTCCCACCACCACCACCACCACCCCCACCACCACCACCAACCAACCAACCCACCCCACCACCACCAACCAACCCATCCCACCACCAACCAACCCACCACCACCACCACCACCACCGCCACCCACCCACCCAGACTGGCCAGGTACCCAGGCACTCGGTTGGGGGGCGACTCAGCAGATCAGGGAAATGTTGCTGCACTGGCACAATACCGAAAACTGTCTCTCTCCACACATTTCCTTACTTTCTTGTCCCCATTGTTGCGTTATGTTACGAGTGTTCTACATGTGTTCTTTCTTTCACATTTCTGTGTTTCCTTTCACTACTCAGTATTGCACTATGTGTCATGTATAATGTATATATTCGCATATACCTTTCCTTTCACATTTGCTTGTTTTCTCCACTGTGCACGAATGTATTTACCATGTCAGTTTGTACTTGTTCTACATTGATATATATATATATATATATATATATATATAATGTGTGTGTGTGTGTGTGTTTATGTGTGTATTGATAAAATATTATACTATTATACTATTATATACGATATACTATTATTCCGCATGTGTGTCGGACATCGTGCACATGGGAATACATATGTAGAAATGTGTATGTGTGTCCGCAAGTATTCTTAGTCTTCCATAGGACATATTTCCGAAGGGAGCCCACCTCGATTTTTGTTCTCTTTCTCTCCCTCTCTCTTTGGCTTGTATCCATTTGGCCCCATTCAGCCTACTGTTTTAAGACGTTTACCACCATCCAGGTGTCAATGTTTTCTGGTGAGCGGTAGCGAGCCAGTATATATATATATATATATATATATATATATATATATATATATATATATATATATATATATATATATATTTGTATTTGTTTTGAGAGAAAGCTAAATTTGTACATTTTTCGATAGAAAAATGTCTACGGCGAAGCCGGACTTCTCCATACACTGTTCTTCATCACATCATCTCTTATATCCGCTTCTCCGTGTTTCCTCCCACTATTCCCCTTTCCTTTTCCTTTTCCAATTATTTTTCCTCACATTTTCTTTCTTGTGTTCTTGTTATCACCCACTGTTCTATTTTCCCGTTTTTTGCTCTAGTTCCCCTTTGCCCATATTATTTTCTCCTAGTTATTGTCCACTGTTGTAGTCTCTCTTCCATATTCAGTTTTGTTCATCGTATATTAAGTTTATCTATCTTATCACCCATTAATACACTATATTTTCCTCTCTTTTGTCCTATTTGTCTTTTCATAATTTATGTTGTCCTCCCTGTTATCACCAAATATATATTTTCCATTTCAGTTTTGATCATCTGTATTATTTTATCTTCCTATGGTTATTGTTTTCCGTGTCATTTCCTCGTTGCTCTTCATTTGTTCACCCAGTGTTCCGTGTTCCCTTCCGTACCCCACCGTTCTATTCACATTGTATTTGCTCTCCTTGTTACCACCCACTTGCTTGTGTGTGTGTGTGTGTGTTTGTGTTTGTGTGTGTGTGTGTGTGTGTGTGTGTGTGTGTGTGTGTGTGTGTCTGTTTATGTGTGTGTGTGTTTGTGTTTATGTGTGTGTGTTGATGTTTGTGTATGTGTGTGTATATCTATCTATCTATCTATCTATCTATCTATCTATCTATCTGTCTATATATATATACACAATTTGTTACTTTTAATGCTTCCAAAATCCAATGTATCCTACCCGTCAAGAACTCCTAAAGGACTTTCCCTTTTACTTCAACAATACAAAATCAACCCTTCATCTTCTCTCAGTATTCTCGGTGTTTCATTTTCTTTTGATCTCTCTTGGAAACACCATTTTACCCCTCTTGCTAAAACGGCTTCCCAGAAACTGGGTGTGCTCAATCGCCTCAAGGGAGTTCTTGCTCTGTACAGGGGCACAGTGCGTCCACGTATTGAGTATTGTTCGCATGTGTGGGGAGGATCCTCTCACACAGTACTTCTAGACAAAGTAGAAAAGAAAGCCTTTCGTCCCATTAGCTCACGTCCGCTCACCGATTATAATTGGTGAGCGGACGTGATAATTATCTTGAATGTCTCTCTCTTCGCCGCAATGTTGCATCTCTCTCGCTGTTACCCAATGTTTTACTTTATCTTCCATGGTCCAGTGTTCTTCTCCACCTATATATTTGTTCTTGTTTATCACCCACTCTTCTATTATTTCTTCAGTCGTCCCATGTTTCTCTTGACATATTTGGGTTCCCACTTTATAACCCACTGTTCGATTGTAATTCAGCGGTGCAGTATGGAAAATGTGAAATATGTTGGTCAAGATGTCATAAATATGCCTTCAAGTACCGGTACCTTCAAGTATTCCTCCAATATTCCTGACCACATCTTTGCCTACCCACACTCGATAGTTCCTCCATATCCTCCCCGCTGTTAGTTTTGAGTAAAGCCGGTGTCACACGAGCGCTTTTTCCAGCAATTTTCGATGAGCAAGTTTTTTCTCGTAATATTTTGAGGCCTTTTTGACACTGGAATCGGAAACTATATCGAAGGTAGATTATGTTACATGGCTGAATTCTAATGTAACGGAGATTTCATAGCTACCAGACTACAATTGCTCGTAAATATTGACGGAAAAATCGTTCGTGTGACACTGGGGCATGGAAGCTTTTATCGTCAACGTTTGGTATGCAATATTTTTCTGGCAACAATTTGAGACTTGGTATTAATAAATAGACTGAAGGTATATTATCAATTTATTATCACAAGGGAGATTATTCGCATATAAGTGTATTATTCGCATATAAGTGTATTATTCGCATATAAGTGTATTATTCGCATCTAAGTGTATTATTCGCATATAAGTGTATTATTCGCATATAAGTGTATTATTCGCATATAAGTGTATTATTCGCATATAAGTGTATTATTCGCATATAAGTGTATTATTCGCATATAAGTGTATTATTCGCATATAAGTGTATTATTCGCATATAAGTGTATTATTCGCATATAAGTGTATTATTCGCATATAAGTGTATTATTCGCATATAAGTGTATTATTCGCATATAAGTGTATCATTCGCATATAAGTGTATTATTCGCATATAAGTGTGTATTGAAGAAACTGTCACACCAGAATTGTCGATTTATGGAGAGTACGGTACATTTAAATACATAATCAAATATTGCTTATGATATAAATAAATATTGCACCCATGCACATTAAATAGTTCCGATGATAGTAGTTGCACTAGGAAACTCTTGGAAGAATATCTGTACGACATTTTAAGGCAGCTCAGACGGTATTGTGCAGCATAATTTATTGGTTCGGCTCAATGGTTTAAGGAGGGGGTTTAGTTTGCTCTCTAAACCTCTATCAAACTTTAAAAAAACACCCACAAGACCCCCCTTCGATATACATTTTTACATTTTTCGGTAGAAAAATGTCCCGGCCGAAGGCCGATTCCTCTTCAAATACAGGCTCGCTATAGCTCGCCAGGAAAAATCGACACGTAAATGGCTCGAAAGGTCTTAATATTGGCAAATAAATGGGGCAAAAGGTCTGAAAATCACCAAACTAATGGGGCGAATGTCTTGCAATCTCAAAACTTATAGGGCTAAACATGAGGGAGGAGGAGGAGGACTCGAGAAACCAACTGCCTCCCCTTAAAAGCCACTGTACCTCCTCCACACAATCACACTTAACCCTTTGCTCTCTCTCTCTCTCCCTCCCTCCCTCTCTCTCACTCTCACACTCTCTCTCTCACTCACTCACTCACTCACTCACTCACTCTAAACCACTGTTTGGACACTTGATCCTCAGTGTTTTGGAGGAAAAGCAACCTAGAAGGGTCACTAGATCTGTTGTTGCTTGATTTCCTTTGTACTCCTTTGTACTCCTTTGTACTCCTTTGTACTCACTCACTCACTCACTCACTCACTCACTCACTCACTCACGCACACACTCTCTCTCTCTCTCTCTACTCTAGTCACCCCACTTGCAACATGATGACTCTCGTATCTGACCTGAGAACAAGAGGAGGGGGGGGCGGGTATTTTGTCTTCGTCAGGTGGATGCATTCAACACTTCGCGGGTTTATCTGGGATTGGGTCGGTGCAGAGTGTCAAATGTTTGTGAGAGCTTTTAAGTGGGGTCACCTGCTTTGTTTTCTCTTTCTCTCCTTTTCTCTCTTTCTCTGGCTTGTATCCATTCGGTCCCATTCAGGCAACTGTTTTAAGACGTTTATCCCCATCCAGGTGTCGATATCTTCCTGGCGAGCGATAGCGAGCCAGCATGGAGAAATTTTTCTATCGAAAAATGTACAAATTTAGGTTACTGTCAAAACAAAAAAATATATATATATATGCTGGCTCGCTACCGTTCACCAGGAAAATATTGACACCGGGATGGGGGTAAACGTCTTAAAACAATAGGCTGAATGGGGCCGAATGGGTACAAGCCAAAGAGAGAGGGAGAGCAAGATAAACAAAAGCGAGGTGGGCTCCCTTAACTTTTTCTCCAGAACTCGTTGACCTTACTTCAAGTGTGAATGCTGTTGGGCTGCTTTCAAAAATATGAATCGGGACCACGAGTATACTTTACAGTTAATTTAGTATTAATGACAATGTATACAGTATACAGTATATATATTTGTATATGCAAAATTGTATTGTGTGTGTGTAAGATCCTTATTAGAAAATTGTTGAAACAAGGATATGAAATATACCTCTTAAAAAGACATTTTAACAAACTACCAATTAGATATTTTAACTACAATAAATTAAAAATTATTATAACAAGTGACGTATTTCAAGAAACACCATCTTAGAACTGCTAGAGACGATATGAGTAAATTTATGAAGAGCATCTCAGCTAATAATGATGACGTCATTGAATTTACCACACACTGCATCTACTGAATATGTCGACGTATTATTACCAGAATGTTGATGCCAAGGAGATGGGCTGATCCTGTCAGAGTGGGGGTTGAGCGTCCCCTGCCTCCCAGAGCTCAACCTCACTTTATCTCATGCTAAATATGTTTCAATACTTTTTGACGTAGTTAATGGATTTCTTCTTCGATATCCGACAACAAAATGTGACTTCCCCAATTTGAACTAACTGATTTTGTCTACTCTACTTCTGACTACAAAATTGACTTCCCGAATTTGTCAACCCCCTGATTTTGACTATTTCATTAGTACTATACTACTTTTTCTTTTAGGGCAAACACTCTACACCAGGTATTATAGAGATAGCCGGTTTGCCACAGTTATAACAGAAAACCGATTACGGCGGATGGCTGTGGCCTGATGAAGTCCATCCGCCTCTCTATTTTGCCTTGGGGTGGGTGTTTGACTGTCTCTCTATATTTTGCATATATCTGTGTTAATTTCAACTCTTTTCACATGTGTGTGTGTGTGTGTATGTTTGCGTTTGTTTGCGTTTGTTGACACGTAGCTCGTACACAACGTTATGATAACCCTGAGACTATTGGCAATGATAAAGGGGAAGCCCTGACTCATATGTAAAGTCGAGGTTAATAAGTGTTGTCAGATATTTCACAAAGTTTCGGACACTGACTAATACTATGAGGGATAAGCAATTTTCCCAGTAACTATAAAGATACCAATAACACTTCTTGAGCGAAAACCACTGGAATCTATGACAACACTTAATACCCCCGATTGTACGTGACTCCAGAGAATGTTTCAAAATATTACATCATGCCAGAATCGTAAAGACAATCCCATACCACTATATATTGCAGGTGACTGTACGTTTCGAAGCATTTCAAGTATTATAATTATGCTTTACCCAACATAAGTAGGCCTATACATATGTAGGGTGATTGGAAGTACATTTCATGAGTCCATATCGTCTCCAAATGTAAAGAGAGCCAAATATCTCCCCGTCGATACCTGCTGAAGGGAGCCCACCTCGCTTTTTTTCTCTTTCTCTCCCTCTCTCTTTGGCTTGTATCCATTCGGCCCCATTCAGCCTACTGTTTTAAGACGTTTACCCCATCCAGGTGTCAATATTTTCCTGGCGAGCGGTAGCGAGCCAGCATATAGGCTATATATTTTTGTTTTGACAGCAAGCTAAATTTGTACATTTTTTGATAGAAACATTTTTTGATAGAAAAATTTCTCCGGCGAAGCCGGATTTCTCCATACAATTCTGGATCGCCATCGCTCGCCAGGAAGAAATCCACACCTGGATGGGGATAAACGTCTTAAAGCAATTGGCTGAATGGGGCCGAATGGATACAAGCCAGAGAAAGAGAGAAAAGGAGAGAAAGATAAAACAAAAAAACGGTGACCCCCCTGAAAGTCCCCCGGGGTGAAGAAATAAAAAAATCCCTGCTTGAGATCGCACACCGGAGCCAATACCTCAAGTGGCCGGCTCGAGCATATTGACAATTTGGACCTCCATCTCCCCTGTCAATATTTGTGGTGGCGGTATAGTGACGACCACCCGCCCGCCAGGTGAGAGAGAGTCCCAGGTAATATACAATAGTCAATGTTTTTTTCCAGTTGAGGGTAAATTGTCATGTTTCTATCTTTGTTACTCAGTTATAAGGTACATTTTGTAGCGAAATTTGATGATAATTATGAAAACTCGGCATTAACCCGTCCAGCCCCAGCGACGCGTCTGACGCGTCGGCGATGTATGTAACGCACAGCCCCAGAGACGCGCCTGACGCGTCACCCTAATTGCGCCGACCGTAACCTCAGGTGTAGCCACTCAAGAGGGCTCAGATTTGTATGGGAACTGTATACGTATCCCACGCATCCGTGCCGATGGTTGAAAACTCTCAAAGTCCACGTGCGTGCGCGCGAGCGCGCAATAACCTGTTTTTTTGGGATAATTGCCTTCAATTTTTTACTCTTGTAAAATCCGTTTTCGGGGGCTCTGTAGGACCATTTTTTAAGCTTTTTGAGCGGTTTTTCGTGGTTTTTCCTTCATTCCTAACCCATTCGCTATTGTTTCTGGAATAAAACCATTTTTTGAAAACCGGCCGGGTTCTGGTGCGCAAACATTACAAAACTAGCCGGGGCTCCACGGGTTAAGGGGAGATCTCCACTTGAGGGATTTTTTTCTTGACCCCTTTCTCCCTCATGTTTAGCCCCATTGCTTTTGATATTATAAAACGTTTGCCCCATTAGTTTAGCGATTTTAAGACAATTCACCCCATATTAAGACCTTTCGTGCAATTCAGGTGTCGATTTTATCCTGGCGAGCGATAGCGAGCCTGTAATTTAAGAGGAACCGGCCTTCGGCCGGGAAATTTTTCTACCGAAAAATGTACAAATTTATCTTGAAAGGGACTCAAGGGGGTGTAATTTTAAGCTTGATGGAGGTCTAGGGAACAAACTAAATACCTCCCCTTAATACGACACTCAACCATAGTAGTTGTCCATTAAGTATCGAGAAACAAGCTACTATGGGATTCAACTTACCGTCAGGTGGGAAAAAATAGACTATAGGGTCCCCCAGTATTATTATATTTTGTCGCCAACCAACTTCACTTCTAAACTCAATTAACCCTTTGAGTACTAGCGACGTGGGTGATATTCTATTCTACCTATATTTAGGCGATATTATGCAGCTTAGGGAGGATCTGTGGTAGTTAAATATGATTAGTTATGATAGTTTGAAGTTTTATTATTGCTAGAGGTCCTTCCTAAGCTGATTAAAATCGTCTAATAGTTGCCAGAATATGATGAAAAGGACGTCCCTGGTACTGAAGGGGTTATCAAATGTAGTGTATATAGTATATTTCTCTTGTTCGGTATGTTCATGTAGATGTATAGTATTTATGTATGTGTAGTGACGACCAGGTGATACTAGGGCTCCCAGTATACCACATTTGGGGTACACATTTGTCTTACCTGGTCTGGGCTGGTCTATCAGAGTGAGAACTGAGCGATCTCTGCCATACCCATAGCTTACTCTGACTGTTCCTTTTACTTATATAGTTTCTAGATCTCAAGTTTCTTCCGCGGATTGACCTCCCAATCTACCAAGATTGGAAGCCAAAGCGTCACATTTTTCCTTGGCCCCTCAACTTTCTCTTCATAATTGCTGAGGGGCACAGGGCCCTGGGTGGGTCTTTGGTTTCCCGGGCGTTTCCACACCCTCCTCAGCTCCCCGCCATGGAGTGGCTTCGGTCACCCAGGCTTTATTGTGGTCGGCAGGGAGGGTTCTGTGGGGGCGCTCGGTTATGGCCTTGGCCTTGCTCGGGGCCTTGGGGCTGTTCGGCCAGGCAGCTTCGGGAACAACAACAACAACAACAACCTGGTTATAAAATGTAGTGTATTGTATTAGTTTATTCAAGTACATTGGGGTTTGTATTTGATGATTAATGTTAAGAATGGGAAGTTACTTATATATAGCTTTTGTTCGGTATGTTTATGTAGATGTATAATATTTATGTACCGTATGTGTAATGACGACCAGGTGATACTTGGGCCCCCAGTGTACCACACTTGGGGTACAGAGTTTTCTTACCTGGTTATCAAATGTAGTAGTGTATAGTACCGTATATATATATATATATATATATATATATATATATATATATATATGTATATATATATATATATATATATATATATATATATATATTATGTTCGGTATGTTTATGTAGATGTATAGTATTTATGTATTAGTTAGCTAAATCAATATATAGAAAACACACATTATTGAACATTTCCTGTTGGATAATTTCATGTGTATTAATGTGGCTTTCTCTTGCAGGTGAGTGGGTGACCAAGGACTATGATGATTCCACGTATAGTAAGTGAAACGTCTATTGTTTTGGTTATCTATTTACTCAGGCCCAATCCCCGCTTTTCCTATTTTGTATTTTATTTTATTTTATTATTATTATTATTATTATTATTATTATTATTAGGCCTATTATTATTATTTTTATTTTATTTTTATTTATTTATTTTTTTTTTTGGGGGGGGGCGACTGAAGACAGAGCAAGAACAGGGACAACACAAAAACACAACAGAAAACAACGAACACACACAAACAAAAAACAAATTCACACACATCTAGGTCAAGTGAAACGTACATTATAGTTGTCTGACTGTTTCATTTCAGGAGAGCTACCAACAGTATTGTTTACGTTCATATCGTAGGTAGCTCTATCCAACACTATTATGCATTCACCCTACTGTATATAATATAATTTAAAATATCACTCCCTATTCTTTACATCGATTATTCTGTTATTTTTGTATTATGTTAGACGCCTCTCTCTCTCTTCTCTCCTTCTCTCGCTCTCACTCTCCACTGTGGCCCCTTTTACTGCAGGCAGGGATCCTAGTAATTGTGTCTGAGATTCAAGGCAAATTATGCAGATGAATTAGGGCTAAATCCTCAGCACAGTTACAGTAAATAGTGTGGAAATTCACTGCGCATTTGCCCCAGCCCCTTTTGAGTTACAATAGGTTACTGGTCTCGATGTCTGGCCTAACTATTAGTGAACAGACTATAGATATAACCCGTAATATCATGGTTATTAGCCCAGAGATATAACCTTCCTGCCTACCCTAGCTTCCCCTTGGTATTAGTGCAGGGGTGTGCTTTTAATGCTAATGGATCCCTTTGCTAAATATGATTTTGGTGTTGAGGATTTTGCAATGCAAAATAATTCAATTTGTGGGTTCGACATAGTGAATAAATGATATTATATTGATTTACCCGCATTTGTTTACCGTCAACACTATATCATGGGATTTGGATGAAAACGATATTAAATCCTGAACATGGAAATATAATTGTATATACGTCCGTGTTATGATTACCACGATGCGAATACAAATTATATATACTGCATAATACAGTACGGTATACATAATACAGTACGGTATACATAATACAGTACGGTATACATAAGTAAACAGAAATATCAAGATACGTTAAGCAAGGGATACTCAACAAAAGAATTATGAAAATTAACAAGGATACATTAAGGGGAGGTATTTAGTTTGTTCCCTACGTTTTCATCAAGCTTAAAATGACACCCTCTAGACCCCCTTTCAAGATAAATTTGTACATTTTTCGGTAGAAAAATGTCCCGGCCGGAGGCCGGTTGCTCTTAAATTATAGGCTCGCTATCGCTCGCCAGGAAAAAATCGACACCTTAATGGCACGAAAGGTCTTAAAATTGACAGAAATGGAGCAAAATGTCTTAAAATGTCAAAACTACTAGGACGAAGGTCTTAAAATCTCAAAAGCAATGGGGCTAAACATGAGGGAGAAAGGGGTCAAGAAAAAAGTCCCTCAAGTGGAGATCTCCCCTTAAAATTACAGTATGTTAAAGATACACTACATACCCGGTACATACAGTCCAGAATGTGTTTATGCTTTGCAATTGGTACTGGACCAACTTTTTAGACTCCTTATGAGCTAGCTTTTGTGGCATCCGTTTGTTACTCTCAATTTAGTGCGGCCACACTTTTCCTCCAACTTATTTATATTGATTATGCTAGGTTCATGCTAGATTGTGCTTAGCTATGTGTGGGCATATTAATTTAACCTCACTTATAATTACGCTCTCATGGTTGTCACATAAATTGTTTCGCCCACATTTTGACGTCAGTTATGTTGTTTTACGTTAAGCGATTTTTGGGATAGATTCGATTACGTTTATTATGCCTCCATTTTAGCCACCAGTAATGATGTAGCAATCTCCTGTCACACCATGCCTTTCTAACTCCCAGGGAAACATGTTCTTTAAATGCACAGCAGCTCCTATGACATATGATATGATCTGTTATATGCTGTACACTGATCATTCTCTCGTCACATCACACTGGTGGAAAAGTATATGCCTGAAGCCAACTTAGGAATATGCATATTATGTTTCTGTATATATCATACTCAATAATATAATACAAATCACTATCTAGTATAACTATCAATATCTTCCCACATTAAAATACCTTTGAATAGAATAATAAAACTTAGTATCAAGAAATTATTCAACTTGACCTAAAGTGGTTGCTCACTAACTCTATTTTGCCTTCGTATGTCATCGGTTTATCTTTGCATTGGCCCCCAAAAACATGTTATAAGGCATTGTTTTGTTTATACTAGATACATATTCAAATTGGTATGTTTTTATTAATGTTCACGAACGTACACCTACAAGTCTCCCTTACAGCTGTAAACAATCACAGCCAAGAAACACTACGCCGCTACGGTTCCTCAGGATTTGTGTTTTATGTTATTATGTTATTTACACCAACCAACTGCACCTCTAAACTCAATTTATGAAATCAACAAATACATGTGGCACTCCGAGGACTCGAACCCAGGATACTCACATCGAATTTCCGCGCACTATGCATTACGCTATCAAGACATAGTTATAGCCTAGGTGAGGGGAGACGCAACGTTATGCATTCTATCCGTATCCACGCCCCTGTGTTTTACCAAGCCACACCTGCAATTCGCCAAGATAACTGTATAAAATCCCTGTGAGAATGTCGGCCACGTAGAAGAGCCGAGAAAAGCTCCGGCAGAAGTTGCGATGCGAGCCGGGGACTTGTGCCTGGAGGGGGGATGGTTCACTTTTTGGCCGATTTTTGCATGTATTCGTTATTTTTATAGTTTCCTCCCTAGACCTCCATCAAATTAGACAAAAAACCCATAGATCCCCCTTCTAGATTAATTTGTATATTTTTCGATAGAAACAAATTCCGGCCGAAGGCCGGTTCTTCCAACATTACAGGCTCACTATGGTTCGCCAGGGAAAAAATCGACACCTAAATAGCACGAAAGATCTAAATATTGACGAAGAAATGGGGCAAAAGGTCTTAAAATCGACTAACTAATGGGGCAAACATCTTAACATCTGAAAACTAATGGGGCTAAACATGAGGGAGAAAGTGGTCCAGAAAACCGGCCCATCCCCCCTTAAACTTACTCCCCGTCCGTCCCTGAAGTTTTCCCTGCCGCCAGAACAACATTCCTTTGTGCCGTGTCCTAGCCCTCTGCATCTCTCTCTCTCTCACTAATACTCTCTACTTTATCTTGCTCTGTATTCTCTCTCACTCGCTCTCTTTGTTATTCCTCTCTCTCTCTCTCTTTGTTATTCCTTTCTGTCACTTTCTCTTTCTCTGGACATACGTAAATGTACGTTTCTCCCTCCCTCTCTTAGCTATTATGTTCTGTAATTTCCTTTTTAAATTGTAGTTACTTTACTAGAATTAGCTAGTTTGAGTTGTTTGGTTTGTGCGGTCATAGTGTATTTTTTTGTCTATGTTTATGAAGAAGAAACGGGCAGGTTGGCCGTAACAAGTGTCTCTCCCAACTCCAAAAGAGTGACAGAACCAAATTCAAGGAACGTTGCGGTCAAAATGTGTGGACACACTAAGTTTAAAGCAGCTTAAGTCATAGGATGAGGGAAAGATTTGAGCTAGAGAGTAACAGGGTTCACATGTTAAGTACAAGAAAGACTGGGAAACGTTGCTAAGTCTTGGGTTAGAGACACGCCTCCCACACTTGCTTCCTTGTGACGTAGCACCGCGCACCTCTCGCCTGAGGCCTACCTCAAGGGCAGGCCAGCGCGTGAATACTCGAAGCCTCGACTAGGGGAGGACGTGTGCCGGGCATAAGAAAGGGAGTGAGGAAGCTGAAGGGGTGGAGGGAGGTTGGATGAGGAAAAAGAAGGAGGGAGAAGCGGGAGAGAGATAGGCGGAGGGGGAAATGGAGGAAGGTAGAGAGGGTGGATGGAGAGTGATGAGAGGGAAAGAAATGTGAGAAGGAAGCAGAATGTATGAAAGAAGAAACAAGAGGATGGAGAGAAAGAAGAGGAGGATAAGAGAAACTGGGAAGAAGGAGGGAGGGTGAATAGGTTAAATTAGTACGCTAGAATGAGTATTAGTATCCTTCCTCCAAGGACGAGATGTGAGAGAGAGGCATGGACAAACAACGGGCGGGGGCAAATGATGGAGGGACGGGGGAGGGAGAGTGAGTACGTGGGAGGAGGAAAAATGGGGGGGTGGATAGGGGAGGGATTGAGAAGAATAGTTACACCGGTTACTCCCAGTCCCAACAGGCACGCGCTAGGTTTGTTTCCATTGTGTCCGCTTTTGTTACTTGCCTACAGTTTATTTATATTATGTGATTTTCCGACATAGGCTGTAGTGCTTTTGATTACCTCACTATAATGTGGGAGCAAGAAGGGGAGGGAGAGAGGAGAAGAGGGAGGGGGATGGAGTATGAATAATAGTCACGCCTCATTGGCGTTCTGCGTTCAGTCTGTTTACAGTGTGTCCGCGTGTGTTTCCTGCCTGCCGACTGTGTCTTCGAATTATTTGATTTCCTGACGTAATGCCGCTTGCTAGTGCCTTGATAGTAGATACCTAACTATATATTGCACTTTAGGTAGCAGAACAAAAGCTTAGACTTCCCAAAGAGAAGCATTACTGAAGCACGTGTCTTTACCAACTAGGCCTAACTCCAATCCATCTACCCCGTCACCTCTGCCTCACCCTGAAAGTTTCTACACGTGTTTTGAAATATGATTCGTCTTATTGAACTCCATAGACGGACACACTTGTACACTGCATCGTAATTAGGCTATCAAGACAAATAACTTGTTAAGGTGTTCCTCCGATCTGTTGGGCGTCTGTTGGAATCTCGTGCTCTTGGTGTTCTTGCAGCTGCTGTGGAAGGGCGGAAGCAGATAACCCTCTCAGTAAGGCTGACATAGCCTACAAGATATTTCTCACATCCAGTCTCAATAGTAAGTCCTTTATTTGTGCTCATTATTATTTAGCATACAAAGTTATGTTATGCTTCATAGTTCCTAGTATTCCCCTGGAAGTTATTAATTAGCCTAGCCAAAGCAATGCAACTTCATACAAATTTTTCTGTATCCCCGTTCACACCGAACTCGGCCTTGAAACAACATTGCTCCGCTTTTCCACCCTGCGGACCAGGGCCGGTATTCATTAACATTCCTAGGAGTATTCTTAAATTTTGTCCTAAACTCTAGGTCTAGTCCTAGTTGGGACTTGAGTCCTAAGACACATTCATAAAACTTAGACTTACCTTGGGACTGTCTTAGCTAGGTCTAGAATGAATCCCGTCTGGTGAAAATAACGTTCCTTTAAAAGCTTTAATGACAGGTATATACAGACTAGGCCTAGGCCTATATTTAAAATATAACATTGAGAATAAGCCTAGTTTTATCCGTGTTCCCCTTAACGATGAATCCTTTCACAGTTGTACGAAAACTCTTATGTTAAATATTCGTGTATCATCATTGCCTTCTTGGGTTTAATTAACTCATTTTTATCGTTAGTAGGTAGTATATACTTATATTTTTTGTTAGCAACACGTACAAAAATACAGTCATTGCACTTTTTATTCATAATCAATTACATTGATAAACATATTAAGTAAAACTGATACCAGTTGATTTTATTCATAATCAATTATATTGATAAACATATTAGTAAATCTGAGACCAGTTGATGCAGGGTTAATAGCCTACTGCCTTATCGTCACAGCACTTTTTAGGCGACGATTGGACGCTGCTATCATATTCGTTGTTTGTATTGCTATAGTACAACGGCTGTTCGGCCAGGCAGCTTGGGGAACAACAACAACAACAACAACATATAGGGCTGAGTTCGTGTCTTATGATATAATTACAAGCTATGGATTTGGATTTGTCAATGAATCAGTCAACAATTCTGAACAGAGGTTTTGTTGGCTATATGCACTGTAATATGGGAGGCGCATGTATACTGCTGCCCGAGCCCACCGGGCCCGCGGAGTTTTAAACTGAGGCGGACGAGTGTTGCCTTTAGGGGAATGTTGCCACTGTGTTGCTAACATTATTCGCTTTCTTTACTTTCATTACTAAATAGTCTCTTGTACCCGATTGAAGATGACATTGGCTTTTGATAGTTTAGTATGTCTACTAATAAACGGACGTATACAGTAGTATACGGAAGTCAGAGGTGTGGGCATGTCATATCCTGTCCTTTGTTTCACTCACACCGACCATTCCGAAATTGCATAGGCCTATCATAATAATTGTTTAGGTCTAATGATAAATTTTAAAAGGCATCACAATTTTCAAGGGGTTAACTTTATGCACTATTGGTGCATAATATTGTCAACATTCAGAGTTAATTGACATCGTCCTGTTCGGTATTATATTTACAATATGCTATAGCCTACAATGTATTAACTATAAGTAGGCTATAATAGCTACTACTCTAATTTACAGTATAGTTATTTCAAGTTATATATTATTGCCACCATATCGTATTATACGGCATATATAGTTTAATTCCAATCGAAACTTTGCTCCACAATTATTATAAGTATAACCTAAAAATATTGTCAAATTATGAGATAACGAATATGTTTGTGCTACCGTGGTGCCGCTTAGGATTATTCACTCCAGAACAGTCCTAACTTTTCCCAGCACTTAGGATTTTTTTTTTTTTTTTTTTTTACCCAAGGTGGGTCTAAGAGGGGAAGGAAGACGTTTGGGGAGGAAGAGGGCAAAAGGAAGAAATATGAAAGAAAGTAGTAGATTAAAAGTAGGCGGGCAAACCACCTTGCTTTGTTAGGTTTGAGTAAGTTTTTATTTATTTAAGAGTTGGTGATAAGGATGTTATTTTATTTTTCTATCATTTTGTGATGTTAGGGCAATTTACATGGTTGCTGAGGGCCTAACTAAAGAACATTATTTTCTTAGAGTTTGTTTTACTTAAAATTCCTGATCTAACAATTCTATGTCTGCTTAAGTGAGTTGGTATTTACTAGTTTTACAGGCTAACTAATTTGTGAGATTATTACTGAGGAAAGGTGTTAGGGTATTTTTGCTTCATCTGAGCAGTTGTTAATGTTTCGAAATCTGATTCCCATTCTGCATATGTGTATGTTTGTCGTGGTTTCCTGGTTGCTGATTTGGTGATTGTATCATTGGCAGTTTTCACCTTCACAGCTGTAGGTGTCGGAACTGGTGGTTTCCTGGTTGTTGATTTGGTGGTTGTATCACTGGCAGTTTTTATCTTCACAACTTGAGGTGTCAGAACTGGAGGAGGGGTGGAAGTGGTATTCTTTTGAGTTTGGTCTAAACAAAAATCTTCTTCAACTTCCTCATCGTCTTGATACCTACATACATATTCACCATCCTCTTCTTCATACTCCTCATCATCCTCTTCCAGATTATCTTGTTCAGCACATTTAGCCAGGTCTATTGACTCATCTTCTTCATCTTCCACCATGAGGTCCTTCTTCTGCTGGGTTTTGCTGTTTGGATGTTTGGGTGGTTGTAGAGCTTCTTGCGGGATTTTTATGGCTGGTAAGTTGTGTTGTAGGATTAAAGGAATTATATGGCTCAAATGCTGTTTGTTTGAGCCAGCAATTGCCTTAGCTGTTTCTATGCACGCATACATTTTTGCCTGCATAGAATTGTCTTCAGGTCTCCTTGGTGTTCTTCCTACAGCATGGGGAGATCCTCTGGTTTCCGATCCTCCTGGGCCTGTTACTTCTTGTGCTTCTGGACCTTTTCTTCCTTTTTTGATGGTGAATTCGACAACCTCTTCGGTATCTAGTGATGGCCTGGTGTTCTTTCTTGATATTCCTGTGTGGTGTACGAATATATCTTCTTGGTTGTCATTTCTGATGATAAATCCGTACCCCTTCTTGTAGTTGTACCACTTCACAGTCCCTTGAATTTTGTTGGTCATGGTGGCTGAGAGGTGTGGTGGCGGTGGTCCTGGCTATAATGGCTGGAATGGTAAGGACAGTCCTAAGACTACGGACACTTTATGAATAACCCCTAGGAATAGTCTCAAAGTTGGGAGATATTCTCAAGACTTAGGACTGTCCCAAGCTTAGGAATATGTCTGAGACAGTTTATGAATACCGGTAGCAGCTTTGCAGGGCCGGTATTTTTTTGGTCTATTTATCTATTAATTTAATTATTTTTAGTTTCATCGCTAGCCCTCCATCAAGCTTATAAAAAAACAAAAAAAACATTCAAGATAAATGTGTAAATTTTTCGGTAGAAAAATGTCCTGGCCGATTCCTTTTCATATTACAGGCTAGCTATCCTCACCAGGAAAAAATCTACACCTAAATGGCACGACAGGTCTTAAACTTGACAACGAAATGTGACGAAAAGTGTACACATCGTCAAACTAATGGGTCGAACGTTTTAAATTCTCAAAAATAATATGCCAAACATGAGGGAGAAGCGGGTCCAGAAAAAGCGACTACCTCCCCCTTAACCTTTCAGTATACCAGCACGCATTCTAGCATTTTTGTTTTCTGGCTAATCATAGGCCTACACGAATTTATTAAGGTTAGGATGCATTCGTGGCAGTCGGAAGGGTTATTTAAAATCGTGTTTAACCATTTGAATGCCAGAGTTTCGTGTACCGGTACACAACACGTCTATAATTAGCAAGAGTAAATT
>CM064579.1:45063005-45098005 GCA_032716605.1 Paralithodes platypus
ATTTTTTTATTTAGCAATAATCTCAAATATAATATAAAAGTATTTATTATTTAACAAATATATACTATACAATGGCGCTGTTAATTAGTTGTAAATTTACATATATAATGAAATGCATTATATATTTATCTATCTATTGTCTGACGCCGTGATCCCCGAAGGGGTGGCCACACACGTAACGCCCCCATGCACCTCTGTCCCCAGTCAATCGACGCCCCTCCTCCCAACCAGCACCGCATTCACTCATATACTTCTTCACTCCATCCTTCCACCTCTCTCTCGGTTTACCTCTTCCTCTCTGTCCTTCCACCTTGCTCTCGTACACCCTCTTAATAATTCTCTCGCATCCCATTCATTCCATATGGCCGAACCATCTCAAGGTGTTCCTTTCCACAGTCTCCAGCACGTTTACATCCACACCATACCTCTCTCTTTGATCTTCACTGGTACTCTAATAACACATAAGAGACCACATCAAACTTAAGGGGAGGCAGACCGTTTTTTCTGGACCCCCTAATGTTTAGCCCCACTAGTTTTGAGATTATAAGACGTTCGGCCCATTAGTTTGGTGATTTTACCACCTTTCGCCCAATTTCGTTGTCAATTTTAAGACCTTTCGTACCATTTAGGTGTCGATTATTTCCTGACGAGCGATAGCGAGCCTGCAATTTTAAGTGGAACCGGCCTTCGGGCGGGACATTTTTCTACCGAAAAATTTACACATTTATCTTGAAGGGGGGTCTAGGGGGTGTTTTTCTAAGCTTGATGGAGGTCTAGGGAGGAAACTAAACAAATATATGAATAAATGAATTAATAGACCAAACAAACGGCCAGCCTCCCCTTAACACTTCAATAGGATACTCGGAACACAGGTCTTACAAATCTACAAAATGTTTTTTCCACTCTCTTCACAGTATGATCCATTACACTAGATGAATTTTCTTTAAGGAGGTACTGCTTGTTTTTTGGTCTCTCTCTCTCTCTCTTTCTCTCTCTCTCTCTCTCTCTCTCTCTCTCTATATATATATATATATATATATATATATATATATATATATATATATATATACCGAATATATATATACCGAGTATATATATATATATATACCGTATATATCATATATATATACCGTATATATATATATATATACCGGTATATATATATATATACCGTATATATATATATTTTTTAATCTCATCGCTAGATCTCCATAAAACCTAAAACAACATCCCCTAGACCCCCTTTCAAGATAAATTTGTACATTTTTCGGTAGAAAAATGTCCCAGGAAAAAATCGACACTTAAATGATACGAAAAGTCTTAAAATTTACAAAAACAAATGGGGTGAAAGGTCTTAAAATCGCTAAACTAATGGGCCGAACATCTTAAAATCTCAAAAGCAATGGAACTAAGCATGAAGAAGAAGAGGGGGGGAGGGGGGCAGAAAAACTAACCATCTCCCTTTAACCTATGTACTGTAAGGGTAGTGTAGCCCGTCACCCATTCACTGTGTACACTCGCTCCAAGAAGTATCTGCACCCCTATGCTGATCATCTGGTGTGTACAGCTTGGCAGGGTTGGCACATCTGCCTGCAACTATATCCATGTGTCAGAGACGACCCTACCGAGCTGTACACACCAGATGATCAGCATAGGGGTGCAGATACTTCTTGGAGCGAGTGTACATGTTTGAGGTTAAGGGGAGATGAGTCGTTCGCTAATATCTCGCTACATTTGCCTTTGGCAGCACTGTATATCTCGCGAGACTCTGACTCCGAGCTCTCAGTGCCGCGGCCGTGTGGCTTGTGCCTTTCCTGCTCCCTCTCACTCGATTTTACAGGCTTTCACCCTTGTCTAGCGGGGGGGGGGGGGCTATTTTGGGCATATTCAGGCCCTCCTGAATGATCAATCAAGTATCTGCATGAAAAGAAATCTATCTATCTATCTATTGCCTGACGCCGTGATCCCCGAAGGGGTGAAAAGAAGTGTATTCATAAAAAAACTAGGCGCTAAAAGCTTCAAAATGAGAACAGAACGAGCTACGTAGCACTCGTCGTTCTCACGCAGTGGTACCACTAACATGGGAGTTTAGCGTACAGCGGCATATTTTTTCCCGCTACGCTTACTACTGGCAACACTGCCGGCCTCTCGAGAACAGAGGGAGTGTGAGTTAGTGGGCGGCGGTAAGCCCTGGGTGTCAGACGTGTGGCCTGCTGCGCTCCCGGCCATTTTAACTCGATTTTAACCCTTTAAAAGCCTTAATAATGCTCCTAACTTGCTGCAAATTGTAGCCCGACTTAAGGCGGGCCCCGCCAGTTAAGGGTTAAGAGGCTTTAAAAGCCTGTAAATTGCCATGGCATTCGGGAAAAGGGTTAAGAGACTGGCCGTTTTGGAGTGTACCCATTTTGTTTGTTTATTATTATTTGGTAGGGTAGGTATGTATAGGTAGGTTGGTTAATGATTGGTGGAATTCTTATGGACTCAAACTTTTTTAAGAGAGCTAAAGCAAAACAATGCATTGATCTGAATGATGGGCTCAAGGTTTGTTTAGAAAAATTAGGGGATCCGGGGAAACCGAGACTGAAGACTGAAAACATTGTGTGGAATTTCAAGAAAGTTTTTAAACTCATTACTGAATGTACAGTTTTTAAATGCTGCTGCCAAAATATTCCACCAATTTCTAGTCTTTTGGTACCACAATGTTCGGAATCATGAGTCTCACCCAACTACGCACTAATGGCTTTGATCATTTATGTAGTTTTTAAGATAATGGATTTTCAAGTGAATTTGATTTTTTTTCAAGATGGCCTAAAAAAAAACACATGTAGGACAAAACCTTTTCTATAACATTTGTGGAGCATTGGTAGTGGAGTCCATAATTATACCAAAGCACAATAATTTCCTATGAGTGAGAGAGACGGTCTTTACATTTGAACATTTTCGGAAATGTGTCCACCTCGGGCGTGTCTGGCCCCCATTTTGGATGTTTAGCATATCAGAAGTTGCCCAATACAAAAACGCACCTTGTGTCAACATTTGGTGGCGAACCGACAAGCTGTTCCGTAGTTATTATGTAAAAGCCGGTGTGCAAGAATATTTTGGAAGATAAAGATGAAAAATAATAATCTGAACGATTACAATAGAGGTTCCCTGCCATAGGGGAGGTGTGGTGGAGTGGTCTTGCCACTGGCCTGGTAATCCAAAGGTCCCGGGTTCAATTCCCGATGTATCAATGGGAAGATATTATTGGGATGGAATTTGTGCTGTACCTAGTATCAGTGCATTACCACAAGCCCACCGAAACGTCAATAAAATACCCTCATTGTTTCCTGATTAAATAGCACTGTATGAATATTCCCATATTCAAAATATGCTATAGGGGTGCAATGCCTGGTGAGTTATCTGCTCAACAGGTGGCGTTGTGTGTGTGTAAGTGTGAGAGTCTGAGTGTAGGGGGTGAGACAGTGAAGCACGGGAACGGGGTGGCTTCAGAGATGGGGTCGTTTCGGGCCATGAGTGAGCACCGTGCCTCATGTGAAGGCAAGATGGCAGGTGCTCGTTGTGCTCTACGTGCTTCACATGTCTCACTCCCTAGACTGGAACAAGACCTCACGGGCTTCACTGTTCATTGTAAAGCGGTGAATGTTAAGGCTCTCAGCCTATGCCCGAGAGGAAGTCAGTTGGAATATAGAAAAAAAAAAAAAAAAAAAAAAAAAAAAAAAAAAAAATAGGCTTGAACCTCTAATAATAATATTAAAAATAATAATAATAATAATAATAATAATACGTAATAATAATAATGATAATACTGTTAATCCAATTATTTATATTATTGCAACTACATATATAATTTTAGGTTCTGGATTAAGTATTCCACCAAAAGGAAAAACATATAATGTGATAAATATAAACATTACGCGTAGTTATTTAATCATACTCCATCAAACTAATTTTCGACTAAAATCCCGAAAAAAAATCCCACGCAAAAAATAGAGAGAAAGAAAAAAAAAAAAAAAAAACGGACACCTGCAAATATAGGAGAAGCCCGAGCAACATCAAGAGACTAAAATACGCGAGCACCCGAAAATGAAAAGAAAATTGTGGCCTCGCTGCGGGGTAACATTTATTATTTGTAAGTAAGGCCAAGTTTTCCGGTCCTGCGAAATTAGAAGACGAAGATGAAGGCCTGACAAGACCATCTCGTTCTGTGGACTCTAATTTCCCAGAGGACTGTCGAGTTCTAATCACTGGCCACCTGTTTCCTCTTGCTTACCTTTTCTTTACCTGTATCTCTCTCTCTCTCTCTCTCTCTCTCTCTCTCTCTCTCTCTCTCTCTCTCTCTCTCTCTCTCTCTCTCTCTGTATATATATATACCGTATATATATATATATATATATACAGGTATATATATATATATATATATAATTATTTTTTTCTATGTGAGTGAGGGAGACAAAAGGCAGAACTGCCTGTAGCGAGTGCCTACCCCAGAGTTGACAGAGTGACAGTGCCAAAATCAAGGGACGTTCGAGCCAAAATGCCTGGACACACGGAGTTTGAAGCAATTTAAGTCATAGGAAGAGGGAAAAACTGATTTGGGGAGAGTTCCAGACAAAATCTCAGTAAAGATTATCATTACGCCATTATAGCCTATATAAGCATAGTGAGGCCGTATTTTGAGCATGCTGCGCAGTTTTGGTCCCCATACCTCATAAAGGACCTTGACAAACTTAATCCTATCGGTGAAGAGCAACCAAATTAATTCCAACTTTGAAACATAAACCTTACAAGAGATTAACCCCTTCTGTACTGGCGACGTCTTTTCAATTTCCTTCTTGCTATATTTAGACGATTTTGCGCAGTTTACGAAGGATCTGTCATAGTAAAAAGGGTTAATGAGATCATTCGAAGCCTGGTAATTGCTGGAGGCCCTTTGTAAGCTGAAGAAAGTCGTCTAATAGTAGCCAGAATACAATGAAAACGATGTCACCGGTACAAAAGGGGTTAAGAAAACTCGATATTTTGTTCGCTTGGTCAGCGGAGACTGAGAGGTTAATTTATAGAGTGCTTCAAGATTCTAAAAGGTTTTAATAAGAAAAATGCCAACAATTTAGTAATGATAGTTTAAAGAGTGTTACAAGGCGAAATTAATTATAACTAATTGTCAGGAGTGCGAAATATGGTATAACAAAAATGTCTGCACCTATCCCATTATTAAACAATGGAACCATCTTCCCAACGAGGTAATAGACAGCTGCACAATTAACACGTTCAAGAAAATGCTAGACATAATACCTTAAAGAGATCGGGGTGGTATAGGCTTATCACTCTGAAATGAATACAAATCTTCAGTAGGGAGAGCTTAAGATAGCTTTACCACTTATGTACCGGTAACATCTTTTAAATTTCATTCTAGCTATATTTAGAAGAATTGGGTCCTGACCACCTTCCTTGGATCGTAAGATCTATGTAGTCAGTGTACCTATGTAAATCGATGTAAATGTACCTGGCCTTCTCCCTCGCTTCCCCTCCCTTCCCCTATCTCGCTTTCATTTCCTTTGATTTATTCTCAATTACCACGGCCACCCCTTTATTCATCTAACTTTTTCCAGAACCCTTATTCACCCACCTGACCTTCCCCTGACCTTATCCACCAATATGGATTCTCAAAATCTAAGTCAATTTATCTAAATATTATGCAAACTCCGTGTGTCCAGGCATTTTGACTCGAACGTTCATTAATATTGGCCCTGTCACTCTTTCAACTATGTGGGAGGCGCTCGCTACAGGCAGTTCTGCCTTTTGTCTTCCTCACTCACATAGAACAAAAATAATGAATAATCACTACTAGAATATAAACTTCAATATTAATCACACAGATAACGCTCATTTTGACCATGGCTGCATAGTGTATACCAAGAGTAACGAACGCCTCCATGACATGGGAATTATTATATATTTAGGATGTCGTGAGCCATAGCAACGCACATACTGGAATCTCAATCGAACACAAACAAGAACATGCAATGCCGTATTGCTTGACAAATACTTCAAAACTAGGCTTTAAAGTGTCCAAGGGTTGAATAATTATGATCACTAATAATTGTACCTACATTTGAAAAGTTTGACTCCCAAATATTTGTTCTGATATTATATTATCTAGCTCTTTTTTCCTTTCAGAAAAACAATGAAAACATGTAAATGGTACAAAAAATACTTTTATTTTTTTTCAGAACAATCGGTTTTGGAACCTATTCATGGTATCAAAGCGAAGAAACTTTTTGCCCCATTTATTTGTCAATAATAACACCTTTTGTGCCATTTAGGTGTCGATATCTGCAATCGGGCTGACGTTTCTAGCATTTGAAGCGTCCAACAGGAAATAGGTGTGGATATTTACAGCCAGTTTGCTCTAGGCCCTTTTGAGTTACAGAGAGGTCAGGGATCAAAATGATTGTCAAATTCGTTGGCGCCACCTATACCATCCACATACGCTGTTGCTGCTACGTGTGACGATATGTACGCCAGATAATGCTAACCCTCTATCATAATGCTCAATTTACGTCTATATGAACAGTTGTGTATGCATGGCGGCTGTGAACTAATGTGTCCAATTCTGCACTGCGTAGGGTAAAATAATATACCCCCATGCTCACACACACACTAATATCCAAACGCACGAGAATGCGTATATATGCATGAGAGTAAATGTTCATCCTGGCGTGTATTTGAATGAGCCTGAAAATGAGCGCTTGCCCTAGTATCTATAATCTGACCGTGTTAATTTGATTGCATAAATTTACATACACATGTCGGTTCGCACGGTTGATTTAATGCTGTGCTTTTATCCAGCTAGTATTTGTATTTGTGTATTTAGCTTTATGGTGTATAACTTCATAAGCAGTATAATATACTTAAACAACAACAGCAATAAT
The DNA here is from genome assembly GCA_032716605.1 of Paralithodes platypus. NCBI lineage: Eukaryota > Metazoa > Arthropoda > Malacostraca > Decapoda > Lithodidae > Paralithodes > Paralithodes platypus. The sequence goes on from CM064579.1 coordinate 45,069,941, forward strand.
AATAATAATAATTAATAATAATAATAATAATAATAATAATAATAATAATAATAATAATAATTGTAAAATCATATAACTATGCTGATAATTAATAATAGTGCAATTGATAATAAAATTAATCAAGTTTTTACTAAATTCCGTCATTGGTAAAAGCATTGTTGTATATCTATACCGGTATATGTTAAAACGTATTGAGTCCAGTAAAACGGAGGAGCTATGCAGTACTTTGGTAGGCCTATACAGTATATCTTCCTAAAATGCGGCATTTTCTGCTTCATCCTAGCTATGATATATCACGTCAAAATATTTGAGTCCCCATATATGGAGAAATGTATGCTCTGGTATACATCCTCTTCTAAATGTATGCTCTGGTATACATCCTCTTCTAAATAATATGGAGAAATGTATGCTCTGGTATACATCCTCTTCTAAATAATATGTATCTTCTGCTTCGTCTCAGCTATGACAATGAAGCTGTAGCCAATACTATATTTCCCATGAAAACATGTAGAACTCCGTTAAACGGATGGATGTATGCTATGGTATTTATCCTCCTATTAAGATGGTCTGCCTGCGGAAATCGGCGCCTCTCCGGGAGTTCTGGGACCGGGGAATCTTTTGCTGGGGACCCCAAATGGGCCTGGGTCTCTGGGTATTTCTCCTGGGCGACCTAGATGTGTGTGATATTTTATGTTTTGTTTTGTTTTTATGATTTGTTGTGATGTCCCTGTTCGGGCTCTGTCTCGAGTCGGCCACCCGCATTAAAAAAAGGAAAACTGGGGAAGATGCCAGAGTATATACATACATACACATACATACATACATACATTAAGATGCTATATTTTCTGCGTCATTTCCACTACGAACAAAAGCTATAGGCAGTGTATCTCGTGAAATGTTGTTGACTCTAGTTATAGAGGACTTTATGCCCTGGTATCCATCATCCCCCTAAAATGCTGTATTTTCTGTTTCATCCCAGATATATGACAAAGACGCTGTAGGCCATATATCACCATCATTTTCCTTCCCCAGCTTTCTCCCCGCTTTCTGGTGATATACCGGGTCATACTTTCTGATGTATTCGGGGACGTGTATCGGAAAGTGTTGGGCCGTGTGTATGTGGCGGACATGGCACGAAATAAACGGGAAATTTATCGCCGGTACGGAGCGGTATTATGTCGTAAATCTGCGAGTCCAGCGCCAAGGGAAATATTCATTACTCACGCTGGGAAAAAGGCTGATAACTCCACTCATTCTTCTGATTCATGTGACCCCTGCCGATTCCTTTTAAGAACTGTTCATAATTTATCAGATTGCTTGCTCTCTCTTATCTGTTACATGGACGCAATTGTATTCTTATAGTTTGCATCGGTTTACCAAAACAATCATATATTTTGCATGGAGTTAAAATATTAAGCATCAATAAAATAGTATACAGAAACATGAACACTTATTAACGAGAATATTATGTCATGCCCACATTACATTAGATTTGTATTTGTAATGTGTTTTTCCATTTTCAAATATTATATGCATTGCTTTGTGAATTTCTCACTAAATATTCCATTAATATAATGTGCACAATCCATATTTCATGTTAACGTATTTGTATGCATAATTAAGGGGGGTCACCGGCTTTTTTTTTTAAGCTTTCACTCCTTTTCTCTCTTCCCCTGGCTTGTATTCATTCGGCCTCATTCATCCAACTGTGTTAAGACGTTTATCCCCATCCAGGTGTTGATTTCTTCCTGGCGAGCGATAGCGAGCCAGCATTGTATGGAGAAATCTGGCTTTGCCGGAGACATTATGTACAAATTTAGCTTGCTATCAAAACAAAAATATATATATGCTGGCTCGCTACCACTCGCCAGGAAAATATTGACACCTGGGTGGGGATAAACGTCTTGAAACAGTAGGCTGAATGGGGCCGAATGGATACAAGCCAAAGAGAGAGGGAGAGAAAGATAAAACAAAAATTTAGGTGGGCTCCCTTAAGACTACTGCCCCTTTTCGCTCGGCAGCCTTTGACAGCTTCATCCTCTTTTTAACTGTCACTATAGTTGATTCACTATTAATAGACCTGAAAACTTGACACCTAACCTCGTATAACTCAATATAGATTAAAACAATTAACTTGAAATTTCTATCATTTGAGCAATGTCAACCAGGAAAGAGGTGTGAACAATTACGGGTCGTTCGTTCTAGCCCCTTTTAACCCCTACTGTACCATAGGGTACTACCATAAATGTACCCCCCAGTCCCAAGCAATGTGGCCAAAATGGCTTCAGAGGCAAGATATAACAACCTCCCACCTCAAAAGCTGGAGGAATACTACCTCTCCCAGCCAGTGGGGGCTTGGATATAAGCTGAGAAGTGTTGCCAAGGTCTTAGAGCAGTGCTCAAACGTTGTGGTACCAGGCACTGCCTGATACTGGCAGTTACAAGGATCGTATATTACTGACGGCTCCCTACCATCCCTGGGACTGGGGAGTGATTTATCTACTGACGGCTCTCTGCCGTCGCTGGGATTGTACAAGTTCAGTTACAAAAGTTCTGAGTTCAGGATATCTGGCCTCGATATAGAGAACAGATCTTACACTCTAACTAGCACCTCTCATTCCATCTCCTCAGTAACTAAATCAAGGGTAATCTTTGTAAAAACACAAGGTAGAATGACTCCCTTATACCTCACCGCTCCCCGAGGAAATCAGCTTCTCTGGCTTCCCTTGTTGCCTAAGTACATTACCTAAAAGTATCTCTACGGTTGAGGGGAGCAGCTAGTGTAGTGTGGCTGGGCTCGGGGGATGTACAGAGGGATAAAATAGCTCTTTGGTGATCTTGATAAGGTCCTGTATAATGCATAATTACTAGACATTTTATTTGTCACTTCCGAGGTATTGCCATAGCCCATAAGTAGCACGCACTGATTAGTTTACCTTTGCTCTTGCCTTTCTGCAGTATCCTATTAAGATATTCAACGAACTACCGAGTCGGATGTATAGCAGGGCACATAAATAATTTTACTTTTTCTCTTAATTAACATTTATCGTATTTCGAGCTGCGAGACTAACACAATTAACTCAATCTTTCATAAAAATAAACTGTCCGGGAGCGTTAATGATAGATGTCTAGTTATAGAGACTAAAACAACTACACTGGGACTAGTGAAGATTCCTTACTTTTGAACCGGACTGAACTACTGTAGGGCCGGAAAGAGAAGGAAGGGCAGCGGAGGGTGAGGCTAGGGAGTGTAAATGGGGATACAAGTGAAATTACCGTAGGGGGAGTGGAGGTTAAGGGGAGGCAGACCGTTTTTCTGGACCCCCTTCTCCCTCATGTTTAGCCCCACTAATTTTGAGATTATAAGACGTTCGGCCCATTAGTTTGGCGATTTTAAGACCTTTCGCCCTATTTCGTTGTCAATTTTAAGACCTTTCGTGCCAATTAGGTGTCGATTATTTCCTGGCGAGCGATAGCGAGCCTGCAATTTCAAGAGGAACCCGCCTTCGGCCGGGACATTTTTCTTGAAGGGGGGGTCTAGGGTTTTTTTTTCTAAGCTTGATGGAGGTCTAGGGAGGAAACTAAAAAAAAAACTATATCAATAAATGAATTAATGGACCAAACAAACGATCAGTCTCCCCTTAAAGGAGGTATAGACAAATCTCTAATTTCTAAGCTACCCTCTTTCTGTTTCTATGCCTCCATCTGTGCCTGTATCTCTGATTTCCTTTCTGGCCGTTCCATAGCTGCGGTTGTGGACGGCCATCGCTCACTTTCTCAACCTATCAACTCTGGTGTTCTTCAGGGTTCTGTTCTGTCTCCAGTTCTCTTTCTATTATCCATTAATGATCTCCTCAACTGTACCTATCCACTCATGTGCCGATGACTCTACTTTACATCCTTCAACTAGTTTTCTACAACGACCCAGCATGCAATCACTCCAAAAAACATGTGATGAGGCCATAGCTCACTGATTTTCTGATCTATCAACTATCTCCGATTCGGGTAGAGAAAATCTTGCTACTTTCAACGTTTCCAAAACCCAATTTCTCCATTTATCTAACAGTCAAGAACTTCCACAGGTCTATCCCTTCAACAATACACAAAGCAACCCTTCATCTTCTCTCAATATTCTTGGTGTTACTTTTTCTTCTGGCCTTTCCTGGAGAGATCATATTACCACTCTTACTAAAACAGCTTCCTAGGAGTTAGGTGTGCTCAACCGTCTAAGTGGGTTCTTCACCCCTGCACAGCTTCTTGCTGTGTATTGGGGCACAGTGTATCTATGTATCGAGTATTGTGCACATGTTTGGGGAGGTTCAACCCATACCGCACTTCTCGAAGAGGTAAAGTCAAAAGCATTTCGCCTCATCAACTCACTTCCTCTTACTAGTTCCCTGCAATCTCATTCTGCATGCAGCAATGTTGCATCACATTCACTCTGCTATCACTATTACAACAATCAGTGTTCTTCAGAGCTCTTTCAGTGCATACCCCCTCCCTTATGACGAGTGGGAGGCACCCGCCTTTCAACACAATCTCACTTCTAGTCTGTCCAGGTCTCCAACTCAAGAATTAGCGATTTTTTTCATTATTTCTTCTACTCAACAAGTGCACTCTGGAACTCTCTCCCTCAGTCAATACCTCAACCTATGACTTAGGCTACTTTAAACTTTGTGTGTCCAGGCAATTTTGACCCCCAACGTCAAAAAATATAAAATAAACAACTAAACTTAAATAAAAGAAGAGAAGGGTATATGGGATGAAGGTCAAAGGTGTGAGGAGGGGATAGGGTGATGGAGGAAGGAGTAGATAGGGTGTGATGGTGGAAGGGTGCAAGTGTGAGAGGGTGATAGAGGGTTATGGTGGAAGGGTGTCAGAGGGTGATTGGTGGTGATGGTGGAAGGGTGAGAGGGGGTGTCTGGGGGGAATAGAAGGGTGTGAGTGGGTGATAAGGGTGATGGTGGAAGGGTGAGAGGGGGTGATTGAGGGGGAATGGAAGGGTGTGAGTGGTGATAAGGGTGATGGTGGAAGGGCGTAGAGAATGGTGTGAGGGTGGAAAGGTGTGAGGGTGGAAAGGTGTGAGGGGGGATTACCACAGATCCTTCTTAAACTGCACAAATTCGTCTAAATATAGCTAGCCTCAAATATAGCTAGCCTCAAATATAGCTAGCCTCAAATATAGCTAGCCTCAAATATAGCTAGCCTCAAATATAGCTAGCCTCAAATATAGCTAGCCTCAAATATAGCTAGCCTCAAATATAGCTAGCCTCAAATATAGCTAGCCTCAAATATAGCTAGCCTCAAATATAGCTAGCCTCAAATATAGCTAGCCTCAAATATAGCTAGCCTCAAATATAGCTAGCCTCAAATATAGCTAGCCTCAAATATAGCTAGCCTCAAATAAAAAAAAAAAACATTCGCCGGTACAGGAGAGGTTAATACAGAGGAGGGGAGAATCTTTCCCCTCCTAATGCTTAACCCGTTCAGTACCAGAGACGTCCTTTTCATCATATTCTGGCAACTATTAGACGATTGTATTCAGCTTAGGAAGGACCTCGAGCAATAATAAGACTTCAAACTATCTCAACCAAACCTTTTAACTACCACAGATCATTCCTAAGCTGCAACATATCGTCTAAAAATAGCTAGAATAAAATATAACACACGTCGCTGGTACTCAAAGGGTTAAGGATATGGTCCAAGGCGTAGCTAGGGTGTAGAATGAAACAGGGGTAAGAGTAGCAAATAAGGTTAGATTGAAGAGGAAGATAAATTCATTCCCCAAATCCCTCCCATAAAATGCGGCCGGATAACAAACTCTGCGAATCCAAGAACATAAGCTTTTTGTTTGGCATGTTAAATATAAACTCTTTTCAAAAGCAAACAAAGAAAACTAAGCGCACTAGACAATGGCGAGGAAGTGAATCAACATTTTTTAATATTCCGTCTGAAAAAATACGAAATAAAGAAAGAAAAATGTAAGTCGTCTCGGGAAGTGCATTTTCTTTCAGCCAGATTCCGAGGTACACCAAACAAAGGGCCAAAAATCAACAGGACGAAAACCACAAAAATATGAGCTAAAAAAGACTGTGAATTGTGGTTCGTGCGTCATTAGTGAAGAGGAAGAGTGAGAAGCCCTGGAGACAGTGGTCGGGTGTGTAATATTTGACAGCCAAGGAGATCAAAGGCAACACACTCATATGGACAAACACAGGAGGATAAAACACAGACTCACACGCACACCCCACACCCACAGACACCCCACACCCACACTGACACCCCACACCCACACAGACACCCCACACCCACAGACATTCCACACCCACACAGACACCCCACACCCACCCCACACCCACACGGACAACCCACACAGACACCCTACACCCACACCCACAGACACCCCACACCCACACAGACACCTACGCATGTTCTCATTGCCATATTTATTTCTTGTATTCAAAAGAAAACAAGAAAAGGAAAATGCTTATACACAGACTAACATAAACCAATGCATCTACACAACCTAACACACGCATCCTAGTATTCATTAACCCGTTCTGTACCGGCGACGTCTTTTTCATTTTATTCTAGCTATATTTAGACGATTTTGTTCAGTTTAGGAAGGATCTGTGGTAGTAAAAAGGGTTAAGTGAGATAGTACGAAGCCTGTTAATTGCTGGAGGCCCTTTGTGAACTGAATAAAAATCGTCAAATAATAGCCAGAAGAAAGTATAAAGACGTCGCCGGTACAGAAGGGGTTAATGACCTTCTCAATTGCACCTCATTTATATGCTCACTCATATGCTGACAACTCTACATTACACTTTTCAACTAGCCTTCCACAACATCGTTCACAGCAGGAACTCCAAAATTCACGTAAGGAAGCCATAAATGCACCTATCTTCTGATCTCTCTACTATCTCTAATTGGGGCAGAGAAAACCTTGTTACTTTCAATGCTACCAAAACTCAATTTCTCCATCTGTCTACTCGTCGCCCCCTTCCAGAAAACTATGACTTACTCTTCAACAACATACAAATTAACCCTTCATCTTCTCTTAATATTCTTGGTGTCTCTTTTTCTTCTGATCTCTCTTGGAAAGATCATATTATCAGTCTTGCTAAAACAGCTTCCCAGAAGCTGGGTGTGCTCAACCGCGTCCGGGGTTCTTTACCCCTGCGCAGCTTCTTGTTCTGTACAAGGGTACAGTGCGTCCATGTATTAAATATTGTTCACATGTGTGGGGAGGATCCTCTCACACAGCACTTCTAGACAATGTAGAAAAGAAAGCCATTCGTCTCATTAACTCACGTCCACTCACCAATGATCTGCAGTCTATCTCTCTTCGCCGTAGAGTTGCATCTCTCCCTCTATTCTACCGCTATTACAATAATCAGTGTTCCTCAGAGCTCTCTGTGTATACAACCCCTCTTCGTAGAGCACGTAGCACCCGTCTTGCGACACAATCCCACCCCTACTTTGTGCAACTATTCAACCCAAGAGTGAAACAATATTCTCAATATTTCTTCTGTTCAACAGCTGAGCTCTGGAACTCTCTCCCAGAATCAGTTTTCCCCTCATCCTAAAGGACCTATGACTTAAATTGCTTCAAACTCCGTGTGTCCAGGCATTTTGGCTCCAACGTCCCTTGATTTTGGCCATGTCACTCTTTCAACTCTGGAGGAGGCACTCGTCACAGGCAGTTCTGCCTTTTGTATCCCTCAATCACATAGACAAAACAATGTTACTGTGTATCCAAAAACTCAGTAGTAATGCAAATTGTTATCGTTTACCGCTCACCTAGCCTACTTGTGCCACTTGATTGTATGTACCAGTTACAATCCATATAACTGTACTGTCAATATTGGCCCCATTCATTGTTCTTTCCTCTCACTAAAACATTAGGCTTTCCATAATGCAGTTGGGTCTGAGTACATAATTAGATTGATATCCAAAATTCGAAAACGGATAATAATCGTGATCGTGTACTCAACCTTTAACTGTGTTGGCTGTGTAATTGTTTAGATGCTTATGTTCTGGGTGTGGTTTCCCGAGTTCGAATCCCGGGAGGACCATATGCTTTCATTAGTTTATTCAAGTACATTGGTGTTTGTAATGGATGATTAATGTTAAGAACCGGGTTGTTCCTTAATAATTGATTGCCTGCATATTATTTAAAACTAAAATGTACCACACGTTTAGCTCCAACACAACGACTTATTGTCAAAGCTTCTTATCGATTATTATATATGTTTTATTTTGTGTTTTATTCCCAACATATATTTAAGAATACCTGAGCTTAGGTGGAGGATTTGGATAAGGTCAAGCTAAAAATTGTATTTTCAATGTAGCTATGAGTGATATTGATGATCTGGGGTCAAACCTAGAAGACCTACTCTTAGAACCTGGACATTGCAGTCGCTCCTGTGCACCAAGTTAGTGGGAACCCTATATAGCACCAACACCATAGACACAAAGTTGAGCGCTATTACACGGTAATAGTTGCGTGTTAAAATGTAACAGACATTATTGACATACAGTTTTAAAAAGTATATGTGCGCTAATTTGAACACGTAAACAAATGAAACACATAAGTGTATCATTTGCTTTACCTTGAAATACACAATGTTTACAGTGTAGGGTATACTCGAAACACTACTACTACTACTACTACTACTACTACTACTACTAGTTGGGGATGTACTTTTGGACAAAAAACCTCCACAAGAGAAGACTGTGCCACTGACCTGTACACGGGTGCCTCCCCTGTTCCGATATACCAGAGGGTGAGTTGCGGAGGGTCCTGGTGGGAGGACTGGATGGAGCAAGGCAGGGAGGCGTTGTAGCCCTGAACCACCTCCACTTGTGACGTGTCCCCCTCCGTCTCTGAGGGGAAGGAGGAACACAAAATACGTTAGGACCATTAGCGAAGAGGAAGGGAGGAAAGAGACCCTTGGGAATATTATATGGAAGGAGTCACATGAACTATTTTATATTGATGATCGGCAACTCATTTCTAGCATTATTTAATTTAATTATAGGTAGCGCCAGCCGCCAACGAACTTGACAATAATCTTGACCCCTTAACTTCTCATAACTCAAAAAGAATGAAAGCAATCGAGCTGACATTTCTATCATTTGGGAAGAGCCCACCAGGAAATAAGTGTGGAAATTTACAGCTAGTTTGTTCTTGGCTCTTTTGAGTTATAGGAAGTTAAGGGATCAAGATGATTGTCAAGTTCGTTGGTGCTACCTACAGTATGTGGAAACTAGACTAAGGGTATGCCCTCTTAGCTTTCAAAATTCCTATACAAGCTTAATTCAACAGCGATCCGACCATGATTGCTAGAGCATTTTTCTTGTATAACTTCCTTGTAAAGTGAAGCTGGAGGAGAGAAGGAAGGATGGTAGGAGTGAGGAGCTTCGGGAGTGAGCTAAAGGATGAATGTATAAGAGATGCTCAAGACACTACATTTCTGCAAGACAATGTAGTAGTAAATAAAGGTGACTGAATGAAATGTGGTGGGAGAGAATAACCTGGGGAGAGGGGGGAGATGGGGATGTACTTTTGGACAAAACACTACTCGTAACAAATGATGGAACTAAAGGAAGGAAAAGTGAATGCAGGGATGTTGGGGGAGAAGCGATAGGGGATTTGGAGGGATACGGTAGAACTCTTAATAATATATAATTCAAAATAAAGAACAATAATTATTGGTTATTCTTAAAGGAGATATGGATGGAAGAGTCAGGAGATATGCAGTGAAGATGAAAGTACTTTTGAATGGATATAAATAATAAAGAAAACAGTAATAATAGTAGAAGAAGAAGGAGAAGAAGAAGAAGAAGAAGAAGAAGAAGAAGACACAGAAGAAGACGAAGAAGAAGAAGAAGAAGAAGACACAGAAGACACAGAAGAAGAAGAAGACGAAGAAGAAGAAAACGAAGAAGAAGAAGAATTAATAGTAGTTGTAGTAGACATGGACTACAAGGCAACAGTAACTAAGACGGGCATCAGGTTACGACTGGATTGAAGTTGCATGGTATAGAGTAGTAGGAATAGAGTAATAGCCGAGGTTTGCAACAACATGTATGTAAAATGTAATGGATGCAATGTTATAAATCAAAATAAAGGAAACACACATATAATCCACGATGATGAGTCTGAGTGCAAACTCTGGAATAGGAAGCACCTGCATGACTACATAGCCGCGCGCATTGATGACTATTCCGACCACAAAATATATAGAAAACGGGTAATGAAGAGGAAACAGAAAACGCAAGAGAAAGGGGGAGAACGAATGATATACAGCATAGTAGAAATACGGTCCAGTTTAGACACAAAGACGAGGAATTATTAAGGGAGCCCACCTCGCTGTTTTTCTCTTTCTCTCCCTCTCGTATCCATTCGGCCCCATTCAGCCTACTGCTTTAAGACGTTTACCCCCATCCAGGTGTCAATATTTTCCTGGCGAGCGGTAGCAAGCCAGCATATATATATTTTTTTGTTATACAGCAAGCTAAATTTGTACATTTTTCGATAGAAAAATTTCTCCGGCGAAACCGGATTTCTCCATACAATGCTGGCTAGCTATCGCTCGCCCGGAAAAAATCGACACCTGGATGGGGATAAACGTCTTAAAACAGTTGGCTGAATGGGGCCAAATGGATACAAGTCAGAGAAAGAAAGAAAAGGAGATCAAGATAAAAAAAAAAGCAGGTGACCCCCCTTTAGAAATTATTCAACGCTGAGAACTGACAGATCTAAATGAGTGGATGATGACGAAACTGAGACAGAGGAAATAGAGAGAGAGGGGGAACTGAAGAGATAATCTCCGTACAAAGCAGAGGAACAATAGTTAAGAGAGGGGTAGGGAGACGTCATCAAGAAGAGGGAAAATTTGGTATTCATGGAATTTTACAGAGCACATAAAGATCAGAAGTAATTCTAAACTAGTTGTATTTAGAGTTTGACGTTTCTAAGCTCTTAAGAGGAGGCAGACCGTTTTTCTGGACCCCCTTCTCCCTAATGTTTAGCCCCACTAGTTTTGAGATTATAAGACCTTCGGCCCATTAATTTGGCGATTTTAACACCTTTCGCCCCACTTCGTTGTCAATTTTAAGATCTTTCGTGCCATTTAGGTGTCGATTATATCCTGGCGAGCGATAGCGAGCCTGCAATTTTAAGAGGAACCGGCCTTAGGCCGGGACATTTTTCTACCGAAAAATGTACAAATTTTTCTTGAAGGGGTCTAGGAGGTGTTTTTCTAAGCTTGATGGAGGTCTAGCGAGGAAACTAAACAAATATATGAATAAATTAATTAATAGACCAAACAAACGGTCAGTCTCCCCTTAAGATAGAATAACTTCCATAGCAAGATCTACAAGTGAAACAGCTGGCTTACTATTAACAAACCAATGTTCTTGATTCCAACTTATTTGCCTGGAAGTCACACACACACACACACACACACACACACACACACACACACACACACACACACATTACCTCACTCTATCTCTCTCTCATATGTATATGTATATGTTTGTATGTATGTACTGTATGTATATACTGAAGCACATAACCAATAGCTGGGGGAGGCTGACTCGAGATAGAGCCCGAACAGAAACAACACTTAAAGTTACAATTCTAAGTGTCCAGGACCACTTTCGCGTTCCCTCACCCCTTACTCAGTGGGTTGTTCCTTGTGGGTTGCTTCCTTAATTGCTTTGAAACAAATAAAACGATAAGTAAATAAATAAATACCCGGTATATATATAAAGTGAGCAAAACCGTCAACAGATAGTTATGATATATAAACAAAACCGTCAACAGATAGTTATGATATATAAACAAAACAGAACACCAAAATTTACGATTGGGATTTTTCATCCAGAAACAGATAATGTTTCTAAAGCTAAATAAGATTGTTTCAAAGCCAGTATCATATCATAAGGCAATATCGAACTAAAGAAAGTATTCTTGACGTAATTTGTAAATAATTTTGGAAAAGGAGACACCGTGGTACGACATATTGAGGCCAATCAAGTTAGATATGATCACACAGATTTGATGGTCATTGGGGGAACGCTCTATAAATGGTCAGGGTAATACAGTGTATGCACTGTGTTTAACTGAAAGAAATTTGATAAGAAATTTATAAACAGCAGGAATTCATTATTGAACATTAATGCTACTTAATTAAATATTCTGTGAATAAATAATGTTTTAATGAACGCATAATATTGAAAATATAAAACACGTGTTCACGCGAACGTGAAAGAAACTGCTAGTAAATAATGAAGTGCAAACGTATCCTAGAGAAGAAAGAGCTTGTGGAGGGGAGAATAAAAAGGGAATTATGTTCATAGGTTGGAGATTTAATAAATATTATGTTTTAAGTTCATTTTTGTCAGATGTTTCTCTGTATGTACTCACTCACTCACTCACTCTCTCTCTCTCTCTCTCCCTCTCTCTCTCTCTCTCTCTCTCTCTCTCTCTCTCTCTCTCTCTCTCTCTCTCTCCCTCCCTGTTAGAATAGCGTTAGTAAGCTATGAACGAGACAATGAAATCCAGACACAAAACATATTTAATCAAGTGAAAAATTGGAACATAGTCCAATATTCAGAGAGAGAGAGAACGAGTGAGAGAGAGAGACGGCGAACAGGCACACACACACAGACAGAGAGAGAGAGAGAGAGATAAGAGATAGATAGATAGATAGCGAGAGAGAGAGGTAGATAGATAGATAGACAGAGAGAGAGAGAGAGAGAGAGAGACGCACCACCGCACACGCTTTCAAACAACATCGATCACAGCATTATGAAAAATACCTCCCAGCATCAAAGCAAATGACAAAGGCGGAACTCTGAACGTGCATGCAACACAATTTTTTTTTTTTGTTCTCAGTGCTTTTTTGTAAGGAAGTAAATGCGAAAGATTGAATTAAGGGGAGGCACTTGTTTTTTCGGGACCTCCTTCTCCCTCATGTTTATCCCTATTAGTTTTGAGATTTTAAGACGTTCGCCCCATTAGTTTGGCGTGTTTCAGACCTTTTGTCCCATTGTTTTGCCAATATTAAGACCTTTCGTAATATAAAGCATGTGTTATTGTAAATAAACGATAATTTCGGTTCATCTTAAGCACTTCACACCAGATAAAGATAGTGTAATTGTGTAATAGTGAGGCTCAGTGCTCACTCCCTGGATCGTAGACTAGATACTCACCTCTACCAGTTCCTTTGTATGTGGTACGAAACCGTGTACAGTTGTAGTCTATTCGCTGTAAGTAGGCAAGAAATCATGACCTCTAACCTCTGTAAAGCCGATGTCACACGAGCGCTTTTTCGGGCAATTTTCGATGAGCCAGTTTTGTCGCGTACTATTTTGAGGCTTTTTCGCATTGGAATCGGAAACTAGATCAAAGGTAGATTATGTTAGCTAGTTTAGTTTATTCGAGACTTTAAATTTTATAGCCGTCAGACAACAATTGCTCGTAAATATTGACGGAAAAATCGCTCGTGTGACACCGGCTTTACTCAAAAATCGACTAGAGTAATAGAGCTAATATGTCTACCATTTGGGAAGAGTCAGTCAGGGAATAGATGTGGAAATTTACAGCCGATTTGCTCCAGCCCTTTTTGAGTTACAGAGGATAGATAATCATGCTTTCTCGCCTACTTACAGCGAAGAGACTATAGTGGTCTGACACCTAGCCTTCAGGCAGAGCATCAGAACCCGAACCAAAGACAGACACATGTTGAAATAAAAGCCCAGTACGCCACCCGAAAGAAAAAACACCTAGTCCTGTTCAGACACCATGGAAATCATTAAGGGGGAGGTTTTTAGTTTGTTTCCTACTCCTCCAGCAATCTTAAAATTTCACCCCTTGACCCTCTTGCAAGGTAAATTTGTAAATTTTTCGGTAGAAAAATTTCCCGGCTGAAAGCCGGTTCCTCTTATATTACAGGCTCGCTATCGCTCGCCAGGATAAAATCGACACCTAAATGGCACGAAAGGTCTTAAAATTGACAGAAATGGGTCGAAAGTTCTTAAAATCGCCAAAATAATGGGGCGAAAGTCTTAAAATTAGAAAAGCAATGGGGCTAAACATGAGGGACGAAGGAGTCAAGCAAAAAAATCCCTCAAGTGGAGATCTCCCCTATTAAAGTCAAATAAAACGTAGTGTGTGTGTGTCTCTTTAAGTGTGAGAATCCCCTTTTTCTGTTTCCAAGTATATTTAGTGGCCTGCGGAAGCGAGAACAAAAACAAAACCACACACATTTCTACCCATGCGTTGCACTAGTTAATTTTCTTCTTAGTAATTACGATCGAGCATTCTAGCTTCGACGTCAATTTTTGAAGATTAGGTAGTAGAGAATTAAGGGGAGGTATTCACTTAAGGGTTTTATTCTGGACCCCTTTCTCCCTCATGTTTAGCCCCATTGCTTTTGATATTATAAAACGTTTGCCCCATTAGTTTAGCGATTTTAAGAACTTTCACCCCATATTAAGACCTTTCGTGCCATTCAGGTGTCGATTTTATCCTGGCGAGCGATAGCGAGCCTTTAATTTAAGAAGAACCGGCCTTCGGCCGGGACATTTTTCTACCGAAAAATGTACAAATTTATCTTGAAAGGGACTCAAGGGGGTGTAATTTTAAGCTTGATGGAGGTCTAGGGAACAAACTAAATACCTCCCCTTAAATACAACAAAAAATACTCTCTCCAACAACCGCTCACACCTATTTTTGATTGATTCCCATATAATAAATGTTCTTTTTATTATTAACTTGATCTAGATATATAGAGAAACCATCCGCTCTTCACCTTCACCTTCGCTTTTTTTTGGTCCCCCTTCTCCCTCATGATTAACCCCATTAGTTTTCAGATTTCAAGACGTTCGGCCAATTAGTTTGGCGATTTTAAAACCTTTCGCCCCATTTCTCTGGCAATATTAAGGCTTTTCGTATAATTTAGTAGCCATGTATTTCCCGGCGAGCGATAAGCCAGCCGTTGATTTAAGAGTAACCTGCTTTCGGCCGGGACATTTGTCTATCGAAAACAATTACAAATTTGTCTTGGTCGGATGATGTTTTAAGCTTGAAGGCCTCATAAGAAGGAAACCAAAAGAACAATAAAAAGATACATACATGATCAAATAAATACGCCCATCCTCCCTTAATAAATACACCCATCCCCCCTTAATAAATACGCGCATCCTCCCTTAATAAATACGCCCATCCCCCCTTAATAAATACGCCCATCCTCCCTCAAGTACGTTTCATGGACAAAAAGTTTAAGGGGGGTGACCTGTTTTTGTTCTGTCCTTTTCTATCTTTCTCTGGCTTGTATCCATTTGGCCCCATTCAGCCTACTGTTTTAAGACGTTTATCCCCATCCAGGTGTCAATTTTTTACTGGTGAGCGGTAGCGAGCCAGCATATTTTTTATTTTTGTTTGACAGCAGGCTAAATTTGTACATTTTTCGATAGAAAATTTCTCCGGCGAAACCGGATATCTTCATATAATGCTGGCTCGCTATCGCTCGCTAGGAAGAAATCGACACCTAGATGGGGCTAAACGTCTTAAAATAATTGGCTGAATGGGGCCGAATGGATACAAGCCAGAGAAAGAGAGAAAAGGACAGAAATAACAAAAAGCAGGTCACCCCCCTTAAAGCTACATGGAATAACTCCTTCAAGATGATGATGATGATGCCTATAATTCTCTTGTATGCTAGCTAACAACTCAAGGCAGTTCGCTAAACAACAATATGTCTCGTGTGTAATTAGGATACTTAAAAACTGAGAATATTGGTTAATGTTGCCAGTCTAATTGACTTTAAGGAGCGGTGTGGTATGATTACCCCGACATAATGAGTGTTGAGGGGAGATGGGGCGTTTTTTCAGCCTCCCCCCCCCCCCCCCCTCTCCCTCGTGTTTTGCATATTAATTTTGTGATTATAAGACGTTCGGCCCATTAGTTTGGCGATTTAAAGACCTTACATCCCCATATCTTTATCAATGTTAAGACCTTTCGTGCCACTTAGGTGTCGACTTTTTCCTGGCGAGCGATAGCGAGCCTGTAATTTTAGAAGGAACCGGCCTTTGGCCGGGACATTTTTCTACCGAAAAAATGTACACATTTATCTTCAAAGGGGGTCTAGGGGGTGTTATTTTAAGCTTGATGGAGGTCTAGGGAGGAAACTAAACAAATGGTAAAAAAATGCATAAATGAGCAACTAAATAGGCCCCTCCCCCCATAATAGGCCCCTCCCCCCTTAATGTGAACACAGATCGATACAAATATTGGAATGAAACTGAAAATGAGATGAGCAATACGATTAAATTAAAGACAGTGAGAATGGGAATTAAGAAAACAATCTAGAATCTGAGTGTGTGTGTGTGTGTGTGTGTGTGTGTGTGTGTGTGTGTGTGTGTGTGTTACTCAGTTACTTGTTCGTCAAGGGGAATCCACGCAATGCGAGCTAAGCTCATTATTATCGCGCCTCCTTAACTGGGAATGTATTGCGTGAAATGCATGTTAAGTGTTTGATGTACTGTTGGAATGGCTGTGGATGTGTGTGTAATCTGTATTTTAGACAATTGGCGAAATCGGAAACGAAGGCTTAGGGTGGATCTGTATGGTACCATTCTCACTATAGACGGTACCGTCTCGCCCGAAGGCTTAGGTAGCCATCAGCTTAGGTGAACCATATGATACCCATCTCGCCTTGTACCATTTTTGCCAACCCCAGATGGGACGTCACAACGTCGTCCACTTATTCCAGGTACCTATTTACAGCTAGGTGAACTGAGGCTAACACATGAAAGGAGACAAGCCCAATTTGTCTCCGCACGGCCGGGGATTGAACCCCCGACCCCTCGTGTGTGAGACGAGAGCTCTACCTACTAGGCTACGGGCTGTGTGTGTGTGTGTGTGTGTGTGTGTGTGTGTGTGTGTGTGTGTGTGTGTGTGTGTGTGTGTGTGTGTGTGTGTGGGCAGACATGGTGTGGGGGGAGGTGTGTGTCGGTGTGGGTGTGACTGGAAGAATGAAAATAAGAGGTACCCAAATTGGAAATAGATCGTAGGTTATATCGGTAAAACTGACCGTGGGAACAAAGGGATGCTCAAAGTTTTGCTGTGAAAATAAAGATAAACAAAACAAATGATGGCAAGTCTGAGAAAGTAAAGCTAAATACAATAACAAGAAAGCAATAAAGAAAGCAATAAAGAAAGGAATACATGTACGAGGAAAACAAATACATGATATAATGAACAAGTTGTTTTTTGGAAGCTAAAGGGAAGATAAAGTTAACCTGAAAAGCTAAAACATACAAAAGAACAACAACAATGTTAAGGGGGTCACCGGATTTCTTTCTCTTTCTCTCCCTTTCTCTCTTTCCCTGGCTTGTATCCATTCGGCCCCATTCAGCCAACTGTTTTAAGACGTTTATCCCCATCCAGGTGTCGATTTCTTCCTGGCGAGCGAGAGCGAGCCAGCTTTGTATGGAGAAATCCGGCTTCGCCGGAGACATTTTTCTATCGAAAAATGTACAAATTTAGCTTGCTGTCAAAACCAAAAAATATATATGCTAGCTCGCTACCGCTCGCCAGGAAAATATTGACACCTGGATGGGGGTCAACGTCTTAAAACAGTAGGCTGAATGGGGCCGAATGGATACAAGCCAAAGAGAGAGGGAGATAAAGAGAAAAATAGCGAGGTGGGCTCCCTTAATATAAAATTGAATAAATACAGACCAAAATAATATATACACACGAGAAAAACAAACAACTCGTCTTTTGGAAGCTAAAGGGAAAATTTAAAACACCTAAGAACTAAAACTGAATATGCAAACCACAGAGCAACAGTGAAATTACTATACAGTGAACTATAACAAAGAAGGATATAATAAACAAACGAAAGAACAAACAACACGTCTCTTGGAAGCTAACTGGTAGACAAAGTACACCTGAGAAGCTATCATTGAATGCACAAAGTAGAAAGAACTGGTGAAATAAGTATATACTTTAATAAATATATATGAGAACATGATAAGTTCCAAACAACAAACAACTCCTCTCTTGGAAGCTAAAAGGACGATATAGAGGCCAAACCAAAATTAACAACCTAGTGATTAACAGATCAATTAAATGGGATTAAATGTATATAGGAACAAATTAATAAACACAAGAAAGAGTAAACAACCCAGATATAGAGGCCAAACCCTATAGTAACAACCTACAGTGATGAACATAGAAATTAAATGGGATTAAGGGGGGTGACCTGCTTTTTGTTATTTCTGTCCTTTTCTCTCTTTCTCTGGCTTGTATCCATTCGGCCCCATTCAGCCAACTATTTTAAGACGTTTATCCCCATCTAAGTGTCGATTTCTTCCTGGCGAGCGATAGCGAGCCAGCATTATATGAAGAAATCCGGCTTCGCCGGAGAAATTTTTCTATCGAAAAATTTACAAATTTAGCCTGCTGTCAAACAACAATACAAAATATGCTGGCTCGCTACCACTCACCAGTAAAAAATTGACACCTGGAAGGGGATAAACGTCTTAAAACAGTAGGCTGAATGGGGCCAAATGGATACAAGCCAGAGAAAGATAGAAAAGGAGAGAACAAAAACAGGTCACCCCCCTTAAATGAATATAGGAACAAATATTAAACACAAGACAGAACAAACAACCGGTCTCCAGGAAGCTAGAGTTCAATCTCCAACCTGTTATATGACTGTGACAAGTAACAATAACCCTGGAACAAGGGACTCCTGTTTCCTAACCTTTTCCATACCAGCCACGATAACTGGTTTATACACTATGGAGAAAATACTGGGTCACGGCAGATGAAAGAGAATATTGCTGTGTGAGGGAAGAGGAAGAGGGAAGAGGGAGAGGGAAGAGGGAGAGGGAAGAGGGAGAGAGAAAATAGCTAAATATCGGAGAGGAGAGAATTAACAAGCTGGGGAGGGAAGAAGACAAGACAGACAGACAGACAGAGAGAGAGAGAGAGGCGAGGGTTTTTAACTGAATGAAAAGCCTCAGGGATATGTGTGTGCGTCTCTCTCTCTCTCTCTCTCTCTGTGTGCTTGCATGTGTGTGTGTGTGTGTATGTGTGTGTGTGTGTGTGTGTGTGTGTGTGTGTGTGTGTGTGTGTGTGTGTGTGTGTGTGTGTGTGTGTGTGTGTGTGTGTGTGTGTGTGTGTGTGTGTGTGTGTGTGTGTGTGTGTGTGTGTGTGTGTGTGTGTGTGTGTGTGTGTGTGTGTGTGTGTGTGTGTGTGATAATGCTTGTGAGCGCGGAGATGTTCATTAGTGATCTGTGTAGAATTTACAACTAAGAAGAAAATAAAATTTAAAAGCATCAGCAAAGTTACTAAACCTGTGTAACTTACAAATAGAGCACACACTACATACCATATTGTATATCATGAATGTCATAAGGCATCACAAATCTGTTGGTGTAGGCTGAGGAAAACTTTAACTTCCCAAACAACGTGATTTGTTTAAGGGAGGTCACGTTTTTTTTTTTTTTTTATCTTTCTCTCCTCTTCTCTCTTTCCCTGGATTGTATCCATTCGGCCCCATTCAGCCAACTGTTTTAAAAACGTTTATCCCCATCTAGGTGTTGACTTCCTCCTGGCGAGCGATAGCGAGCCAGCATTATATGGAGAAATCCGGCTTCGCCGGAGAAATTTTTCTATAGAAATGTTTTCAAATTTAGCTTGCTATCAAAACAAAAATATATATATGCTGTCTCGCTACCGCTCGCCAGGAAAATATTGACATCTGGATGGGGGTAAACGTCTTAAAACAGTAGGCTTAATGGGGCCGAATGGATACTAGCCAAAGAGAGAAGGAGAGAGAGAGAAAAAAGCGAGATGGGCTCCCTTAAAGACGTAACTTTACGAGCATTTTACTGCTATGTTATGGAACAATCATTCTAGTAAGTGTGGGAATTTCTGAATTTAAATTTTATACGAGTCCAAGCTATAACAAGAAACTGACCATCAAAAGTAATCTGGTGAGAGAGAGAGAGAGAGAGAGAGAGAGAGAGAGAGAGAGAGAGAGAGAGAGAGAGAGAGAGAGAGAGAGAGAGAGAGAGAGAGAGAGAGAGAGAGAGAGAGAGAGAGAGAGAGAGAGAGAGAGAGCAAACTTAAGTGAATTGATGACCTCTTTATATTTCAGCCTCACTCTTTATATTTCAGCCTCACTCTTTATATTTCAGCCTCACTCTTTATATTTCAGCCTCACTCTTTATATTTCAGCCTCACTCTTTATATTTCAGCCTCACTCTTTATATTTCAGCCTCACTCTTTCTCATTCAGCATAGTTCATACTCACTGTACAGTCACTCAAACACATTTATTACTTAAGGGGGCCCACCTCGTTTTTTCTCTCTTCCTCACACTATCTCTGGGTTGTATCTATTCGGCCCTATTCAGCCTACTGTTTTAAGACGTTTACCCCTATCCAGGTGTCAATATTTTCCTGGCGAGCGGTAGCGAGACAGCATATATATATTTTTGTTTTTACAGCAAGCTAAATTTGAAAACATTTCGATAGAAAAATGTCTCCGTCGAAGCCGGATTTCTCTATACAATGCTGGCTCGTTATCGCTCGCCAGGAAGAAATCGACACCTGAATGGGGATAAACATCTTAAAACAGTTGGCTGAATGGGGCCGAATGGATACAAGCCAAAGAGAGTGGGAGAGAAAGAGAAAAAAAGCGAGGTGGGCTCCCTTAATAATCCTTACACCCCCCCTCCCCCCTCACCCTGAATAAGAATCAAGACAACCACCGGCAGAGGCTGAGAATTTGAAAACTGGCCAGAAATAGTATTGCACACACTGACTACCTCCGTCACCCAAGGCGAGGTCCTCCTTCCTATCTCTCTATTATGTCGGTCATGTTGCTATATATAGCCCTATACATTGGTGAACAAAAGCCATTGACAAATATACGTCACTTGTTTTTGAAATTGAGTGGTATCGAGTTTATATATACAGTATATATATATATATATACAGTATACTCATTTCGTAGTCATTGTTAGATATGGTATAAACAAATCTTTCTTGTAATTATATTTTTGTTCTGGCCTCCCCCAGAGTTGAAAGAGTGACAGGGCCAACCTCAAGGAATGTTCGAGTCAAAATGTCTTGATACACGGAGTTTAAAGCCACTTAAGCCATAGGATGAGGGGAAAATGGATTCAGGGCCATAGGATGAGGGAAAATGGATTCAGGGAGAGAATTCCAGAGCTCAGCTGTTGAATAGAAGAAAGAATGGGAGTATCGTTTCACTTTTGGGTTGGAGAGTTGCACAGAGTTAAAGTTAAATGTTTACATTTTCAATAGGAAACTGTCCTAGCCAAAGACCGATTTCTTCTAGGATACAGGTACGCTGTCGCTTGTCCAGAAATATTTATCAACACATGAATGACGTGAAGCATTATATCATCACCAAAGTAATGGAGTGAAGCGTCTTAAAATTTCACAACCGATGGAGTGAAACAGGGGTGGACCAAATGGGTTAACCCGTACAATACCAGTGACATATTTGTCATTATATTCTGGCAACTATAAGACGAAGTTTATTCAGCTTAGGAAGGACCTCTAGCAATAAAAAGGCTTCAAACTATCACAACCAACATTTTTAACTACCACAGATCCCTCCTAAGCTGCAAAATATCGTCTAAACATAGCTAGAATACAATATATCACACGGTACTCTAAGGGTTAAACCCTCTATGGTTAAACCTCTACAAGATAAAGTATAGGCCGAGATCTACAATTTACACACGACCGATCCCTGGGGTATGCCTCACATTGTGCTACCCCGGAACAGATACAGTACAAAGGAGTACAAAGGAAATCAAGCAACAACAGATCTAGTGACCCTTCTAGGCTGCTTGTCCTCCAAAACACTGAGGATCAAGTGTCCAAACAGTGGTTTAGAGTGGGTAAGGGATACATTACAACACATACATTACAACACATACATTACAACACATACATTACAACACATACATTAGTCATCCCCGCAGGACAATCGAGGCGGGAGAGAGAATTAATTAACCCCTTCTGTACCGGCGACCTCCTTTTAACTTAATTCTGGCTATTATTAGATGATTCTATTCAGTATACAAATAGTGCCTCCAGCAATTAACCACTTGCGAGTTTCAGGCTACAAGGAAGTTCGGCCTGTAAACTTCGATATTAAACACAAATACAGTGATTATGTACGTTTATGATGGATAAATAGTAGGTTTAATTTTGTTATATGTATTAAATAATGTACTAGAACCGTATTACAGCTGGTTATTCTGCTAAATATCCATGTCTACAGCTCCAACTTCCTTATAGAATGAAACTCGCAAGTGGTCAAGTAACAGGCTTTGAACTATCTCACTTGACCATTATTACTACCACAGATCCTTCTTAAGCTGCATAGAATCGTTTAAATATAACACGAATATAATATAAGGGTTAACATATAAAGAGGCGGAGAGGAATGAGGGAGCCGCTATAACACAGAGAAATGGGCCCGGATTGTCTAGGAAATGGGCTGGTCACAATAGGAAGGTTATATTATCCTGGGAGAGGGGAGGACTGTCCACCCACCCGCGAGATTGCATCAGATCCTATTGCAAAGGAAATCGCTTATCGATTACTATTTAGAGTCCAATAAATTCGCCGATATCCGAATTCCATTTTGCTTCCGCTCTGTAAATTGAATATGAGCCATAAATGGAATTATGCAATGCAGAATCCAACGGCAAGTAACGCTAAGTATGGACAAATATTTTACCATACTACTCGTACGACCTAGATGTGTATGAGATCTTATCTTTTGTTGTGTTTTGTTTTTTCTGATGTGTTGTGATGTCCCTGTTCGGGCTCTGTCTCGAGTCGGCCACCCCCATTAAAAAAAAAAAAAAAAAAAAAAAAAGGGAAGGTGCCAGAGTATACTGTATACATACATACATACATACATACATACATACATACATACATACATATATACTTGTACGATTAGCGTAAGCCATGGCAAATCTTTCGAAAATCCTTACATTCTAATCTCGTAATCAAAGTGGTCGTAGAAGTAATGCCTCTGGAATATCGCGTTAACTGAATATGAACGATAAATGCTACGAAGATAGATGAAAGGCCAAATCAAATGGTAACAACAGACGGTATCACACATACGGGTTTCCCCCCAATTTGTAACGTCAATATTTATGAGAAAGACTTTTAAATAATGTTGTCACCAAAATTAATCCATCTTCAGCTTATATTTTGATATCAATACAAACCTCCACCACGAATATCGCCATAATAGTGTCGACCTTTGAAAATTGACGATGTAAGATCTCTCATGATATATCCTTAGCACTAATTAGACTGACTTGTTCTACCCTTTTAGATGCATGATTACCGGATAACTTTACTAGTCCCACGAAAATCCTAATAATCTAATCTTGGAATCCAAATAGACATATTTTGTTTTACCCTTTGAGATGCATGATTAGCGGATAGCCTTAATCACTATCTATTTTTTTCTATTTACTCAGGCCCAATCCCCACTAATCTATTTACTCAGGCCCAATCCCCACTTATCTATTTACTCAGGCCCAATCCCCACTTATATCTATTTTCTATCTATTTACTCAGGCCCAATCCCCACATATCTATTTCTATCTATTATCTATCTATTTACTCAGGCCCAATCCCCACTTATCTATTTACTCAGGCCCAATTTACCCAGGCCCAATCCCCACTTATCTATTTACTCAGGCCCAATCCCCACTTATCTATTTACTCAGGCCCAATCCCCACTTATCTATTTACTCAGGCCCAATCCCCACTTATCTATTTACTCAGGCCCAATCCCCACTTATCTATTTACTCATTTACCCAGGCCCAATCCCCACTTATCTATTTACTCAGGCCCAATCCCCACTTATCTATTTACTCAGGCCCAATCCCCACTTTTCCTATTTTTGTTTTCTTTTCTTTTCTTTTCTTTTTCTCTCTTTTTTCCCTTTTTTGTTTTTTGTTTTTTCTATTTTTTTAGGAGGGGGTGGCCGACTCAAGACAGAGCAAGAACAGGGACAACACAACATAAAACAACGAACACACACAGACAAAACACAAAATTCAGTCCCCCGAAAATCCTGATATTGTAATCGTGCCATCCAAATATCCGTGGCCAAACGCTAGGAGGTAAATGGTGGGGTGGGTCTGTATTGACTTAACCAGACCCAGAGCCCCAATAATACAGCAGAGAGGTTCTGGTGTACGTTCAGCCCACGTCACTTGAACACTTTAACGCTTCAGTACTCTTAAGGGGGGGGGGGGGGTATGGTGTAATGTATTTATTGATGTCTTCATTGATGTATTTATTATTATTTTATTCCCCTCCCTACGACTCCATCAAGCTTAAAAATAACATCTTCCAAGATCCCCCTTCGAGATTAATATGTACATTTTTCGGTAGCAAAATGTCCCTTTCGTGCCATTTAGGTGTCGATTTTTTTTCTTCTTCTGGCGAGTGATAGCGAGCCTGTAATTTTTTAAGAATCCGGCCTTTGGCCGGGCCATTTTTCCATCGAAAATATACAAATATATCTTAAAAGGGGGAATAGAGTTTATTTTTTAAGCTTGATGGAGGTCTAGCGAGGAAACTCAAACTTCTATCCTATTCTATATATTCAGGCCCAATCACCACTTGTCCTATTATTCTTATTTTCTTTAAATATATATATATATATATATATATATATATATATATATATATATATATATATATATATATATATATATATATATTAATAAGAAGGCCCCCAAGCCAAGCACTAGCCTCTTAACCGGTACACAGCATATGTCCGTGTGATAGCAGCTTTAATACCGTGGTGAATGGCGCTAAAGCTGATGTCACACACACACACACACACACACACACACACACACACACACACACACACACACACACACACACACACACACACACACACACACACACACACACACACACACACACACACACACACACACACACACACACACACACACACACACACACACACACACACACACACACACACACATATACACACACACACACACAACATTCTGGGAGTCACTGTAGCAGAGTCATAACATATTAGGAATTAATATGTGTTAGCGGGTATCTACATTTACTGGCGACAATCTTTGACACAAGGTCCAGGGTTCGAATCCCGGGTGGGTTGTGTGAGGTTTTTCACAAGTGGCATTACTAAACCGTCTTGATAGCGTAATGCATAGTGCTCAGAATTTCGATGTGAGTATCCTAGGTTCGAGTCTTCTGAGTGCCACATGGATTTGTTGATTTCCCTAATTGAGTTTAGAGGTGAAGTTGGTTGGTGTAAAAAAAAAAAATAATATAAAGATTATTTGATGGGTCTTGTATTGGAGGCTACATATCATTAAACTACATAATTATAATCTAACAATTTCTAGCCACACCCATACAATTCGACCCTAAAACTGCCTAAATCTTTCAGTACTTGCGGATACAATTTTACACTAATTTCGGATAATTATTTTAAGATGTTATGCAATCTACGAAGGATTTTTACGAATCAAAGGTGTAAATATGACCCCAATTAACTCTCTAGCTCCCACAAGTTGCTCCTAAACTTACTAAATCGTCTAATACGAGCCAGAAACCAAAACACGGTAAATAACGCGTCATAATCCTTAAGGGGGGTCACCGTTTTGTTTTTTGTCTTTCTCTCCTTTTCTCTCTTTCTCTGGCTTGTATCCATTCGGCCCCATTCAGCCAACTGTTTTAAGACGTTTATCCCCATCCAGGTGTCGATTTCTTCCTGGCAAGCGATAGCGAGCCAGCATTGTATGGAGAGATCCGGCTTCGCCGGAGAAATGTTTCTATCGAAAAATGCACAAATTTACCTTGCTGTCAAAACAAAAAAATATATATGCTGGCTCGCTACCGCTCGCCAGGAAAATATTGACACCTGGATGGGGGTAAACGTCTTAAAACAGTAGGCTGAATGGGGCTGAATGGATACAAGCCAAAGAGAGAGGGAAAGAACGCAAAACAAAAAAAGCGAGGTGGGCCCCCTTAAGTAAAGCATAGAAGCTACCAGAAATACAAAATACAAATACTATACACCCTCGGGTCATTTTCTACCAACTGTGTCTGAGCGGTGATTGTGAGATGCGGTACTTTGGTAACACACGCTTCTCTCGCAATATTGAGGAAGCATTACGCATACAATATTGAGGAAGCATTACGCATACATACTATTGAGGAAGCATTACGCATACTACATACTATTGAGGAAGCATTACGCATACATACTATTGAGGAAGCATTACGCATACTACATACTATTGAGGAAGCATTACGCATACATACTATTGAGGAAGCATTACGCATACATACTATTGAGGAAGCATTACGCATACTACATACTATTGAGGAAGCATTACGCATACATACTATTGAGGAAGCATTACGCATACATACTATTGAGGAAGCATTACGCATACTACATACTATTGAGGAAGCATTACGCATACATACTATTGAGGAAGCATTACGCATACATACTATTGAGGAAGCATTACGCATACATACTATTGAGGAAGCATTACGCATACATACTATTGAGGAAGCATTACGCATACATACTATTGAGGAAGCATTACGCATACATACTATTCCCCTCAGTATGTAGGTCAGGTGAATGCCAGGGAGTGATACTTATTGCAACAGCTTCCCTTGTTATTGTGTGTATAGTGAAATGCAAGTTGAAGGTTACTATATTGTCGAGAGAGTTGTCTGTAGTCAATATATTTAAGGAGGAAGGGTTTATTTTGTGGTCAATTATTTCATATATTTAGTATTTATTTAGTTTCCTCCCTAGACTTCCATCAAACTTAGAAAAACATCCATTAGATCCCCTTTGTGGATTAATTTGTACTTTTTCGGTAGAAAAATGTACCGGCCGAAGGCCGGTTCTTCCAACATTACAGGCTCACTATCGTTCGTCAGGGAAAAAATCGACACCTAAAAAGCACGAAAGGTCTTAATATTGACAAAGAAATGGGGCGAAAGGTCTAATAATCGACAAACTAACTAATGAGCAAACATCATACAATCTGAAAACTAATAGGACTAAACATGAGGCAGAAAAAGGGGGGTTGGGGGGGGGGGGGGGGGGCAGAACAACGGCCCATCTCCCCTTAACTCGTTCAATATTATGCTAACTCGTTTAGATTCCCGACTCTGGAGTATTGCAACCATGATGATGTCCGCCATTGCAGGGGGGGGGGGGGGGGGGCATATTCAAAGCTGTGCATACTGTACCTCCATAACTTATACTCTTGTTTTATCTTGAGGAATTAGGATTGCCAATTCGTGGACACACATAATGAACAAAGCCTTTATAGCCAAGGTAGGTTAAGGGGAGATTTCCACTTGAGGGACCTTTTTCTTGACCCCTTTCTCTCTCATGTCTAGCCCCATTGCTTTTGAGATTTTAAGACGTTTGCCCCATTAATTTGGTGATTTTAAGAATTTCCGCCCCATTCTGTCAATTTTAAGACCTTTCGTGCCATTTAGGTGTCGATTTTATCCTGGCGAGCGATAGCGAGCCTGTAATTTAAGAGGAACCGGCCTTTGGCAGGGATATTTTTCTACCGAAAAATGTACAAATTTATCTTGAAAGGGGGTCAAGGGGGTGAGATTTTAAGATTGCTGGAGGAGTAGGAAACAAACTAAAACCCTCCCCTTAACCTGCAAGTAAATCTGTAATATTAACAAACAATAAATTTAAGCTATTTGAACGTAGGCACGACTTTTAACCCACACAGTGTGGGTGACGTCTTTTACAGTATACTTTAGCTGCATTTAGATGATTTTATGGTGCCTAAGAAGGATCTGCGGTATTTAAAGGGGTATTTGAGATAGTTTGTAGCTTTTTACTGGCTAGAGGTCCTTCCCAAGCTGAACAAAGGTGTCTAATAGTAGCCAAAAGAAACA
>CM064579.1:45103005-45118005 GCA_032716605.1 Paralithodes platypus
TAATCGAAATAGCTCAAATTGTTATGGACGATATTACTGTACAATATATAAGTTTATACTATAAGCAAATACAAACGAAAGATGCATATTGCTTCTCTATATATTACAAATATATTATCTTCTGACAGAGGAGCAGTTATATTACCGGTTTCATCACCGTTCCTAGAATGTTGACCAGACCCTCATGTACACAAAGTGCCTGTGGTTGCACAACACGTTGTGAGGAATGTGCTGTGGTTAAATTTATTACATATTAACATCGGAACATGATCATCAATACGAGTTGTCAGATACCTTTCAGATGGTCATGACTTTTTCTTACCTATAATTGCTTTTACACGAATTGGAACAACCAGAATAAAAGAACCCTGATGAATGACGTGAAAACAAGCACTGCAATACTCTGCAATACTCCGTCAAACACTGTCATCACCCAACCGCTCCAAACACTTCTCATAGTCATCAACCCCCCTACCCCCATTACAACTTTGTCAGCTGTTCCAGGCCGTTAAGCAGAAGTAGAACAACAATAACAACAACAAGAGTGAGACGAGCAGTAATATACCTCTTCGGTTCTCGATGTAGGCAAACATTAAATGGAATAATCCGATACCACAAATAGAATAGATTCAATATAATGCGCCGCCAATAACGCTTCTGTGTAAAGTGGGCAGGCAAGTAAAAAAAAAAAATTAACCTACAAAGTCTGTTACACAATCAACACATTTAGTTTAGTATTTCTTTGGTTGAAATAATATAATAGAGGAACACCTTCCTACAAATACAAATATAGTACAATTATTTCCCAGAGCCCCTTAATTTTCTCGGTTCCGCATTATACTATATATATATATATATATATATATATATATATACTGTATATATATATATATATATATATATAATTGTGTGTGTCATTTTCTAAAAGAGCATCTGGGATTTTTTTCCAGCCAATCCACCGACTCAGGTCTCGCTGTCACCATCAGACCCATGAGATAACTCTCCTCAGGCTCCTCTGACCACTGATAATTAGTCCTTCAACGTCTGGAGCAGCCCAATTCGCCCGTAAATGGCCCCCAATGAAGCTGTTAATGGTGTGTCTAAGGGGGGAGAGCGCGCGCCCCCCCCCGCCGCTCGCGAACCCTTGGCCACGATTTATGTAACTATCGCCACTGTCACCCCCGGCAGGCTCGGAGTAGGGTTGTAGTCGATGGGCCAGAACCTGATATCACACGAAGCGGTACCATTGAATGGGACACACTTCCAACGTAATATCTAATATACGGTAATTAAGAGGGGTAACAGTTTTGTTTTTTTCTCTTTTTCTCTGGCTTGTATCTATTCGGCCCCATTAAGCCTACTGTTTTAAGACGTTTATTCCCATCCAGGTGTCGATTATTTCCTGGCGAGCAGTAGCGAACTAGCATATTTTGTTTAATGTTTTTGACAGCAGGCTAAATTTGTACATTTTCCGATAGAAAAATGTCTCCGGCGAAGCTGGATTTCTCGATACAATGCTGGTTCGCTATCGCTCACCAGGAATAAATATCCCCTGGATGGGGATAAAAGTCTTAAAACAGTAGGCTGAATGGATACAAACCAGAGAAAGAGAGAAAAGGAGAGAAACAAAGCAGGTGACCCTCCTTAAGTAATATGGGAACTCATCGACCAAGTTTATTATATGGAAAAAAGAGCGACAAGAGAAATGTCTTGTAGATTATATTTGTAGCTAACAGCCATATTTGAAGATACTAATTTTCACCCAGTCCCGTTGACTATTGGATTTACACAAGGCTCGCAGGTCGCCGGTAGCGTGTTGTGTGAGGAGGGTGGTGGCAATGGGCGGCCTCACACACTTACGGCTGGTTTACGGGCCCTCGCGAGACCTCAGCCCCGGCACACTCGCACCTCCCTCACCCGGGAATTGAGCGGGTCCTCCAGCCGGCCTGAACGAGAGCGCCCGCCCGTAAATTAGTGGTGCGTCATCTCTGGGCGTCTGGAGCAGGCGGGCGGAGTGGCGGTGGAGTGGGCGCAGGGTGTGAAGGGCCTGGTTGAAGGGGGGCCGTGCCGTGATGAGGTCGACCTTCTGAGAGGAGAGGCAGGGTAGAGGTCGCTGGTGGTGGTAGAGGGGATATAGGGGGAGGAGAGAGGGGATTGGCGGGGTAGAGGTCGCTGGTTGGGGATCTCACCGGTAATGGACGAGTCTGCCTCCCGACCTGTCTCACCCAGGCACTCACCTAGAAAAATGATTCTTGAAGTACTTAGACCATTTTCACCAAACGTATAATTTAGTCGATATTCTTGGAAACAGGCACGTGGTTCTTTAATCTTTCTGTCTCTCTCTCTCTCACATACGGCTACAAATTTTGCAATGATATACTATATTATACAGTACATATAATACATATACATAAATATTTATATAATTAATTACTATACGTGTATATATATATATATATATATACTGTGTATAGGTGAATGCATAATTATGTATACACCTATTACACCCTTACGTGAGCAATAATGTGATACAAAATTTAGCAGTATCGACGACTTGTTATATAAATTGCTGTGAAATGGGTATAGGCTACCCTATATATTTTAAAATATCTAATCGTATTTCATATAAAATAACCGTGAGCCTTCTGCACCCACTTTCTCAACACAGCTGAGTTTGAAGGCCAAAGCAGCACCTGATTTAAGTTTAGGAAAATTCTCTCTTATGGGGGGGGGGGGGGCCACCGTTTTTTTTTTTTATCTTTCTCTCCTTTTCTCTCTTTCCCTGGCTTGTATCCATTTAGCCAACTGTTTGAAGACGTTTATCCCCATCCAGGTGCCAGCATTGTATGGAGAAATCCGGCTTCGCCGAAGAAATTTTTCTATCGAAAAATTTACAAATTTAGCTTGCTGTTAAAACAAAAATATATATATGCTGACTCGCTACCGCTCGCCAGGAAAATATTGACACCTGGATGGGGGTAAACGTCTTAAACAGTAGGCAGAATGGGGCAGAATGGATACAAACCAAAGAAAGAGGGGGAGAAAGATAAAACAAAAAAAGCGAGGTGGGCCCCCTTAAGCTATCAGCCTCTCCTGTGCAAACCGTTCCATAAAGATTTTGTGTGTGCCCTTATGGCGTCCGGATTATCGCTCTTATTCCCCCGTGACCCAAGGGCTATAACTGGGTGTAGCGGCGGCGATAATTTAGATTAACCAAAATCGGGACACCTCGCCGACCCTCTCACTCACTGTTGACCTCCACCCCACTTGGAAATTGCCTTCTGTTCTTGGCGCTCTCTGTGAAATACTATCATTTAAAGCCTATATAAAGGTTATATCTGTGCAATGGTGTGAATGGTTGTGTATTAAAATGTACAACTTGCAAACAAAGCAAACCAAAACTGGGACAAAGACAATATAAAGTCAAAACAACTTATCAAAATCGCTATGTGGAAACAACGCTTACTAAAATAAAATGTATGAAATAAAAGAACACAATCCACCACATAGGGTGTACATTAATACATGACAAAGTTAATCTGTTTCCCAAGCAGACTAATTGCACACATAACAACGCACTATCGTCACGTTCAAGGAATTGGTCAATTTGAGAGTGTAATGGTTTAGGTGCTTATATTCTGGGTGTGGTGTTTCGAGTTCGAATCCCGGGAGGACCATATGCTTTCATTAGTGTATTCAAGTACATTGGGGTTTGTTATTGATGATCAATATTAAGCACGGGGTGTTACTTGTTTAATTTCAATCTTTGAGGATCACGACGTCCTTTGACAGTTTATTCCGGCTATCATTAGACGATTTGATTCAGCTAAGGGAGAACTTGTGAGAGCTAAAGAGTTACTTGAATTAGTACTTACTCCTAGATATCCTTCCTTGATTGCATAAAATCGCCTAATGATAACCAAAATATAATGTAAAATGCAGTCACATCTTCAATTCAATTCAAAAGGTTTATACTGACATGAACATATTTACATTTACAATAATATAAATCAAGTATACAAATCCAGCAATAATCACATAGAGATCTCCTTCTCCCTCATGTTTAGCCCCATTAGTTTTCAGATTTTAAGATGTGTGCTCCATTAGTGTGTCGATTTTAAGATCTACCGCCCCTTTCCTTGTCAATATTAAGCCTTTTCGTGCTATTTAGGTGTCGATTTGTTTCCTGGCGAACGATAGTGAGTCTGTAATTTTGGAAGAACTGGCCTGTGGCCGGTTTTTTTTTTACCGAAAAATGTAAACATTTATCGAGAATGGGGATCTAATAGATGTTTTGTTATGCTTGATGGAGGTCTAGAGAAAAACATAATAAATAAATGAGAGAGAGAGAGAGAGAGAGAGAGAGAGAGAGAGAGAGAGAGAGAGAGAGAGAGAGAGAGAGAGAGAGAGAGAGAGAGAGAGAGAGAGAGAGAGAGAGAGAGAGAGAGAGAGCTACATAACTAATGGGAAGGCAGAATGGGAGTCGGTGCCCTTAAGGAGTCTCATTAAAGTAAAGGATTTGGGGGGGGGGTTAGGGTTAGTAGTGATCACTATGGTAGATTGACCCTGGTGTGTGTGTGTGTGTTTGTGTGTGTGTGTGTGTGTGTGAAGAGAGCGAGAGCGAGACCTAGAGGTAACATGGGGTCTAGCTGCTATCACACCGGACCATTTCCCTTGAACTTGTTGTTGTTGTTGTTGTTGTTGTTGTTGTTGTTGTTGTTGTTGCTGTTCCCCAAGCTGCCTGGCCGAACAGCCCCAAGGCCCCGAGCAAGGCCAAGGCCATAACCGAGCGCCCCCCACAGAACGAGGCCCTGCCGACCACAATAAACCTGGGTGACCGAAGCCACTCCATGGCGGGGAGCTGAGGAGGGTGAGGAAACACCCGGAAAGCCAAAGCCCCACCCAGGGCCCTGTGCCCCTCAGCAATTATGAAGAGAAAGTTGAGGGGCAAAGGAAAAATGTGACGCTTTGGCTTCCAATCTTGGTAGATTGGGAGGTCAATCCACGGAAGAGACGCCGTCACTTGACATCTAGAAAATATACAAGTAAAAGGCACAGTCAGAGTAAGCTATGGATATGGCAGAGATCGCCCAGTTCTCACTCTGATAGACCAGCCCATCACCACATGACTAGAACCCAATCCTCTCAGCAACAGCTAGGAAAGGCCCTAGAAAGCCGCCTTTGGCGGGGAGATAGCTCCCCTATTTCAACCCCTTTCGGGGTTGGGCACCCGCCCAAAACTTGTTCCCGGCAATAGCAATGGTAATACACGACTATAAACATTCTGGCATTTCACATAATCCCCCTTAAGTCCAGTCATAATACCACTGCAAAATAGTCTCCGAATGTCCCGAGAATGAAGTTCAGGATGAAAAGTTGACGATATGTACTGTACTCTCATGTGATACCCCCTTTAAAAGTTGACGATATGTACTGTACTCTCATGTGATACCCCCTTTAAAAGTTGACGATATGTGCTGTACTCTCATGTGATACTCCCCCTTAATATTAACGAGCGAGATAGACGATGGACGGGGTAGGGGAAGGAGGCCAAAGTTTAAGCGGGGATGGCCGTATTTAATTCCTTATATATCTGTTTATATATTTGTTTTAGTTTCCTCCTTAGACCTTCTATCAAGCTTACAAAAACACCCCCAAAACCCACCTTCAAGATAAATGTGTACATTTTTTATATAAAAATGTCGAGGCCAAAGGCCTGTTCCTCTTACCTTACAGGCTCGCTATCGCTCGCCGGGAAATATTCGATACCTAAATGACAAGAAAAGTCTTAATATTGACAAATAAATAGGCGAAAGGTCTTATAATCGCCAAACTTATGGACCGAACGTCATAAAATCTGAAAACTAATGGGGCTAAACAAAAGGAAGAAGGGGGACCAGACAAAAAAACGCCCCACCTCCCCTTAAGGCGATTAAACAACTTTTCTTCTGTTCACCGAAGAATAATAACGATGGAAGTTTTGAGATGTTATATTTTTCGACGTGGCACAAAAATCCAGCCATCTAACTGGTATAGCCTTTGGTAATGCCCTGGCAAACAAAAACTACTACGGTACTCTCTATTCTATATACTCAGGCCCAATCCCCACTTTTCCTATTTTTTGTTCTTTTCTTTGTCCTTCCTTTAAAACAATGACCACACAAAAACAAAATACAAATTCACACACATCTAGGTCATCCATTACTACTACTACCACTGGAAATAATAATAACAATAATAATAACACATGAATATAATTATTTAGAAACCGTGTTATTCCTTTGCATACAAAAGGTAAGAAAAATCGTCCCGTGGAATCATAAATACAGTATATTGCATATACAGTATACAGTATATTGCATACACAGTATACAGTATACAGTATGGTTGTTATACTAAGCGTTGTTTGTAGTAGTACGGTACGGGTAGGGAAGTACAATCGGCTTAAGGGGAGGTTTCTAGTTTGTTTCCTACTCCTCCAGCAATCTTAAAATGTCACCCCTTGACCCCCTTTCAAGATAAATTTGTACATTTTTCGGTAGAAAAATGTCCCGGCCGAAGGCCGGTTACTCTTAAATTGCACGAAAGGTCTTAAAATTGACAGAATGGGGCGGAAATTCTTCAAATCACCAAACTTATGGGGGCAGACGTCTTAAAATCTCAAAAACAATGGGGCTAACGATGAGGGAGAAAGGGGTCAAGAAAAAAATCCCTCAAGTGGAGACCTCCCCTTAATAAGTGATGTATCGGCACTTATTATGTTATGTTCAATAATTGGTATCTGCAATATTTACACATTATTTCTTCTTTTTGAGTGAGATATACAACCATGTTCCTACACTTATCCACCCTATTCAACATCTGACAGACATTAATACAGCACAGAGCGAGCCAAACGTAATGACAACTGTGACAACACTTATTAGCGCCACCGTACAGTACTATGGCCTTGCAGAATTACCTGGCTTCCTCTTTCTCTCCAAGGCCCTTGGTTGCCAGTTGTATTTCGTCTTGTTTCATACATCTTGGGTATCACGTTAGACCCAATTACCCAATACAGATATCCAAGTAATTAGCACTAATACTTACTATCCCTTTTAACCAAGCTAACATCCTGCTTATCACGGTAATTATTGTCGACTCTTTTGCGATATCGTTGCTCATGATTTTCTGTCGGGATTTTCGGGGGCACTTGTGTGTTTTATCATGCTTGGTTTGGTTAGAAGTAACCCAGACTTAGCATGACTGAGCCTGGTTGTAATTAATGGTTGAGGTCATCTTCAGGGTTGGTGGGGTTACTTTGAAGCCGATGAAGGTAAATGAAGAATGAACATCCTCCCTCAGCAGTGACCGTGCTTTGTGGGCAGGTTGGTTCGGATTGGGGACTGTGGGTGGTGGTGCCGCGGGGAAGTTTGTGAGTATTGCTGACTTCTCATTTTACACAACCCTACGGCATGAGGATCTGTTATGACTGGACACCTTTGGGTGCATGATTTGTTTTTTTCTCATAAAATGGATTTCTCATTCCTTCATTGTTCGGTGTAAAAAAAAAAATATATATATATATAGGCTACAGTATATAGAGAGACACAACTAAAACTATAAAACTCAATTGCAATTGCTTCGTAGTTTTCGGATTTGTATCTAGATGAATATTTCTAGAAACGATCAAACGATCAAATATTAATAAACACAACAATAACAACAACAACAACACACACAAACAATACTAACATAACCACAGATAACACCACCACCACCACCACCACCACCACCACCACCACCACCAACCACAACAACAAAGATAACAGTAATCAATCAGCATCCCACAACCACCCAAACAATCTAAAGGTCCCCCAGCACTTGAACTGCAGATAAAAGTAGTATATTTCCATGACGTTAATGTCGCCATAAATTCCCGCTTTACATTATATTTCAGAGAGGAAGTAAATGTTGGGCCATAACTCACCCGCCCTCCACGAGTGTGGGATTCTCAGGTTTCACGTCAGTACGGCCCCACTCCAAACCGACCGCACTCCAAATGGCTACAATCCCCTCGTCTACGTTTACTCAAATTACCCTGACTAAGCCTCATCTAAGTACATTTAATCAAAGCTAACGTAATCTAAGCAAGCCTAACCTAAAATATTGTAACCAAGTGTAAGGTAATTTTAATATAAGCCAAAGTAATCTAAGCAAGCCTAACCTAAAATTTCGTAACCAGTGTAGGGTAAATTTTATCTAAGCCAAACTAACCTAAGCAAGCCTAACCTATGATATCGTAACCAAGTGTAAGGTAAATGTAATATTATAAGCTAAAGTAACCTAACATGTCGTAACCAAGTGTACAGTATATAATTTAACCCTTTCTGACCATATCTATCCTAACCTAACCTAATCCAAGCCGTTTGGGTGAGTGAGTGTCCTTCTGGGTTGTGGCCGTTTGAGACAGTGGCCGTTTAACCCGTACAGTACCATGGACGTCCTTTTCATCATATTCTGGCAACTATTGGACGATTTTATTCAACTTAGGAAGGACCTCTAGCAATAATATAGATTCAAACTATCTCGAACAACTCCTCTAACTACCACAGATCCTTCCTAAGCTATATAATATCGTCTAAATATAGCTAGAATACAACATACCACACGTCGCTGGTACTCAAAGGGTTAACTCGTAGCCGTTTAGGAGCTTGGCCGTTTAGAAACTTGGCCGGTTGGATGAGGGCCGTTCAGGATTGTGGCCGTTTTGACCCGTTTCTGTTTCTGCCCGGAGATAGTTTCAGGCTACAGGGACAGTTCATATAAACAAGGTTGTCTCATAAAATCAAAACGCAATCGTGAAGGAGAAACTAATAGAGACATTTCTCACAACCAGGGAGGCATTTAAGGGGAGACTGACCGTTTGTTTGGTCTATTAATTTAATGTATTCATACATTTTTCAGTTTCCTCCCTAGACCTCCATCAAGCTTAGAAAAACGCCCCCTAGACCCCCTTTCAAGATAAATTTGTACATTTTTCGGTAGAAAAATGTCCCGGCCAAAGACCGGTTCCTCTTAAAATTTCAGGCTCGCTATCGCTCGCCAGGATATAATTGACACCTACATGGCACGAAAGGTCTTAAAATTGACAACGAAATGGGGCGAAAGGTGTTAAAATCGCCAAACTAATGGGCCGAACGTCTTATAATCTCAAAACTAGTGGGGCTAATCATTAGGGACAAGGGGGTCCAGAAAAACGGTCTTCCTCCCCTTAAGAAGAGGCGCAGTGATGGAATCCTCGAGTCTGTTATTTGTCATTCACATTCATTCCAACCCTTATCTCTGGAGTGAAAAAGTCATATTAACCCTTTGAAGCTCTGACGCGTTTTAGAAGTTTATTTTGGCCATCATTAGACGATTTTATGCAGCTTAGGAAGTAGTTGTGGGTATTAATGGGGTACAGACTATCTCAATCAACCC
Source organism: Paralithodes platypus (assembly GCA_032716605.1). NCBI lineage: Eukaryota > Metazoa > Arthropoda > Malacostraca > Decapoda > Lithodidae > Paralithodes > Paralithodes platypus. The sequence continues at coordinate 45,112,468 of CM064579.1, forward strand.
TTTGACTTCCATACACCGTTACTAATCTGAATAAAGTCGTCTAATAGTAGCCAGAACACAGAACAGAAACGCGTATTGGAGCTCGAAAGGGTTAATCATTGATTAGAACGTGTAACCGTGTTTTTCACGTCAACAATCTTTCACAATTTCTTACCACCATTTAGCTTCCCAGCTAAAATAAACAAAAATGGCGCCGTCTTATTCATTATATTCTGGCAACTATTAGACTTGTTACGACCGTCACTACGAAATAAACAAGGGCACTTAATATTGGACTAGATGATAGGCTATATCTGCAACAACGGTACGCTAATTCCAAACCCTCGAACTATTACGCCGGCGAACAAAACACTCAAACCCTCCAGAGTTAATCTCCTGGATAACGGGGTATCAATTAACTGGGTTTTAGTGCACTTCTACAAAGGCTTTCCGATGACGGCCAAGCCTGCTCACAACAGGAGTACTTTACGTTAATAAAATGCTCTTAAGTAATAACAATGCTTGAATAAACTATAACAAGATTTAATAAAGGAGTATATGCTTACGTTAACTTTAGTGTGAGTCTGTACTCAACACTAAACTCTTCAATGCTCTATGAAAACACTGGAAGTCTAGTCCTACAGCAAACAGATAAAGAATCTTCTGAAAACGTCTGATGCTCTAAGATGCTCGTTAATATAGAACAGAAATAATGCAGGGGCAGGACACCAAAGCGTGTATCTTAAATACACCAAAAAGTAGGATACATATATATGAAACAAGGGAGTGCAACAACTCTGTGACAGCACTAATAATCGCCACTCCAAAACAGTACTTCCTTAGCCAACGTAACAGCCAAACTGGGTTGTGCACTATGCATCAACCTAGGCTAAAATAAGGCGTGAATAATTCCTAAAGCATACACAATTAAAGTTAATAAACACAATGCTGTCTTTCTCACTAGTAAAGTCTAGCAGTGGCATAAAATGTACTAGGAAACTAGGCAGAGCGCAAGCATGCTCGTAGCCTACTGTCTCCCCTTGAACAGATTTCCCTTATGCTACGTTAAGTGACTTGGAGGCTCTCTTGGTAAGTCCAGATCTCAAGTATCTGGTCTTACCCTGGCGCTCCACAAAGGTCAACAAAATGAGGTAGCAAGCATACAGGTAAGTATAGGCAAATGCCCTTCACCTGTATACTGCTACACTCGCAAAGGAAAATATGCACAAGGGTTACCGGCTACCTAGCTTCGTCGATGTTGTACAGGCTCTGACTTGCCACATACTTAACTCAGACAAGACCAAAGATACCTTCCACTGTCTAGCATTAAATAATGGGAAAGAACAGCTCAATAATTAGAAGCACCCCAACACTAGGCTACCATATGATTATGACTCTAATAATCCCTAAAGCTAGTGCAAACATATATGGAGAACTGGTGCTGGTAATACGACTGGCCGACTATGGAAGTCGTATGCAGAACCAGAAGGGATAGTAATTAAATAAAGATGAGAAGTATGAAAAAGAAGAAGTTCAGAGAGAGAAATAGTAGTACAGGGGGTTAGATGGGGGGGGGACAGATTGCAAAGGACATGTAGGACCAAGCACGCTGTGCCAAGCTCTGCAGGAGAAACGTGGGCAGGAGCCCCCCAAGCACTGACAAAGGCAGCAGCACCCAATCACAGACGACTACGTCATGAGGAGCAGGCGTCATATGACGCGCCAGACCCGCCAGCCAATCACGAGCGTGGGAAACTCCTCCGAGCGAGGGAGGCGCACGTACATACAGACGCACATAATACCACCTCCCTGCTCGCTCTCTTTCTCCTTAAAACTTCACACAACATATCTTATATTCTATCAATGATATAAAATACTTCCAAGTGTCACAGACAAGAATAAAGATCACCACTGATCTGTCAGTGACAACATGAACACTATGAAAGAAAGAACATCGTTCTACGATTATTATAGCCCGTTTCACTGCCCTGGCGAGCGCTAGCGAGTTACGAGTGCATTCTGGCAAGCTGGCCAGCGTAACAGACTATTTTATTTAGCTTACGAAAGGACGTCTACCAATGAAAAGGCTTCAGACTGCCTCAATTATTTATTTTAGCTACCACATAATTATCGCTCCCAAGCTTCATAAAATCGGAAAAGATTAGGGAAACTTATATAGACGAAGCTTTCACAATGCCGTCCTATCCCTTCAATTCTTCGGTCAAAAAAAAAAAAAAAAAAAAAAAAAATTGGTGTCAGCACTAGAAAGGACAGCTAGGGATCTGGCCCCTGTGTTGTTGTGGCCCGGAGTCCCCGACCGGAATGGAAGGTGTGGGGTAAAGAGCGGAAGAAGATGGCATCCAACCCCAAACATTTTTCGCCAGGGCCAGGTGGGAGGATGGGGTGGGGTGGGGAGATTTAAGGGGGAAGGGGCGGACGAGTTTTTTTGTTTCTTGCAACCCATTTCTGATTGGTTTTCTCTTAGGGAAGATTGCATTGTATTTTGGTATGGTTAGTTAGGATATATTACACTAAATGTAGAGTAGCTTTGATAAGAACAGCCTAGGCGTGTGTGAATCGACTCTAAATGTAAGCAAAGTGCCAGTGAGCTAAGGAACCTGAGCGTAGAAATACAGTAGACCGACACTGGACATCCTGCCTGAGAGGTGGCCAGAAGCGACCCAGTTCAATTGACTGGAGTATTTCTGGCTGGAATGGCGGCCGAATGACTGGTGCTGCCGAGTGTGAAACGCTGTAAGCGTAAGGGGGGTCACCTGTTGTTTTATCTTTCTCTCCCTCTCTCTTTGGCTTGTATCCATTCGGCCCCATTCAGCCAACTGTTTTAAGACGTTTATCCCTATCCAGGTGTTGATTTTTTCCTGGCGAGCGATTGCGACCAAGCATTGTATGGAGAAATCCGGCTTTGCCGGATAAATTTTTCTATCGAAAAATGTACAAATTTAGCTTGCTATCAAAACAAAAATATATATAAGATGGCTCGCTACCGCTCGCCAGGAAAATATTGACACCTGGATGGGGGTAAACGTCTTAAAGAAGTAGGCTGAATGGGGCCGAATGAATACAAGCCAAATAGAGAGGGAGAGAAAGAGAAAAAGCGAGGTGGGCTCCCTTAACCTTTTTTACTAAGATAACTTATTTTCACTCGTTTGATTTGGCTAACATCAGGCGAATTGATCACATTTGTTGAGCACCTTGGAAGAACGTCAGCAATAAACACTCGTGACCACTCGTAACCACTCGTAAACACTCGTAAACATGGTAGGAACTCGGCAAGGTGTGTGAGGTGGTGGATAGGTGAATAATATATGGGGATTTGTGTATGGTAGAGAGAGAGAGAGAGAGAGAGAGAGAGTGTCTAAATATAAGAGTGTGTGTGTGTGTGTGTGTGTGTGTGTGTGTGTGTGTGTGTGTGTGTGTGTGTGTGTGTGTGTGTGTGCGCGCGCGCGCCCGCGCGCCCGCATCGGGGGTTGTCGTATAATATTCTGAAATAGATTTGTACCACAGCGCACTCAAAGACAACTGCAAAGGTTGAAGTAAATAAACTAAAGGTTTCTGAACACCCCTGATGGTCACAAAGGATTTTAAGGGGAGACTGGCTGTTTGTTTGGTCTATTAATTCATTTATTCATATATATGTTTGGTCTATTAATTCATTTATTCATATATATATTTTAGTTTCCTCCCTAGACCTCCATCAAGCTTAGAAAAAAAAAACCTAAACCCCGCTTCAAGATAAATTTGTACATTTTTCGGTAGAAAAATTTCCCGGCCGAAGGCCGGTTCCTCTTAAAATTGAAGGCTCGCTATCGCTCGCCAGGAAAAAATCGACACCTAAATGGCACGAAAGGTCTTAAAATTGACAACGAAATGGGGCGAAAGGTGTTAAAATCGCCAAACAAATACGCCGAACGTCTTATAATCTCAAAACTAGTAGGGCTAAACATTAGGGAGAAGGGGGTCCAGAAAAATTGTCTGCCTCCCCTTAAGTATCTCAGAAAGGGCACTGATTGCGGTCTTGTGCGCAAAAAGGTTAATTGTTTGAATGTGCAAGTAGGAAGGTGTGTGTGACGATGTGTTTATATTTTTGATTTATTTTATTTTTTATTTTTTTAATTTTTTTTGAAATATTTATAGTACCGGTAGGAGCTATGCAGTACAAAGCTATGCGTTTGTATCTTTCATTATTATGGTTACGTGTAAATTAACATTGAAACATAAACAGAGGGTGTTATATGCTGCCAATAACACATGAGTGTAACCTGTTGAAGAGATATACCTGCTTTCAACGTGTGTGTCATTGAACTTTAACCATGATATACCTATGTTAATTTATCTATTGCGTTCGACACAGACATATAAAGCACAGGGAAAACCAAGCAACACTTTATATATTAATAAAATATCAAATTAAACAAACTACTTATTGCAAAATAAGATATATGACAATGAATGTATATACCGATATATACCGGTATATATATATACTGTATATATATATACCGGTAGTATATACAGTATATATATATATATATAATAATAATAATAATAAATAGGCGGATGCATGCCCATTGTGAGGGTGTGGGATGTGGAAGGGACGAGAGGATAGACATTGAAAATGTACGGTAACCAAACGTGAGGCAATTATAGTTAGCTTGGATAAATACAGGTGCTGAGAAATAGACACACACACACACACACAAACGCACACACACACATAGCCTACACTTTTTTTTTTTAGAAATAAAAAAAAAAAAAAAAAAAAAAGGTCCCACCCCTTTCCCATTCTTAAGTAAGCCATTTTAGATTTACAGAAGAGTGACCATTACTTGCATTACTGCATGTCCACAAACATTTCAGTAATGTAAGCATGTTTCCTTCTATTTTTTTCCTTTTTTTTTTTTTTTTTTTTTTTTTTTTTTTACAGCTAGCCTACACACGCGCACACACGCACTCACACACACAGCCCGTAGCCTAGTACACACAGCCCGTAGCCTAGTAGGTAGAGCTCTCGTCTCACACACGAGGGGTCGGGGGTTCAATCCCCGGCCGGGCAGAGACAAATTGGGCTTGTCTCCTTTCATGTGTTAGCCTCAGTTCACCTAGCTGTAAATAGGTACCTGGAATAAGTGGACGACGTTGTGACGTCCAATCTGGGGTTGGCAAAAATGGTACAAGGCGAGATAGGTATCATATGGTTCACCTAAGCTGATGGCTACCTAAGCCTTCGGGCGAGACGGTACCGTCTATAGTGAGAATGGTACCATACAGATCCACCCTAAGCCTTCGTTTCCGATGTCGCCAATTGGCTAAAAATACAGACTACACACACATCCACAGCCATTCCAACGATACATATAACACCTACACATATAGGAGGCGGGAAATAACGAGCATGCTCACTCCCGCAATACAACTAGAGTAAGTACAACTAGAGTAAGTACATACGCTGTAGATATTCATACTCAGGGCTGCTATTGAACAATAAACCAACAATAAATATGATTTACACACACACACACACGAACACACACACACACA
>CM064579.1:45120505-45131936 GCA_032716605.1 Paralithodes platypus
TGAATTACGGTAAGTGTAGGTATATGTATCTATGAATTACGGTAAGTGTAGGTATATGTAGCTATGAATTACGGTAAGTGTAGGTATATGTAGCTATGAATTACGGTAAGTGTAGGTATATGTAGCTATGAATTACGGTAAGTGTAGGTATATGTAGCTATGAATTACGGTAAGTGTAGGTATATGTAGCTATGAATTACGGTAAGTGTAGGTATATGTAGCTATGAATTACGGTAAGTGTAGGTATATGTAGCTATGAATTACGGTAAGTGTAGGTATATGTAGCTATGAATTACGGTAAGTGTAGGTATATGTAGCTATGAATTACGGTAAGTGTAGGTATATGTAGCTATGAATTACGGTAAGTGTAGGTATATGTAGCTATGAATTACGGTAAGTGTAGGTATATGTAGCTATGAATTACGGTAAGTGTAGGTATATGTAGCTATGAATTACGGTAAGTGTAGGTATATGTAGCTATGAAATTACGGTAAGTGTAGGTATATGTAGCTAATGAATTACGGTAAGTGTAGGTATATGTAGCTATGAATACGGTAAGTGTAGGTATATGTAGCTATGAATTACGGTAGTGTAGGTATATGTAGCTATGAATTACGGTAAGTGTAGGTATATGTAGCTATGAATTACGGTAAGTGTAGGTATATGTAGCTATGAATTACGGTAAGTGTAGGTATATGTAGCTATGAATTACGGTAAGTGTAGGTATATGTAGCTATGAATTACGGTAAGTGTAGGTATGGAGCTATGAATTACGGTAAGTGTAGTATATGTAGCTATGAATTACGGTAAGTGTAGGTATATGTAGCTATGACTTACGGTAAGTGTAGGTATATGTAGCTATGAATTACGGTAAGTGTAGGTATATGTAGCTATGAATTACGGTAAGTGTAGGTATATGTAGCTATGAATTACGGTAAGTGTAGGTATATGTAGCTATGAATTACGGTAAGTGTAGGTATATGTAGCTATGAATTTTAGAGTTAAGGGGAGACTGGCCGTTTGTTTGGTCTATTAATTCATATATTGTTTTAGTTTCCTCCCTAGACCTCCATCAAGCTTAGAAACAAAAAGACCCCCCTGGCCCCCCTTCAAGATAAATTTGTAATTTTTCGGTAGAAAAATGTCCCGGCCGAAGGCCGCTTCCTCTTAAAATTACAGGCTCGCTTTCGCTCGCCAGGAAAAAATTGACACCTAAATGGCACGAAAAGGTCTTAAAATTGACAACGGAATGGAGCGAAAGGTGTTAAAATCGCCAAACTAATGGGCCGAACGTCTTATAATCTCAAAACTAGTGGGGCTAAACATTAGGGACAAGGGGGTCCAGAAAAACGGTCTGCCTCCCCTTAAATATTTTGTCTAGGTAAATCGTTGAGAAAAGAGGGCTCTAGGGAGTCTAGGAAATAACTTATACGTGGTGCTTTATATTATATGTATATAGGCCTAGTCCTTGAATGACTCCAGCGTTATATATGATGATTCCTTGGGGGGCTATATGTGGCTTCACGAAAATGTATATAAGTGAAGTAATGTATATAAGTGAAGTAATGTATATAAGTGAAGTAATGTATATAAGTGAAGTAATGTTTATTTGGGCTACCTCGTTTATTTCAGCGACCTGATTGACCACGACTAACTTAACTAATTGATGGGTTCATGGTTTGTAATGAAGGAGATATAGTGAATATTTATCGGTACATACCAGTATTACGATTCTATTATCTGGATCAGTCTCTGTATCACAATCTATTGTTGCCACGACCGTTCACCAGAATATACTGTTGCCACGACCGTTCACCAGAATATACTGTTGTCCACGACCGTTCACCAGAATATACTGTTGCCACGACCGTTCACCAGAATATACTGTTGCCACGACCGTTCACCAGAATATACTGTTGCCACGACCGTTCACCAGAATATACTGTTGCCACGACCGTTCACCAGAATATACTGTTGCCACGACCGTTCACCAGAATATACTGTTGCCACGACCGTTCACCAGAATATACTGTTGCCACGACCGTTCACCAGAATATGTATATAGAGAGTGGATATGTTATTCCAATGCACTGAAGGAGTTCGAAGCATAAATGTTCTATGTATAGGATTACTTCGTTTGTTGATATAAAAGAGCCGTTTTCTATTAAATACTAAAGCACCGAACCAATAAGCAATAATTAAACGACACCATTAGACAAAAGCTATTCTTCCTAGATTTATTACTACCGATTTGTTTTTCTCTCCAAGAAGCTCATCAAATTCAGTTTATCTGTATACCTAGTCAATGTTTACATGGAAATACATACACAACACTGAAGGGGTACTCGGTAGAACGCATACCTCACCTTACGCTGGCTGGTTCTTTAGTAATTATTAAGATCATAGGCCTAAATTTTCTTCTGGATCTGGGTTCCAGGATATGATCCAAATCGCCTCCTAAATTGAATCACTTCTCCCTTGGCGCATCTCCTATTTGCCAACCATACCGGTATATATTTTTATTCACCGGATCGCCTTCTAAAATGAATCACTTCTTCGTTGGCACATGTTCTATCTGCCCACCATATTTCATGAAAATCGGTTAATAACTGTGTGAGATATCCTGCTTACAGACAAACGGAGGCAAAAACATAACCTCTGTCCAATTTCGATGGTGGAGGTAATAATGAAAATGTTAATGTACTTCAAGGTGACTATCATATGTAGGAGTGTTCAATAAAGTTACTTCAATAATTTATAATTATGTGTGAGTTGCAATGTTGATGCTACGGATTGTTCACTGTTCAAGTCATGTAGTGTTGTGTGACAGAGAGCTCTGAATAATAAACTACACGATCTCGATATTCATGGCATCCCAAGTGGAGATACTTAAATATGCATGTGGGGCACAATAGTGTAAGCAGATGGCGTGGGATAAGGCAAGATAAAATAATACCACACGATTGAACGAAGTTGAAAGAAAACAATGATTTTGTAAGTTATATCAATTATGTAAAATGATGGCAACTAATGTTATTGTTCTTTTGTATTGTGCTGTATTTGTATGTTATTGTATTGTGCTGTATTTGTATGTTATTGTATTGTGCTGTACTGTATTTCTAAGAGCACAATGGATGCACGGTGTCACAGACGACTATGGAATCCTCTTATGTAATCATGAAGCAGTAGTACTTTGGCATATTAAAGTATTGAAGCACAGTTGAATCTGTTTTGGAACAGTTAATTACTACGAAGTGGTAGTAATGGTATGAAGGTTTTGAAGCATATTTAATTATTTCGAAGCAGTAAAAATAATCATAATCTCTCTCTCTCTCTCTCTCTCTCTCCCTCCCTCCCTCCCTCCCTCCCTCCCTCCCTCCCTCCCTCCCCACTAACGATATTATGAATGTTATGCAAATTGCATCATAAAATTAAGGACAAGATAATCTAGATACCGGTAATCTAAACTTGTGGTTTGTTACAGTTATTTTCTACATATTGATAAAAGGTGTATCACAAAAATTGTCTTATGAAAAAAAGATAAATATTTGAAAACGTTCTACAATTCAATTTAATTACACTAATGGCAACCGGGTATTAGTCTATGGATATGTGAACAGTTTTATTTCAAATTTGATAGTCAACTCCCATTAGCATAACATAACATTGTATTTAATCTATACAAGCAATAATGTTACTGATTTAACCCCTTCCGTACCGGCGAGGTCTCTTTAATTATATTCTAGCTATTTTCAGACGATTTTGCGCAGTTTAAGAAGGATCCGTGGTAGTGAGAATGGTTAAGCAAGATAGTTCGAAGCCTGTTAATTGCTGGAGGCTCCTTTTAAACTGAATAAATTCGTCTAATAGTAGCCAGAATAAAGTCAAAAGTACGGCACCGGTAATGAAAGGGTTAAAAGCAATTTCCAATAAAATAAGAGGCACCTGGGCAAAAACCACAGTTCCTTTTATTCTTTCCGATTACTTGAATCCTTACAATGCATTCGTTTCTTCCCTTCTTTTCATATGTCATCTGTCAGCCCTACTCTCCCCGAACAAGCCAACAAGTCGTATCCAATATTCTTGATCTTACCCCCCCCCCCCCTCCCTCCCCAACCTCTCCCACACGAAATCACACAATCACTTTTTTCGGCAATCTTCAATCGACATTTTGTTTCCGGTATCGTAACGGGGCTTCCTTGGATGTCATTGGCAACCGGACGGAGAAGTACAATGTTTCTGGTGGGTGAATCCATACAAGCCAGTAATTAAGGGGAGGCAGTTGTTTTTTAGAGTCCTCCTCCTCTCTCATGTTTAGCCCTATCTGTGCTGTATTAATGTCTGTCAGATGTTGAATAGAGCGGGGAAGTGTAGGAACATGGTTGTATATCTCACTCGAAATGAATAAAGCAACTTTAGACATTGCTGATATCAATTATTGATCAAACTATACTTGGTGCCGGAACATCACTTATTTGGCCGACTGTACGTCCTATTCTGGAGTCACTTCCTCCTTCCAGCCTCCCCCTCCTGCTGTCCTTTGTCACGGACCACACAGACATTCCCACTCACAAACCCATTCCATTTGTGACACATTTAGGGCGCGAGTATTTTCACTTATGGTCCCCTCGATGTAGGAGTGGCGGTGCTAAGGGAACCCACCTACCTTTTTTTTATATTTCTCTCCCTCTCTCTTTGGTTTGTATCCATTCGGCCCCATTCAGCCTACTATTTGAAGACTTTTACCCCCATCCAGGAGTCAATATTTTTCTGGCGAGCGGGAGCGAGCCAGCACATATACAGTATATTTTTTTTTTACAGCAAGCTAAATTTGTACATTTTTCGATATAAACATTTCTCCGGCGAAGCCGGATTTCTCCATACAATGCTGGCTTGCTATCGACACCTGGATGGGGATAAACATGAGGCCGAATGGATACAAGTCAGGGAAAGAGAGAAAAGGAGAGAAAGATGAAAAAATCCGGTGACCGTGCTTAAAGGCGATGCTCTGGAGGGGGCCTTATAGTGCTGACGGACACGGGGCAGGGAGGGAGGGAGGGGACGAACTAGATGCTTTAAGGAGATATCTTTAGTTTGCTCCCTAGACCTCTATCAAACTTAAAACAAAACAGACATAACATCCCGAACACTTTCCTTCCAGATATATTTGTACATTTTTCCATCGAAAAATGTCTCGGCCAAAGGTCGGTTCCTCCTAAATTACAAGCTCGCTATCGCTTGTAAGGATAAAATCGACACCTAAATGGGGCGAAAGGTCTTAAAATCGCCAAACTGGTTGGGCGAACATCTTAAAATCTCAAAACAAATGGGGCTAATCATGAGGGAGAAAGGAGTCCAGAAAAAAACCCTAGAGAGTGAAAATCTCCCTTTTAAAATGGGACTCTGTAATATAGATCCCGCTTGTACGGTCGCGCTAATAAGTCATTTCCCAGTTGTCAAAACGTTTGGCTTGCTCTGTGCTGTATTAATGTCTGTCAGATGTTGAAAAGGGTGGGTAAGTGTAGGAAAATGTTTGTATATTTCACTCGATATGAAGAAATTAAGCTTAGATATTGCTGATACCAATTATTGATCAAAACATACTTGGTGCCGAGCAATCACTTATTAGCGCGACTGTACCACCTTGCACGGCAGGCGCTTGTAAATGTTAACCCCTTCCGTACCGGCGACGTCTTCCTTACTTTATTCTGGATACTATCAGACCACTGTACTCAGTTTATCAAAGAGCCTCCAGCAACTAACAGGCTTCGAACTATCTCACATCATTATTTTTAGAACCACAGATCCTTTTTAAGCTGCACAAAACCATCTAAATACAGCTATAATATACTAATATTATTTTTATTAATCTCACCACCAATGAAATTAATTAAAGTATATATGATCCACCGGGATTCGAACCCGGGTTATCACACACATATTTTTGCCACCTTAACCATTACACCACCCGGACGGTTAAAGGTTTATGCACACGCCTACGACTTATTATCCATAAAACAGACATCACCGGTGTAGAACGGGTTAAGGATCGTAACCGAACATCATTTTGGCGCAAATCGTCCTGAGGCAGACATTTTTAAGCGCGATGTGAAAACGCCAACAAGTCCTTCACAACTTTCATTCACACTGTACGCGATAATGTGGTCAAGGGACTGGAGTTCTCGAAAAGAGGCTCCAGTCGCGTCGCTATTCTTGACTTACAGTGTGTTGGCTTAATAATCCAGAAGGGTCGATAGCCTCTGAAGTCCTATTTTAAGTAATCTAACTAAGCGATAATGTGGTGTTCGGCCCAGAAACAGCATCAAAGTATTCTGCCTGGGAACTATTTCCGCCTTACTATTCCGGCCCTCCAGGAAGGTCAAGTCAAAATCAAAATCCTAAACTAATGATCCGATTTTAATTCGGTTTTCGCCATTCGATTCAGCGTGCCAAAGCGTACTTGTGGTATAAATTTAAACAATATCCGTACATAAATAACTCTTCTATGGATTTTTTAAATTTTACAATAGGCCTAGTGGGCCTAAAAATTGGTAAACATTAAAAACAAAATTATACCGTTGGACCCGCAACGACGAGACGAATCCAAATATGTAATAATATTGACAAGTCAAAATCCGACCAAAATCAACGAAATGCCTGACCAAAGGATTTTTTAAACAAATATTTTCGATTCTGGGCGAATGGCTGGGCGAAAATGAAATCTTGGACCATTTCTAGAAACAGATGGTCGAGAAAAATCGAATGGCACCAAGTAGAACTCCCTAGGGCTTATAGTTTGGGCTACAGAGGATTTTTAAAGTCCAAAAAACGGTCATTTCGGCCCTCCAGGAAGGTCAAGTCAAAATCGAAATCTTAAACTAATAATCCGATTTTAATTCTGTTCTCGCCATTCGATTCAGCGTGCCAAAGCGTACTTGTGGTATAAATTTAAACAATATCCGTATATAAATAACTCGTCTATGGATTTTTTAAATTTTACAATAGGCCTAGTGGGCCTAAAAATTGGTCAAAATTTAAAAAAAAAATATATACCGTTGGACCCGCAACGACGAGACGAATCCAGATATATAATAATATTGACAAATCGAAATCCGACCAAAATCGACGAAATGCCTGACCTAAAACCCAAGGATTTTTGAGAAAAAAAAATAGATTCTGGGCGAATGGCTGGGCGAAAATGAAATCTACGACCATTTCTAGAAGCAGATGGTCGACGAAAATCGAATGGCACCAAGTAGAACTCCCTAGGTCCTCTAGAGGGTGTAATTTTAAGCTTGGTGGAGGTCTAGGGAACAAACTAGAAACCTCCCCTTAATATGAGTAAAAAAATGAGCGGTTGGCGGCGAGGGAGAGAGAGAGAGAGAGAGAGAGAGAGAGAGAGAGAGAGAGAGAGAGAGAGAGAGAGAGAGAGAGAGAGAGAGAGAGAGAGAGAGAGAGAGAGAGAGAGAGAGAGAGAGAGAGAGAGAGAGAGAGCGAGAGAGAGAGAGAGAGAGAGATAGAGAGAGAGAGGAGAGAGAGAGAGAGAGAGAGAGAGAGAGAGAGAGAGAGAGAGAGAGAGAGAGAGTGAAAGAGAGAGTGAGGTGAGAGAGAGAGAGAGAGAGAGAGAGAGAGAGAGAGGTGAGAGAGAGAGATAGAGAGAGAGAGAGAGAGAGAGAGAGAGAGAGAGAGAGAGAGAGAGAGAGAGAGAGAGAGAGAAGAGAGAGAGAGAGTCAGAGAGAGAGATAGAGAGAGAGAGAGAGAGAGAGAGAGAGAGATAGAGAGAAGAGAGAGAGAGAGAGAGAGAGAGAGAGAGAGAGAGAGAGAGAGAGAGAGAGAGAGAGAGAGAGAGAGAGAGCTGAGGTAGAGAATACGGCCAAGTTTTCCCAAACAAAGTCGGCTAACGAGTTGGAAAGTTACGGTCGGCAAGTAAGACGATGATGGGCCGCACTTCCCGCCGTCCTTCGGGGCTTCATAATCAATGTGCCTCCTGCCGTCTCTCTTTCTCTTTCTCTCTCTCGCTCGCTCGCTCGCTCGCTCGCTCGCTCGCTCGCTCGCTCTCTCTCTCCCTCTCCCTAGGTGGCTCCGGAAATTTTACCTTATGGCGCGAGACTGATATATTTAACAAACTTTACCTTTCAGCCTTAAGAACCTCGGAAAGTTTGGCTTGCAGGTGAGACGGGGTGCGCATTATTAGATTTTTAAAAGTTATATGAGGTCGGGGATTGCAGGTGTTGAGAGCTTTATACATCACCAAGTTGTGCAGTTTGCCAGCAGTTTATTTTGAAGTGAGCGCGGGGGATATTCTTAAGGGGGTTCACCGGCTTCTATTTATCTTTATCTCTTTGTTTTTCTCTTTGCTTGGCTTGTATCCATTCGGCCCCATTCAGCCAACTGTTTTAAGACGTTTATCCCCATCCAAGTGTCGATTTACTCCTGGCGAGCGATAGCGAGCCAGCACTGTATGAAAATATCCGGCTTCGCCGGAGATATTTTTCTATCGAAACATGTAGAAATTTAGCTTGCTGTCAAAACAAAAATATATTTATGGTGGCTCGCTACCGCTCGCCAGGAAAATATAAACGCCTGAATGGGGTTAAACGTCTGTAAAAACAGTAGGCTGAATGGGACCGAACGGATACAAGCCAAAAAGAGAGGGAGAGAAAGAGAGAGAAAAAAAAAGCGAGGTGGGCCCCCTTAATTATCAAGCTCTCTATCCTCTCCTCCCTCTCTCGCCACAGACCTCTCTCATTGGTACCGTACTCATAATATTGACCGATACATATTACACAATCTATTATCTGGTCTCTATTCTGTTAAGGGCAGATCTCCAATTGAGGGATTTTTTTCTGGACCCCTTTCTCCCTCATGTTTAGCCCCATTGCTTTTGATATTATAAAATGTTTGCCCCATTAGTTTAGCGATTTTAAGAACGTTCACCCTATATTAAGACCTTTCGTGAAATTTAGGTGTCGATTTTATCCTGGCGAGCGATAGCGAGCCTGTAATTTAAGAGGAACCGGCCTTCGGCCGGGAAATTTTTCTACCGAAAAATGTACAAATTTATCTTGAAAGGGACTCAAGGGGGTGTAATTTTAAGATTGATGGAGGTCTAGGGAACAAACTAAATACCTCCCCTTAATATCAACCTGGCTTGTTCCACTGATATTTCCAACCACATCATTATTTTGCACCTGTGGTCTTGAGCTTAATATGCACCTGTGGTCTTGAGCTTAATATGCACCTGTGGTCATGAGCTTAATATGCACCTGTGGTCTTGAGCTTAATATGCACCTGTGGTCTTGAGCTTAATATGCACCTGTGGTCTTGAGCTTAATATGCACCTGTGGTCTTGAGCTTAATATGCACCTGTGGTCTTGAGCTTAATATGCACCTGTGGTCTTGAGCTTAATATGTACCTGTGGTCTTGAGCTTAATATGCACCTGTGGTCTTGAGCTTAATATGCACCTGTGGTCTTGAGCTTAATATGCACCTGTGGTCTTGAGCTTAATATGCACCTATGGTCTTGAGCTTAATATGCACCTGTGGTCTTGAGCTTAATATGCACCTGTGGTCTACCGATATTTACTGGAACGTATTAATTAACGCGTGTCTACTCTATAGCGTGCTTTATTTATCAAGCTAATTATATATATATATATATATATATATATATATATATATATATATATATATATAGGTTATAACAGTATATATATATATATATACTGACATTTACAGATGCATATTCCTTATCTGAGCTTCTCTCCTTTCCTCCCTCGCCCAGAGCTCTCATATTTGACTAATATTTACTACCACGTTTCCTTTACATTTTCTCCAGCTTTCTTGCCCATCAAGCTAACACTTTTACTGAATTATCATTAAATGTTCGCTATTTATTGATCTCTACCGATAGGCTATGCAATAATAAGTAACACCCCGTTCAAAACATTAATCATCAATTACAAACCCCAATGTACTTGAATAAACTAATGAAAACATATGGTCCGCCCGGAATTTCGAACGCTGGACACCACACCCAGAACATAAGCACCTAAACCAATACACCACCAACACAGATACCTAACTTATCTTTCTTGTAAGGTTTACGTTATATTGAACATTATTACCACTTATTCTCAGCGTTCCCTCTACCCTTTTTTACTATACAAGTATAAGCCTTACAGATATTTACTATCACGTATTACTTACCACGATTCTCTGTTTTTACCTCGTGAATTAAGTTTCCATGTTATATTAATCGTGATCGTGTACTCAACCTTTATCTGTGTTGGTGGTGTAATGGTTTAGGTGCTTATGTTCTGGGTGTGGTGTCCCGAGTTCGAATCCCGGGAGGACCATATTATGCTTTCATTAGTTTATTCAAGTACATTGGGGTTTGTAATTGATGATTAATGTTAAGAACGGGGTGTTACTTATACTAATACTTGCGGTACCGCCATTTATTATTATCTTCGGAGTAGTAGCCTCCTATATTATTTAATCAAAACATATTTGTGTTATTAAAAATCACGTATTATGTAACTAATTGATCTCCCTACTGGTCCTTTGGTTTCCATATTTACCAATATTATTTACCAATGTCCATGCTTTGCTTTGGGTTTCTTATATTTTATGTTCATATTTTGGGATCGTTATATATCTGTTTTTGTCTAATTCCTACTCTCTTGTCATATTTATTGCCATTGTTTACATTTAGTTGCATAAAGCGTCACATGTATTTATTATGTAAAACTTACAAAATAAACAAACCAAAACTTGGACGAACACAGTAAAAAGGCAAAACAACTTATCAACATCGCTGTGGAAACAACGCTTAAGCAAAATAATAATTTATAACTAAAAGAACACAATCCGCCACATAGGGTGTACATTACTACATGAGCAAGTTAATCTGTTTCCCAAGCAAACTAATCGCACACATAACAACGCACTATCGTCACGTTCGAGGAATCAGTCAATTTGGGAAGTCCGGCTGATCTCGTCGTTTCTTCAACAGTTATATTGAGTTCCATGTATTAGTTACTTAGCTTCTCATTTCTGACACCTACTTTCATTGGGTATATTTTACTCTCTATCAGAATCATCGCAGCAAGTATTTTCGATATATTATACATTCTACTTGTTCAATGTTATTATTACAGGTACCGGTACCGTATCTAACTAGACACAATAATTTTCTTGTACACTCGAATTTCTCATTTTGTATTAAGTTTTAGTAATATACTGATAACCTAATTTACTCTAAACCCATTTCTCCTGTCTGAACTTTTTTTCTTTTCCCTAGCCAGCCTACATATTATACTGATTACAACCCCACTGGTTCTTTACCTTCTCTTTAGCCTCACTTCTTTGCCTGGATTATAATGTGCTAAAAACCGTGGTCTCATACTTTCATGCTCAAGCGTCGTG
>CM064579.1:45134536-45167036 GCA_032716605.1 Paralithodes platypus
AGGGAGACGGGGATATCAGGGAAGAAGGAAGGAAAGTTGGGGACTGGGGGGGGGGGGGGGGGTATAGAGAAGGAAGGAAGGAGGGGCAGGGGTTGTAGAGAGGAGTACAAAGGAGTACAAGGAAATCAAGCAACAACAGGTCTAGTGACCCTTCTAGGCTGCTTGTCCTCCACAACAATGAGGATCAAGTGTCCAAACAGTGGTTTAGAGTGGGTAAGGGAACATTGGAAAGGGAACTACTGCCCTGGAACTAATGTCCGTGGCAGGATTAGGAAGTTAGTAGGGGACAGATGGAGCAGAGGGAAGGGAGGAGGGGGACAGGATGGAAGGAAGGGAGGTTATGTACAGGGTAGGAATAGAGAAGGAAGGGAGGAGGAGGCACGGAGGAAGGAAGGGAGGGTAGGAATAGAAAAGGAAGGGAGGTTAGGTACAGGGTAGGAATAGAGAAGGGGGGCAGGGAGGAAAGAAGGGAGGTTAGGTACAGGGTAGGAATAGAGAAGGAAGGGGGCATGGACGAAGGGAGGTTAGGGACAAGGTAGGAAGGGAGAAGGGGGGCATGGATGAAGGAAGGGAGGGTAGGAATAGAGAAGGAAGGGAGGAGGGGGGCATGGATGAAGGAAGGGAGGGTAGGAATAGAGAAGGAAGGGAGGAGGGGGGCATGGAGGAAGGAAGGGAGGTTAGGGACAGGGTAGGAATAGATTGATTTGATTTTGCCCCGAGGGGCGAGTTTATTGAGCAGCGCCCCCCATCCTGTGAGGGGACAACCACTAGTAAGGCAAGGTAGGAATAGAGAACGAAGGGAGGAGGGGGCATGGATGAATGAAGGGAGGTTAGGGAATAGGGGCAGGGTAGGAATAGTGAAGGAGGGCAGGGAGAAAGGAATGGAAGAGGGGGGCATGGAGGAAAGAAGGGAGGTTATGTACAGGGTAGGAATAGAGATGGAAGGGAGGAGGGTATACGAGTGGGAGTGGGAGTGGGGGGGGTGGGGGTAGGTATATCAGAGAGGGTTTGGAGGTACAAGGGAAGAGCGGGGCAAGGGGGGTATCACGAACGCATTATGTCGTAAATAACTCGTTATATGCAGACTCTCCGAGCACGACAAACTCACCCTTGTTATGAGTAATACTGAGACCCCGTAGGAGAGAGAGAGAGAGAGAGTGAGAGAGAGAGTATAAATATATAAAGCAGAAACTAAAATTGTTTTTTAATTATGAGGTGTATTTAATTTACAAGATTTTGCTTCAAGTTAAACTTCCTATTAGCCAGAAACTTGAATTTGGTCATGTGGGTGATCACTACTGTACTGTACTGTACTGTACTGTACTGTACTGTACTGTACTGTACTGTATCCATATAAATGATCTTCAGCATGAAGGTGGCCCCCACCTTTCAACATATTTCCCCCCTCTTTCTGTCTAACTCTTTAACTCAAACTTAAACCGATTTTCCCAGTCTTTCTTCCTCTTAACAAGTAAACTATGGAACTCTCTCCCTCAATCTATTCTCCCTCATCCTATTACTAAATGTCTTTCAAGCTCCGTGTGTCAAGAACGTAACTCTGATATTGCCCGGTCACTTTTTTTCATCTTGAAGGAACACTCGATACATATAACTTTGCCTTTTGTTCTCTTCTTGCACACACATACTCACACACATATATATATATATATATATATATATATATATATATATATATATATATATATATATAGTAAAACTCGCTAGGAAAATTGAAATAATGGAACACCATTGTTTCAATTATCCTAGCGAGTTTTACTACATAATTTGATCACACGTATTTGTGATTTTACCTCCATATATATATATATATATATTAAAACGTGATCCTACTCCTGTGTAATCAATGCAATCTCCACCTCTGTCAGCCCATAATTTGCGACTTACGTTCCTAAATTTGAAATGGCGAGAACCTTTGTTCTTGGGAACACATATATAGTCTTTTCATAGGTCATTGTTCCTACATTGTTAGCACTGATTACCCAACAATTGTATTTGGCCTTTAGTTATATAATAGAACAACAGTGCGTTGATCCGTTTACCTTTTGGCTGCAACTTCCGGGAGAACACTTCACAGAAGATAGTTATACCAATAAAGTAAATGTTACCATCGTAATGCAGTGTTGTCGGTATATATATAATTTATATATATATATTTTCTTTATGTATTAAAGAAAATGTATTACCTGGCTTTAATAACATATATATATATATATATATATATATATATATATATATATAGCATATATAAATATAAATATATACTGTATATACTGTATATGTATAAACAGTATATATATATATATATATATATACAGTATATAGAGGCCTATATAATATAATTATAAATTTATTTATGACAATACATTTTTTGAATTGAAATTGAAATATTTAAGTTAAATGGTTGAAATACTTTAATAAATATAAATGAGTTAATTAAAACTTTTATGAGGAAAAATATACGGAATTTACATTAATTAATATATCAAGGCATACAATGATTAAGCAGTCCATAAGTACGCAACCTATGATAGTATTTAGACCATTAGATAACTACTGTTCCATATCTCGCAAACTCCACACGTCATTTGTTAGATAAGTGGGTTTTGAACTGCTTCCATCGTAACATTGGCAAACCAGCCAGTCCCTTTTCCCAAATCGTCAAGACAATATATGGAATAGCCTACATTACTGGGGATATCACATTATTATGTTAAATTTCTGAACAAGTTTTTCAAAATAATTGGTCACAACGTGTACTCCTATATCGCCAGAAGCTTCGGAGGAGATGAATGTCAGGGGGTATGGTATATTGTTTGATGAATGTCAGGGGGTATGGTATATGGTTTGATGAATGTCAGGGGGTATGGTATATTGTTTGATGAATGTCAGGGGGTATGGTATATTGTTTGATGAATGTCAGGAGGTATGGTATATTGTTTGATGAATGTCAGGGGGTATGGTATATGGTTTGATGAATGTCAGGGGGTATGGTATATTGTTTGATGAATGTCAGGGGGTATGGTATATTGTTTGATGAATGGCAGGGGGTATGGTATATGGTTTGATGAATGTCAGGGGGTATGGTATATGGTTTGATGAATGTCAGGGTGTATGGTTATATTGTTGATGAATGTCAGGGGGTATGGTTAATATTGTTTGATGAATGTCAGGGGGTATGGTATATGTTTGATGAATGTCAGGGGGTATGGTATATGGTTTGATGAATGTCAGGGGGTATGGTATATTGTTTGATGAATGTCAGGGGGTATGGTATATGGTTTGGTGAATGTCAGGGGGTATGGTATATGGTTTGATGAATGTCAGGGGGTATGATATATTGTTTGATGAATGTCAGGGGGTATGGTATATTGTTTGATGAATGTCAGGGGTTATGGTATATGGTTTGATGAATGTCAGGGGGTATGGTATATTGTTTGATGAATGTCAGGGGGTATGGTATATGGTTTGGTGAATGTCAGGGGGTATGGTATATGTTTGATGAATGTCAGGGGTATGGTATATTGTTTTGATGAATGTCAGGGGTATGGTATATGGTTTGATGAATGTCAGGGGGTATGGTATATGGTTTGATGAATGTCAGGGGGTATGGTATATGGTTTGATGAATGTCAGGGGGTATGGTATATGGTTTGATGAATGTCAGGGGGTATGGTATATTGTTTGATGAATGTCAGGGGGTATGGTATATTGTTTGATGAATGTCAGGGGTATGGTATATGGTTTGATGAATGTCAGGGGTATGGTATATTGTTTGATGAATGTCAGGGGTTATGGTATATGGTTTGATGAATGTCAGGGGGTATGGTATATGGTTTGATGAATGTCAGGGGGTATGGTATATGGTTTGATGAATGTCAGGGGGTATGGTATATTGTTTGATGAATGTCAGGGGGTATGGTATATGGTTTGATGAATGTCAGGGGGTATGGTATATTGTTTGATGAATGTTAGTGGGTATGGTATATGGTTTGATGAATGTCAGGGGGTATGGTATATGGTTTGATGAATGTCAGGGGGTATGGTATATTGTTTGATGAATGTCAGGGGGTATGGTATATTGTTTGATGAATGTCAGGGGGTATGGTATATGGTTTGATGAATGTCAGGGGTATGGTATATGGTTTTGATGAATGTCAGGGGGTATGGTATATTGTTTGATGAATGTCAGGGGGTATGGTATATGGTTTGATGAATGTCAGGGGGTATGGTATATTGTTTGATGAATGTCAGGGGGTATGGTATATTGTTTGATGAATGTCAGGGGGTATGGTATATTGTTTTTTTATACATATATATTTTTTATTTATGTATTTATTATTATATATGTTTTCCTCGCTAGACCTCCATCAAGCTTAAAAAATCAACCCCTAGACTTCCCTTCGAGATATATTTGTAAAATTTTCGGTAGAAAAATGTTCTGGCCAAAGACCGGTTCCTCTTACTAATACAGGCTCGCCAGGCAAAAAAATGATACCTAAATGGCACGAAAGGTCCTAACATTGACAAAGAATTGGGGAGAAAGGTCTTAAAATCGCCAAACTAAAGGAAAAAACACTTTAAAATGTCAAAACTAATGGGGCTAAACATGAGGGAGAAGGAGTCCAGAAAAAACAACTACCTCCCCCTTATAATGATGTGTGCAGGGTGTAAGGATTACATTTCTTGGCCCTATTTGTCCTAACAGTAGCACATTAGTATATTATAGAACACTGTCTACAATTAAGTGAACAACTCTCCGCATAAAGGTGAAATGATCTAGCATAAATATATCAAAATAGTGTAATATGCATTGTTCTGAAGTCGAGCAAAGTTGCATTAAATCATTGTATTCTATACTATATTTCGGGTGAGGGCTGGTCCTGTCGAGAGTGAGGTTTGGCATCCTCTACCCAACCTTAGCCGTTTCTCTTTGTCTCTTGCACTACTTTTCCTACTTCGAGGGCGGGCGGCTGGAAATCCTCCTCCATTTGTAAAATTCACCTCCTAGATGAGACAGAGAAAGGGGCGAGGGAACGCCTCCATGGGTTCTTCACTCCCGCACAGCTTATTGCTCTGTATCGGGGCACAATGCGCCCCTGTATTGAGTATTGTTCGCATGTGTGGGGAGGCTCCAACCATACGGTAAAATACAAAACAACGAAACTAAAAATATGAATAAGAATGGCGATTTAGGTTACATACATTTGGTTCTTCATGACAGTATTAACTTATTCGTATGCAAGTTGTATAATATATAGTCTTAGGTGTAACTCAAAACAAAACAGGAAACAAAATTAGAAAACTCAGTCCTAGGGTCAAAAAGTAACATGGTCTTAATATTGTCTGTCGAATACATCCTTAAAACTATGATCACGTTTGTTAATGCCCCTGTATAATAATGAACTAACCTGCAGAAGGAAGCGCTGCGGTAGTCCCCCGTCGAAGCCCGGTGTACAGCTGATGCCGGCAGAGTGGGAGGTCACGTTTAACACGGAACAGTTGCTGACTTCCTCGGGGGGACCTGTGGGCAGATAGAGGTCACTTTAGCTAGGTAGTTTGTTAAAATAGGACTCAGACGCTATCAACCCTTCTGGATTATTAAGCCAACACACTGTAAGCCAAGAAGAGCGTTTAATGCCGGCAGAACGGGAGATCACGTTTAACACAGAACAGTTGCTGACTTCCTCGGGGGGACCTTTGGGCAGATAGAGGTCACTTTAGCTAGTTAGTATGTTAAAATAGGGCTCAGAGGCTATCAATCCTTCTGGATTATTAAGCCAGCACACTGTAAGCCGTGGTCCAGATTTTTTTTTTTTTATCTGGACCCCTATTTGTTTTCAGATTTTAAGTCGTTAGGCCCATTAGTTTGGTGATTTTAAGACCTTTAACCCCATTTTTTTGTCAATATTAAGACCTTTCGTGCCATTTAGGTGTCGATTTTACTGGCGAGCATATAGCGAGCCTGTAATTTTAAGAGGAACCGGCCTTTGGCCGGTAAATTTTTCTATCGAAAAATGTACAAATATATCTTGAAGGGGGGGTCTAGGGGGTGTTTGTTTAAGCTTGATGTAGGCCTAGCGAGGAAAATACACGAATATATAACTATATGGACCCAACAAAATAAGCCCTGCCCGCATTAACAGCAATACCCAGTAATTTAATCATGAGTTTCCCAAATAACTTAGCCAGTGAATTACATGCATACTTCCTAATAATGTACAACAATTCCAGTCCATGAGTATACAGAACACTAACGTAAATAAGGTGGCCAGTCATGTTCAATTATAACTACAGTGAAAAGCGTAACCGTAAATATGAAGCCGGGAAACACTTTGGCCGCAGTCGTGGCGTCAAATTATTACGGCACTAAATATATATATATATATATATATTATATATATTATATATATATATATTATATATATATATATATATATATATATATATATAGAGAGAGAGAGAGAGAGAGAGAGAGAGAGAGAGAGAGAGAGAGAGAGAGAGAGAGAGAGAGAGAGAGAGAGAGAGAGAGAGAGATTTAAATAATAATATAACTTTGTATTATTATTGTTTCCCAGGTGATTGTGCGTGGTATACTTTGGTGACAATTCGTATACCACGTGTACTAAGAACATTTTGTGATTTATGAAACGTAGCAAAAACTTACGAATTTTAATTAAATGAGAGAGAGAGAGAGAGAGAGAGAGAGAGAGAGAGAGAGAGAGAGAGAGAGAGTGTGTGTGAGAGAGAGAGATTGATGGTTTGCCAGGAGATGCATTAGGAGAAATAGGTTAGTGAGGAGTATATAGAAGAAAGCCCTGGCGAATCAGATTAATGAATCAGCTATAGTGAGGTAGGGTGAGCAGCCAGGCAAAACGAGGGCGAGCTGAAGGAAATGATACTTCCTTTGTACTTCCTTTGTACTTCCTTTGTACTTCCTTTGTATAATGCGTATACACAATAGGCCCTTTAGCTAATGTTAACCCCTTGAGTACCAGCGACGTGTGTTATATTGTATCCTAGCTATACTTAACCCCTTCTGTACCGGATCCGTCCTTTTTCCATAATTCTGGCTACTATTAGACGATTTAATTGAGTTTAAAAAGGGCCTACAGCAATCAACAGGCTTTGAACTATGTCACTTAACCGTTTATACTACCACAGATCCTTCTTAAACTGTACATAATCGTCTTCATATCGCTAGAAAATTGACAAGAACGTTGCCGGTCAAGAACGGGTTAAACGATATTATGAAGCTTAGGAAGGATCTGTGGTAGTTAAAAGGATTGGTTGTGAAAGTTTGAAGCCTTAGTATTGCTAGAAGTCCTT
Organism: Paralithodes platypus; assembly: GCA_032716605.1. Taxonomy (NCBI): domain Eukaryota; kingdom Metazoa; phylum Arthropoda; class Malacostraca; order Decapoda; family Lithodidae; genus Paralithodes; species Paralithodes platypus. The sequence continues at coordinate 45,141,883 of CM064579.1, forward strand.
CCTAACCTGAATAAAATCGTCTAATAGTTGCCAGAATACGATGAAAAATACGTCACTGGTTCTATACGGGTTAAGGGGAGATGTCCACTCGAGGGATTTTTTTCTTGACCCCTTTCTCCCTCATGTTTAGCCCCATTGCTTTTGATATTATAAAACGTTTGCCCCATTAGTTTAGCGATTTTAAGAACTTTCACCCCATATTAAGACCTTTCGTGCCATTCAGGTGTCAATTTTATCCAGGCGAGCGATAGCGAGCCTGTAATTTAAGAGGAACCGGCCTTTGGCCGGGAAATTTTTCTACCGAAAAATGTAAAGATTTATCTTGAAAGGGACTCAAGGGGGTGTAATTTTAAGCTTGATGGAGGTCTAGGGAACCAACTAAATACCTCCCCTTAAACCTCCCCTTAAGGCTGTAATCTAAACATAGTAAAATATCGAACAATATACTGCCTCAATAGAGTAATAATCCTGAGGGAAGTTGTTCGCTTTCATATAAATGTATTAGTAATGCCTTTAATGACACACACACACACACACACACACACACACACACACACACACACACACACACACACACACACACACAAGCACACAATTATATCCACACTCACACACACACACACACACTCACATACAGACCCACAAACACATACATACGAACACAAACACACACAGACCCACAAACACATACATAGACCCACAGCATATATACGAACACACACACAGACCCACAAACACATACAGTACATAATCTCTCACACAGGCACATACACAAACAGACCCACAAACACATACATACGAAAACAAATAAACACACACACAGACCCACAAACACATACATACTCACTCTCTCTCTCTCTCTCAAACACACACACACACAGACCCACAAACACATACATACTCACTCTCTCTCTCTCTCAAACACACACACACACAGACCCACAAACACATACATACTCACTCTCTCTCTCTCAAACACACACACACACACACAAACACACACATAATCACACACACAGAGAAGTGGGAGTTAGATAAATGGAGGAGAACAATGAATGTACTATTCGTGCGTATGTTATATACTTCACATAACTTGAGGGTCATTAACACAAACACATTCATTGCTGTTTTTGTTGTTGTTGCTGTTCCCAAGGCTGTCTGGCCAAACAGCCCCAAGGTCCCGAGCAAGGCCTAGGCCATAAACGAGCGCCCCCACAGAACCCTCCATTCATTGTTCACTGCATTACTTAAAACGATGCATGTACGTCCTTGTTCTCGGTAGTCAACAACACATTTTGGAGTATTTTTTGTAGTAATTAAGAGAGAGTAAGTAGATGTATTTCAGACTGAATATATAGTAACTATTATTCATAATTTGAACAATTGTTTGGTAGCAAGTAATCCAAAAGTAACTAACTGATATAATGGTATTATATTTAACTGTGTTGGTGGTGGAATGGTTTAGGTGCCTATGTTTTGGGTGTGGTGTCCCGAATTCGAATCCCGGGAGGACCATATGCTTTTATTAGTGTATTCAAGTACATTGGGGATTGTAATTGATGATTAATGTTACGAACGGGGTGTTACTTATTATACTACTAAAACACACACTCCCTCTCATTGGTATGAAACAGTGGATGGGATAAGTGGGAAAAATGGGGTAACATAAAAATGGTGTCTATAAAAAAATACTATAAAGCGTGACTGAATTCTCTCTCTCTCTCTCTCTCTCTCTCTCTCTCTCTTGATTTCCACATCTCTTCTCTCCCTCTTCCTCCCTCCCTGCAGACGTCACCCGAAGCAAAAATTCATCTCAACTTTATCAGCCTGATCATTACCCTGTCACCTTCACACCGCGGCTCCTCCCTTAGTCCTCCCGCCTCAGTCTCACTAGTCTCTCCTCCCGTGCTACAGCCTTACACACACCACGGCTCCTCCCTCATTCCTCCCGCCCCAGTCTATGTAGCCTCACGCACACCACACACACCACGGCTTTTCCCTATCCTCCCGCCTCTCGGATCCTCCCTCCCGTGCTACAGCTTCACGCACACCACACACACCGCGGCCTCTCTCAGTCCTCCCGCCACAATCTCTCTAGCCTCTCCTCCCATGCCACAACCTCTCGCGCGCACACACACACACACACACATATAGACACACACACACATATACACACACACACAGACACATACACAGCCACACACACACACACACTGCTCCTCAGTCCTCCCACCCCCACAGCATTTGTCAAATTATATTGCACGAAGGTACACAGTGCCTGTAGTTTTGGATGACGATTCATTGAAGTTTCAGTCGATATTTTTCAGTGTATGTGTGTATTTATTTGCACAATATCTCCAGATTTAATGGATCTGGACGAAACATGGTCAGTCTCTTCAATTAGGACCACAGATAAATCCCATTAACTTTTGGTTAATATTGGATACTGCCCCCAACTTCCATTGCCGCCTTGTGAACCCTCCCAACCAAACGGAATGTACACTAGGATGCTATAGTCTCGAACCCACTCATAAATATTCGTAGACTTCAACTATTTTTAGCTATGGAAGCATATACAAATATTTTATGAACATATTTTGTATAAATTAACTACAAAACTATATACCGGTACATATAATATTTATTGAAAAACCAGTCTTACATAAAAATCAATGCAGATAGTTATCATTCCATAAAGAAAAACATAAGAGGGTCCATGAATATACAGTATATGAGTGGGTTAGAAACTACGGTATCCGAGTGTACAGAAAGTGACAGCGTAAGCACCTAGCAAGGCTTCGCAGTACCATACTTGTGGGCTGCATAAAAATAAAATAAATAATAAATATATATATATACCGGTATATATATATATATATATATATATATATATATATATATATATATATATATATATATATATATATATTCGGAAGAAACCTACTCAAACTTGTAACAATGTCTTTTAGCCTTTTAGACGTCAAATGTCAGGGTGAAGTAGGATAGATTTGAAAATTATATTGCAAGCTCTGATCCATAACCTTTAAGTAACTATATGTTTATCTCAGCTTTCCATAATATAAACCAATCAGATACACCCAACTTACTTAAGGGGAGGTCTCCACTTGAGGGATTGTTTTCTTGACCCCTTTCTCCCTCATGTTTATCCCCATTGCTTTTGATATTATAAAACGTTTGCCCCATTAGTTTAGCGATTTTAAGAACTTTCACCCCATATAAAGACCTTTCGTGCAATTCAGGTGTCTATTTTATCCTGGCGAGCGATAGCGAGCCTGTAATTTAAGAGGAATCGGCCTTCGGCCGGGACATTTAAATGTACAAATTTATCTTGAAAGGGACTCGAGGGGGTGTAATTTTAAGGTTGATGGAGGTCTAGGGAACAAACTAAATACCTCCCCTTAAAACATATGCAGTCTGACGCCTTCGACCTTTAAACTTGACATTTATATTTGTTTGGCTTAGAATGTGGTATAAATTCTTAACTTTCTAGTGAAGAACAACCAACACAAGTGGTTTCGATAGTTTTGAATAATATATAACTATTGATATATATACATTTATTGATATATATACATTTATTGATATATATACATTTATTGATATATATACATTTATTATAATGTTATCTGGATTTTAGGCATTGACATTTAGAACGTTTGACTAATAACAAGTTCAATAATTCCATGACGGACAAACATGCATATTGAGGTGCAACTTCAACTACTGGCCTGGGATCGAACCCTGGCTGGGGCATGACATAAAATAATAATTTATATAATGTACCTTTAATACGATCAGAAACTTTCATTTCTAATCATTAGTTATATGCATTATATATTTCTAATCATTAGTTATATGCATTATATATTTCTAATCATTAGTTATATGCATTATATATTTCTAATCATTAGTTATATGCATTATATATTTCTAATCATTAGTTATATGCATTATATATTTCTAATCATTAGTTATATGCATTATATATTTCTAATCATTAGTTATATGCATTATATATTTCCATTTAAACTAATTTATTCCAAAGAGCGACTGAAACCTGTCTGCAAGGTTGGAGGCTTAAAACAAGGTTACCTTAAGGGAGCCCACCTCGTTGTTTTGTTCTCTCTCTCCCTCTTTCTCTGGGTTGTATTCATTCGACCCCATTTAGCCTACTGTTTTAAGGCATTTATCAACAAGCTAAATTTGTACATTTTTCGATAGAAAAAAAATTCCGGCGAAGCCGGATTTCTCCATATAATGCTGGCTCGTTTTAGCTCGCCAGGAATAAATCGACACCTAAATGGGGATAAACGTCTTAAAACAGTAGGCTGAATGGGGCCGAATGGATACAAGCCAGAGAAAGATAGCAATAGAAGAGAAACAAGCAGGTAACCCCCCTTAACCATGGCTACTGAAGATTGGGAGCCAGTCTACAAGGGATTGGGAGCCAGTCTACAAGGGATTGGGAGCCAGTCTACAAGGGATTGGGAGCCAGTCTACAAGGGATTGGGAGCCAGTCTACAAGGCTTCCAGTGACAGCATAATAGCTAATAAACTCTTCGGCCAACTAGTGGACTCCACCATATCATTAAATATTTGGCTATTCTATATACAGTGTGTATATATATATATATATATATATATATATATATATATATATATATATATATATATATATATATATATATATATAAGTACAGCGTGGAATTAATATAATTTATGGTATGTGATCTGACCCTCATATGACCCCCAAACCAGGTCAACAGTATATATAGGTTAGGGTATATCCACACAGTAAAAGACGAAGTAACAAGACCCATATATCTTTCCTCCCCTTTACTTTCCCCAGCACCTCCTGGTCGCTACACTATATTGTTCCAAGGACCACACATGAGCTAACACCCGCGGAGGAGAAACATGCAATCCCCGCCTGATGAATGAGCCTCTTCGTCACAATTTCCCTGTGTACAGTCGCGCTAATAAGTCATGGCTCAGCTGTCATTACGCTTGGTTCGCTCTTTGCTGTATTAATGTATGTCAGATGTTGAATAGGGTGCGTAAGTGTAGAAACATGTTTGTATATTTCACTCGATATTAAGAAATGAAGCTTAAATATTGGGGATACCAATTATTGATCAAAACACACTTGGTGCCGAGACATCACTTATTAGCGCGACTGTACACGCAAAGAGACTCCGACTAGAATAACACTCGCTTTGTTCACCGGCAATTTCGTGTATGACAAAGTTCACGGACGCCGGCACTTCGTAAACAAACTTTGTCGGACTTTAGGGCAGGGCTCTGTTAAGGGGGGTGACCTGCTTTTTGTTATTTCTGTCCTTTTCTCTCTTTCTCTGGCTTGTATCCATTCGGCCCCATTGAGCCAACTATTTTAAGACGTTTATCCCCATCTAGGTGTCGATTTCTTCCTGGCGAGCGATAGCGAGCCAGCATTATATGAAGAAATCCGGCTTCGCCGGAGACATTTTTCTATCGAAAAATGTACAAATTTAGCCTGCTGTCAAACAAAAATACAAAATATGCTGGCTCGCTACCGCTCACCAGTTACAAATTGACACCTGGATGGGGATAAACGTCTTAAAACAGTAGGCTGAATGGGGGCCAAATGGATACAAGCCAGAGAAAGATAGAAAAGGACAGAACAAAAACAGGTCACCCCCCTTAATAACTCCACACTTCCGAATGTCCGAACTTAAGCTATTTAAACTACAAGACAGTATATATACAAGTATGGTACATGTGCCACCTTACTTACAAGGTCGAGATCATTATTACGTAACACATTTATCCGAGACCTTATAGAAAGGCAAATCTACTCTGTAAATAAATGCTCCGTTTACCTTAAGGGGAGGTTTCTAGTTTGTTTCCTACTCCTCCAGCAATCTTAAAATGTCACCCCCTTGACCCCCTTTCAAGATAAATTTGTACATTTTTCGGTAGAAAAATTTCCCGGCCGAAGGCCGATTACTCTTAAATTACAGGCTCGCTATCGCTCGCCAGGATAAAATCGACACCTAACTAGCACGAAAGGTCTTAAAATTGACAGAATGGGGCGGAAATTCTTAAAAATCACCAAACTATTGGGGCAAACGTCTGAAAATCTCAAAAGCAATGGGGCTAGACATGAGGGAGAAAGGGGTCAAGAAAAAAGTCCCTCAAGTGGAAATCTCCCCTTAAAAGAAACATTCCATAGAGTAAAGCTACAGTGAGGAAGCTAATAGCCATATGATCACAGTGCTATACTACGGGTTTACAGTACCTAAGGGGAGAGTGGCCGTTTGTTTGGTGTATTAATTCATTCATTTATTCATATATGTTTTGAGTGTTCTCCCTACACCTCCATCAAGCTTAGAAAAACACCCCCTTTAAGATAAATTTGTACATTTTTCGGTAGAAAAATTTCCCAGCCGAAGGCCGGTTCCTCTTAAAATTGTAGGCTCGCTATCGACATCTAAATGGCACGAAAGGTCTTAAAATTGACAACGAAATGGGGCGAAAGGTGTTAAAATCGCCAAACTAATGGACCGAACGTCTTATAATATCAAAACTAGTGGGGCTAAACATTAGGGAGAAGGGGGTCCAGAAAAACGGTCTGCCTCCCCTTAATATTAATGGCTTACCTATCGACTGAATAATTCCACTGCTATAACATTGGATTCCAGTACTAAATATGCATGGATTTCCTGTCGACAGAATGACTACGGTACTATATTATATGGTATATTATATGGTATATAATATGGTATATTATATAGTACTTAATATTTATAGAGTAGCTATCGACTGAAAGCTTCCAATATTTCATCATGATAAGTGTTTCTAGTTCTGAATGCCAGTGGTTTATAAGTAATGGCGTACTGTATATTATATATTGTTAACCCTTTCACGCACATATGATGCAGAGGTTGCCAGATTAGCAATAAGAAATAGAGTTCTCTCACTCTTATAATTACGTCTCCAAAATTAGTCTTCTGCCCACAGCTAACTCAAAGACAACTGCAGAGGTTGAAGTAACTAAACTAAAGGTTTCTAAATACCCCTGATGGTAACAAAGGTTTTAAAGTATCCCCAATAGGCTCAAAATCGCGTCATATGTCGAAGAGGGTTAATGGTATATTATAACATATCATTTATCTTATAGCACTGCCTATATAACAACAGTAATAACCCTAGCTCAACTGTCTTGATAGCGTAATGCATAAGTACGCGGACTTATGGCGTGAGTATCCTAGGTTCGTGCCACATGTATTTGTTGATTAATTGAGTTTAGAAGTGAAGTTGGTTGGTCAAGACAAAAAAATATTATAATCACTCCTGTGCGTTTATATGCCTGATAACAGAAACTCGATCGGTACTTTCATATCATCAAGGCGAACATTTTTCATAGCTTACGCCGGAGTCTCACGAGCCGTTTTTCGAGCAGTTGTTACGGGCAATTATGGTCTGGCAGCTTAAAAAATTACACTTTATCAAAATTTAGCCGCCTAACACACTCTACCTTCAGTCTAGTTACCGATACCAGTGCAAAAATGTCCCGAAATATAACGAGAACAAACTTGCTCATGGAAAATTGACGGAAAAATCGCTCGTTTGACAGCGGCTTAGTAAGACCATTTTTCTCCCACCCACCTAGCAATGTTTAGAGTGTGCATGATTACTTCCCCTAAGAAGCACTGATTACTTGTTAATCATTTACAATGTTGGCCTCCAATAATCGAGCCATATTGAATATAAACAAACATTACTGGTTTTGGTATAATTCCATGAGTTCTATACAGCATACTCATAAAAGTTCTATACCTCATACTCATAAAAGTCCTCAAGGTATTTATGGAGTGACTGACCAAGTTTATACAATTATATTTGTATACTATTTGAGAATGTTGACCTCAAACACACGCGGTTAGGTAATTGCAATACCCTGATGTAGTTCTGCTTTAATAATGTGTAATATTTATCTGAGCAATAAGACCCCCCCCCCACCCCCCCCACCCCCACCCCCACACACACACACACACACACACACTCAACGCACCTGCCGAGACAATAGTGCGAACTCCCTCCCAAACACACACAACACAACAAAACACACAACACAACAAAACACACAACACACTCAACCCACCTGCCGAGACGATAATGCGCACTCCCTCACAAACACAAACAACACAACACAACACAACACACAGAGACACACAAACACATTCACACACAACACAACACACAGAGACACACAAACACATTCACACACAACACAACACAACACAACCAACCTGCGGATATGATGGTGAAGGAGCAAGGTTCGTTTTGCCTGCCCACGGAGTTAGTAGCGTAGCACAGTAGCGTACCATAGTCCCGCTCCGTGGTGGGGGTGTAGGTCAGGGTGCTCCTTAGCTTCTCCGTAGTGTACCTGGTGGGGGGGAGAGAGAGAAGGAACACGGTTATAATAATGTCCTGGTAGTGTAGTGGTTAGTGTTTAAAAATATGTGTGTGATAACCCAGGTTCGAATCCCGGTGAATAAATAGTGTACTTGGTGGGGGGGGGGGAGAGAGAGAGAGAGAGAGAGAGAGAGAGAGAGAGAGAGAGAGAGAGAGAGAGAGAGAGAGAGAGAGAGAGAGAGAGAGAGAGAGAGAGAGAGAGAGAAGGAACACTATTATAATAATGTCCTGGTGGTGTAATGGTTAAGAGTGTTTACAAATGTGTGTGTGATAACCCAGGTTCGAATCCCGGTGGACCGTGGATCACATATTTGCTTTCATTAGTTTCAATGGAGGTGTTGTGGTGAAATTAATACAAATATAGATTACTTTCCCTTAAGGGGGGAGGGTTAAGTTTTTGGTCGATTATTTCATTTATTTATTAGCTTTTTTAGTTTACTCCCTAGACCTCCATCAAACTTACACAAAAAACATCCAATAAATCCCCCTTCTAGATGAATTTGTAAATTTTTCGGTAGAAAAATGTTCCGGCCGACGACCGGTTCTTCCAAAACTACAAGCTCACTAGCGTTCGCCAAGAAAAAAATCGACAACTAAATAGCACGAAAGGTCTTACTATTGACAAAGAAATGGGGCGAAAGGTCTTGAAATCGACAAACTAATGGGACAAACATCTTAAAATCTCAAAACTAATGAGGCTAAACATGAGGGAGAAGGGGGTCTAGAAAAACGACCCACCTCCCCTTAAAACATTTGGCTCTATCAGTGTGCAGTTGGGTTCGAGTACATGATTACATTGATATCCAGTATTCGATAAATGGATATGTAATCGTGGTCATGTATTTATAACCTTTAAGGGGAGATGGGATGGTTTTCTGGACCACTTTCTCCCTCGTGTTTAGCCCCATTAGTTTTGAGATTTTAAGACGTTCGGCCCATTAGTTTGACGATTTTAACACCTTTCGCCCCATTTCGTTGTCAATTTTAAGACCTTTCGTGCCATTTAGGTGTTGATTTTTCTCCTGGCAAGCGATAGCGAGCCTGTGCATTTTTCTACCGAAAAATGTACAAATTTATCTTGAAGGGGTGTCTAGGGAGTGTTTTTTAAAGCTTGATGGAGGTCTAGCGAGGAAACTAAAATATTTATGTATACATGAATTAACAGACCCAAAAAGCCGCCACTGTCCCCTTAACTGTCTTGATGGTTTAATGGTTTGTGTGTTTAAGATCTGTCTGTGATAACCCACTTTCGAATCCCGGGTGAATGCTTTTATGCTTTTATTAATTGGAGAGAGAGAGAGAGAGAGAGAGAGAGAGAGAGAGAGAGAGAGAGAGAGAGAGAGAGAGAGAGATGAGGAGGAGGTATAACGATAGAGAGAGAGAGAGAGAGAGAGAGAGAGAGAGAGAGAGAGAGAGAGAGAGAGAGAGAGAGAGCAGGTAAAGGGTAGGAGAGTGGTGGTGGTGGTGGTTCGAGGGTAATTGCTAAACAAATTGACATTATTAGAGTGGGAGGAGGAAGGTCAGCCTGTACAGTTGATTCAATACATTATGACGTAGCATGTGATTATAAAGTATTCCCTATCGTAACATCATAGTCTTACAGTTTGTTCTTTCATTTGTATAACTTAATTACACTTTAACCCGCATCTTGGCATACTATACATTAATACTTAAAATTAGAAGGTGCTATTGATAGATAAATAAAGAAATATATATATATATGTGTGTGTGTGTGTGTGTGTGTGTGTGTGTGTGTGTGTGTGTGTGTGTGTGTGTGTGTGTGTGTGTGTCTTCATAATTGTATTCATAATAATTGTAGTTTGACAGGAATTTAGTTTTTTGCTCGTATTGTCCCGCTTCGTAGACATTATAATCAATGACAATTACCCATCTCCTTTCTCAAGGGAGATGGTGACCGCCAGCTATATCCCAGAAAACCTTCATCAACCTGAGCGAGATTTGAACCCCGGTCTGCTTGGGTTGCAGGCAGGGACGGTACCACTCAGCTAGCCGCGCGGCTGATTTAAATGGAAATTCCTACATTAATTATCTGAATAAAGATTCTATAATCAAGTTTTGGTTTAATTTGAATGCATTAAATAGGATACTAATTGAAAGGCGAAAAAATAATAAAAATTTATAAAGGGGCTTCATAGTATTTAAGGGGAGGCATTTTTTTTTTTTTTAGTCTTCCTCCCTCATGTTTAGCCCTATTAGTTATGAGATTTCAAGACATTCGCCCCATTAGTTTGGCGATTTTCTGACCTTTTGCCCCATTTCTTTGCCAATATTAAGACCTTTCGTGCCATTTAGGTGTCGATTTTTTCCTAGCGAGCGATAGCAAGCCTGTATTTGAAGAGGAATCGGCCTTGGGCCGGGACATTTTTCTATCGAAAAATGTACACATCTGTATCGAAGGGGGGTCTTGTGGGTGTTTTTTTAAGCTTGATAGAGGTTTAGAGAGCAAACTAAACCCCTTCCTTAAACCATTGAGCCGAACCAGTAAATTATGCTGCACAATAACATCTGAGCTCACTTTTTGGGCGATTTTTGAATGTATTCATTATTTTTTTAGTTTCCTCCCTAGACCTCCATCAAATTTAAAAAAAACATCCATTAGATCCCCCTTCTAGTTTAATTTGCATATTTTTCGGTAGAAAAATGTCCCGGCCAAAGGCCGCTTCTTCCAACATTACAGGCTCACTATCGTTCGCCAGGGGAAAAAAATGACACCTAAATAGCACGAAAGGTCTAAATATTGACGACGAAATGGGGCGAAAGGTCTTAAAATCGATTAAAATAATGGGGCAAACATCTTAACATCTGAAAACTAATGGGGCTAAACATGAGGGAGAAAGTGGTCCCGAAAACCGGCCCATCCCCCCTTAAGTCCAACTGTACCTGAAAAATGCGTCTAGGTTATTATACGTGTTAATATGAAATGATTCCTAAATACTTACGCGCTTATCAAAGGAATCAATGCACTAAAATGAGTCTACCGATCCCCTTGGAATATCATGTGTAGCTAATATCAAAATCTCAGTCCCTGTCACGGCGTATAGCTCCATTCATTGATTTATTGATTTCCAAGTCAATGTTAGGCATTACCGAACGACGTGTGGGTGTTTGTGTGTGTGGGTGTGTGTGTGTTTGTGTGGGTGTACTTACTCGAGTTGTATTTACACTAGTTGTATTGCGGGAGTGAGCATGCTCGTTATTTCCCGCCTCCTATATGTGTAGGTGTTATATGTATCGTTGGAATGGCTGTGGATGTGTGTGTAGTCTGTATTTTTTAGCCAATTGGCGACATCGGAAACGAAGGCTTAGGGTGGATCTGTATGGTACCATTCTCACTATAGACGATACCGTCTCGCCCGAAGGCTTAGGTAGCCATCAGCTTAGGTGAACCATATGATACCCATCTCGCCTTGTACCATTTTTGCCAACCCCAGATGGGACGTCACAACGTCGTCCACTTATTCCAGGTACCTATTTACAGCTAGGTGAACTGAGGCTAGCACATGAAAGGAGAAAAGCCCAATTTGTCTCCGCCCGGCCGGGGATTGAACCCCCGGCCCCTCGTGTGTGAGACGAGAGCTCTACCACTAGGCTACGGGCTGTGTGTGTGTGTGTGTGTGTGTGTGTGTGTGTGTTATATAGATCTTGTAGTTGCTACTAGTTCAGATTTAAGTCTAATATAACTTACTAATACATGGAAGACAAGGATATATATATATATATACAGTATATATATATATATATATATATATATATATATATATATATATACCGGTATATATATATATATATATATATATATATATATATATATATATATATATATATATATATCTATATATATATATATAGAGAGAGAGAGAGAGAGGAGAGCGAGGTAGCGAGGACATAAGGCAGGGTGACATTATAAAGGAGGCAGTGGGATTATACCTAAAGCTTCAGGTAACACTAAAGACCGCTAAGAGAGAGGAGCCGCTAAGAGTTACCGGGTAGATGAGGTGTTTGTGTGTGTGTGTGTGTGTGTGTGTGTAGAGGGGGGGGGGGGGATTATGGGGGAGTGGTGGGGGGTAGATGAGGTGTGTATAGATGTGGGGGGGGGGAGATTATGTGGAGTGGGCAGGGCAGGTAGGGTAGATTATGTGAGTGGGAGAGATGGGGAAGGTGGGGGAGATTATGTGGAGGGGAGGGGGGGGAGATTATGTGGAGGGGAGGGGGGGGGAAATTATGTGGAGGGGAGGGGGGGGGGGAAATTATGATGAGGACAGGAAGAGGGAGGGGGGCAGGTGGGGGATTATGTGGAGTGTGGGGAGACAGGGCAGTGGGAGAGATTATGTGGAGTGGGGGAGACAGGGCAGATGGGGGAGATTATGTGGAGTTGGGGAGACGGGACAGGGGGAGGGGGGGCGATTACGTGGAGAGAGGGAGGGAGATTATGTGGAGTGGGGAGACGGGGAGGGGGGCAGGTGAGGGAGATTATGTGGAGAGGAGGGTTGGGGAGGGGAGCAGGTGGGGGAGATTATGTGGATGGGAGGGGGAGGGGGGCAGGTAGGGGAGATTACACGGTAGGTGAAAAGAGCTGAGAAGAGATGAGCTTTGGAAGATCAGAAGGTAAGAGGCAGGACAAAAGCCACAGAGAGCGGAAATGGTAGTTACAAAAATGCTACATAAGGTGTTGAAAGAACTATATCATTAGGGAGAAAACCGTGAATGAGGCTGACAATAATAGTGGGGACATCAACAAAATTTGTGGCAGTAAAAAGTATTATGCGAGATAGCTCAAATTCTGTTAATTGCTGTAGACTCTTTTCAAACTTAGTAAAATCGTCTAATAGCAGCCCAAACATAGATCAAATTACGTCGCTGGTACAGAAGGGGTTAAGGGGGGTCACCGGTTTTTTGTTTATCTTTCTCTCCTTTTCTCTGTTTCCCTGGCTTGTATCCATTCGGCCCCATTCAGCCAACTGCTTTAAGACGTTTATCTTCATCTAGGTGTCGATTTCTTCCTGGCGAGCGATAGCGAGGCAGCATTGTATGGAGAAATCCGGCTTCGTCGGAGAATTTTTCTATCGAAAAATTTACAAATTTAGCTTGCTGTCAAAACATAAATATACATATGCTGGCTCACTACCGGTCGCCAGGAAAATATTGACACCTGAAGGGGGGGAAACGTCTTAAACAGTAGACTGAATGGGGCCGAATGGTTACAAGCCAAATAGAGAGAGGGGGAGAAAGAGAAAAACAAAAGAGCGAGGTGGGCTCCCTTACAACAACCGCCTCGTAAAAAGGTGAGTTAGTGGTCGACAAGTAAATCACGGTTGAGGTTCAGAAATATGTGGGGGTAAAGCGTAGTATTGGATTTATGGGGAGATGGGTCGTTTTTGTGGTCCCTCTTCTTCCTCATGTTTAGCCCCAGTAGTTTTCAGATTTTAAGACGTTTGGACCATTAGTTTGGCGATTTTAAGACGTTTCACCCCATTTCTTTGTCAAAATTAAGACTGATTAGAGCTCTTTCAGTGTAAACCACCCCTATTCGCAGAGCATGTAGCACCCGTCTTGCAACACAATCCCACCCCTATTCCGTGCAACTCTCCAACCCAAGAGTGAAACGTTATTCTCAATCATCTTTCTTATATTCAACAGCTGAGCTCTGGAACTCTCTCCCAGAATCAGTCTTTCCCTCTTCCTATGACTTAAATTGCTTCAAACTCCGTGTGTCTCAGCATTTTGGCTCGAACGTCCCTTAACTATGGCCATGTCACTCGTTCAACTCTGGGGGAGGCACTCGCCACAGGCAGTTCTGCCTTTTGTCTCTCTCACTCACACTATATCGACATGGCTTAAATGGATATGTTTATATTTTTATATATTTTTTTTATTTTTGGAATGGAATTTATTTTGTTTATATTCGTTGGGTAGCTTAAATCTTATATATAATATATACGAAATGTGGTACCTAAAGTGCAGAGCATATTCGAAATACTGCCTCACTATTATTATATATTATAATAGCGCAAGCAAGCCCAAGGAAACTATGTACGATAAACTTGGTAGAAGCTGTGTGTTCTGTGTGTATTGTTTGCTTTTGATGTGTACTAGTGTGTTGAGAGAGAGAGAGAGAGAGAGAGAGAGAGAGAGAGAGAGAGAGAGAGAGAGAAGAAAGGGTTGAGGAGAGTTTACAGAGTGGAGAACCGGGAGAGAGAGAGAGAGAGAGAGAGAGAGAGAGAGAAGAAAGGGTTGAAGAGAGTTTACAGAGTGGAGAACCGGGAGGGAGAGAGAGAGAGAGAGAGAGAGAGAGAGAGAGAGAGAGAAGAAAGGGTTGAAGAGAGTTTACAGAGTGGAGAACCGGGAGAGAGAGAGAGAGAGAGAGAGAGAGAGAGAGAGAGAGAGAGAGAGAGAGAGAGAGAGAGAGAGAGAGAGAGAGAAGAAAGGGTTGAAGAGAGTTTACAGAGTGGAGAACCGGGAGGGAGAGGAGTGGCCCCTTAGGAAAATAAAAGTAGAGACGAAAGGAAGCTGCAGCTGACAGTGTGAAGAGAAGCGGGGAAGTAGATGGGGGGGGAGGGGAGAGAGAGAAAGGAAGGGGTATGGGTAAGTGAGGGGGAAGTAAGAGGTAAGGGAGAGGGGGGAGGGTAGGAAGGGGTAAGTGATGGGGAATAGATGGGGGGAGGGGGGGAGATAGATAGAGGAGGGGAGGGGAAGGGGGAAGGGAAGTACATAATAAGAATGTATGCAACACAAAATGGTTTATGACATTACCAAAACATGATGATCGGTTTGTCTGGATATCCTTCGCCCTCATGCTTAGCCCCTTTAGTTTTCAAATCTTAAGACCCATTAGCCCATTAGTTTGGGGATCTTAAGACCTTTCGCCACTTTCCTTTGTCAATATTAAGACTTTTTGTCATTTAGGTCTCGATTTTTTCCTGGCGAGCGAAAGCGAG
This sequence comes from Paralithodes platypus, assembly GCA_032716605.1. NCBI lineage: Eukaryota > Metazoa > Arthropoda > Malacostraca > Decapoda > Lithodidae > Paralithodes > Paralithodes platypus. The sequence goes on from CM064579.1 coordinate 45,157,320, forward strand.
CCTGTAATTTAGGAGGAACCGGGCTTCGGCCTGGACATTTCTCAACCGAAAAATGTACAAATATATCTTCAAGGGGGATCCTGTTTTTTTGTTATATAATTTGATGGGAGGAAAGTAGTAAATTAATGAACAAATCGACCAATAAATGACCCATCCCCCCGTAAATATACTGATGATGAGGATATGTAGGATGATGATGATGAGGATATGTAGGATGATGATGATGAGGATATGTAGGATGATGATGATGATGATATGTAGGATGATGATGATGAAGAGGCAGGAGGATATGCAGCAAAGAATATACATATAAAAAACATTAGACTATAATTATACAATTGAGTGGACAAATAATTAATTCAATCGATATTAGCGAATAAATTGTTTCGATATAATTATAGGGAGCTGAATAGATTGGACAATTGACAAAGTACATACAGTATATTAAGTTATATTAAGGGGAGACAGTTTTTTTTTTTTAGTCCTCCTCCTCATTTTTAGCTCTATTAGTTATGTAATTTCAAGACATTCGCCCCATTAGTTTGGCGCTTTTCAGAACTTTTGCCCCATTTATTTGCCAATATTAAGACCTTTCGTGCCATCTAGGTGTTGATTTTTGTCCTGGCGAGCGAGAGCGAGCCTGTATTTGAAGAGTAATCTGCCAGGAAATTTTTCTACCGAAAAATGTACAAATTTATATCGAAGGGGGGTCTTGTGGGTGTTTTTTTAAAGTTTGATAGAGGTTTAGAGAGCAAACTAAAGCCCCTTCCATAAACCATTGAGCCGAACCAATAAATTATGCTGCACAATACCGTCTGAGCTTTCCTTAAAGTTACTATACATTGTGAAATTGAATAGTTAAATGAAAGTACGTACTGCGTTAACATAGGTTGATCATAACTAAACATATTGAGTGGAAGGACTGCCGCAGTTTGAAGTATAGCAATGGAAGTACAGTAGGTGAAATAAATTATACAAAATCGATGACACACAGAGAGGAAAGACGAAGAAGTAGATGCAAGAAAGGCAACTGCAAATATGTGTGAATGCAATTGAAGCAGAAAGGCACACATTACTGAGTATTGATCAATATATAAGAACAAATTAGAGTTACATTACAAGTAGACAAGTTTTAACTAATATGTTTGAATAAATTAACACATAATACTGTGAATGCAGACAAAATCGACACCTAAATAGCACGAAAGGTCTTAATAATGATAAAGCAATGGACGAAAATGATAACATTTGAAAACTAACGGGGCTAAACATGCAGAAGGGTTCAGAAAAAAACGAATACCACCCCTTAACCCCTTCCTTACCGGTGCCGTCCTTTTAACTTTATTCTGGCTACTATTAGACGATTTTCCTCAATTTCAAGAGAGATACCACGAATTAACAGGCTCCGTCGAACTATCTCACTTAACCCTCTTTACTACCACAGATCCTTCTTAAACTGCACTAAATCGTCTAAATATAGCTAGAATAAAATTAAAAAGACGTCGCCGATAAAGAAGAGGTTAAAGATGATCAATAAAAAAATAGGAGAAAACGAGAGTAGAAAACGGGGTTGTGAAGTAAGAAAGATGGGGGAGACTGTGCAATATGATAGGATGTACGGTCGAGGTTAATAAGTGTTGTCAGATATTTCACAAAGTTTCGGACACTGACTAATACTCTGAGGGATAATCACTTTTCCCAGTAACATAAAGATACCAATGGAATCTATGACAACACTTAAAACCCCCGATTGTACAAGTGTAAGAAAGGTGGGGAGACTGATAGGATACACAAGTCGGGGAAGGCAGTGGCTAAGTTACACCAATATGATAAACACAAATTGTACGAAATGGGGTGGGAAATCAAACACATTAGAGAGAGAGAGAGAGAGAGAGAGAGAGAGAGAGAGAGAGAGAGAGAGATTTACATAGATTTACATATATACATTGACCACACAGACCTTACGATCCCAGTGAGGTGGTCAGGACTTAATTCTAGTAGAGATAGGTAACCCAAGAGTAAGGTACAGTGAAAGGAAAGGATAGCAAAGAAGAAGGAGAGAGAGAGAGAGAGAGAGTAAGAGTAAGATAGAGAGAGAGTAAGAGTAAAAATAAGAGAGAGAGAGAGAGAGAGAGAGAGAGAGAGAGAGAGAGAGAGAAAGTGAGAGAGAAGTCGATATGTAGCTTGAGGGAGTGAGACAATAGGACAGAGAGTTGAAGAGATAAAAACCACGCTGTGATGTCGGAAGAAGAGGCGCTTGGAGGGACGGGCGGTCAGTTCGCACACGGGCCTTTCCATCCAACCTAATGTATTTTACAAGTAATACCCCGTTCTTAAGGGGGGTGACCTGCTCTTTCTCTCTTCCTCTCCTTTTCTCGCTTTCTCTTGCTTGTATCCATTCGGCTTCTTTCAGCTTACTGTTTTAAGACGTTTATCCCCATCCAGGTGTCGATATCTTCCTGGCGAGCGAGCCAGCATTATATGGAGAAATCCGGCTTCGCCGGAGACATTTTGGTAAAATTCTAGTTTCACGTACACAGCGACAAAAGGGAGGCGCCATTGTAAAGGCATAGCTTCCCGACCAACTATGAAGATCAGGGAAATTGCTGGGTAAAAGACTTAATATAATGATAATAAACTACATTAACGACATTAGCCTAACCTAACAACCTTACCTAACTTAACCTAGTATTATGTAATAGCTATGGTGCCGCATATGGGGAGTTTTTTTTTTTTTTTTTACAGTAGGTATAATTCCTTATAATGCATTTCCGCCGCTTTGGACATATATAGGAATTAAGTATGGTATATGACAACTCTAAAGTAGCCATAGAAATTTATGAGTATGCTGTGAAAGCGAAACTAGAATTAAACCGACATTTTTCTATCGAAAAATTTACAAATTTAGTCTGCTGTCAAAACATTTTGAATAATATGCTGGCTCGCTACCGCTCGCCAGGAAAAAAATCGACACCTGGACGAGGATAAACGTCTTAAAACAGTAGGCTGAATGGGGCCGAATGGATAAAAGCCAGAGAAAGAGAGAAAAGGAGAGAAAAGAGGCAGGTCACCCCCCTTAAAACATTAATCATCAATAACAAACCCCAATGTACTTGAATAAACTAATTCAAGCATATGGTCCTCCCGGGATTCGAACTCGGGACACCACACCCAGAACATATAAGCACCTAAACCATTACACCACCAACACAGTTAAAGGTTGAGTACACGATCACGATTAATATCCATTTTATTGTAGATTATTATTTGATCATATTAGAACTCGATTAACCCGTACAGTACCGACATCCTTTGCATTATATTATGGCAGCTATTAGGAGATTTTAATCAGTTTTGGAAGGACCTCTAGCAATATTAAGGCTTCAAACTATCTCAACCAACGCTTTAAACTACCACAGATCTTTCCTAATCTGCATACAATCGTCTAAATATAGCTAGAATAAAATATAACACACACGTCGCTGGTACTCAAAGGGTTAAAGTTGGTTTGGCAAAATTATGACCTACATTATGCGATTTAGGAAGAATTTCTAGGAATCGGAGGAGCATAACAATTCTCAGTAAAACCTCTGCCTCTCAACAAATCCTTACTTGGCTAAATATAATTGCTTATGGGGGTAGTACTCGCTTTTTCTGGACCCCCTTCCCCCTCATGTTTAGCATATTAGTTTGAGGTTTTAAGAAGTTCGTTCCGTTAGTTTGGTGATTTTGAGACCTTTCGCCTCTTGTTTTGTCAATATTAAGACCTTTCGTGCCCTATAGGTGTCGATTCTTTCCTGGTGAGCGATAGCGAGCCTTTAATTTTAGAAGGAACAGGCTTTCGGCCGGGACATTTTTCTACCGAAAAAACTTACAAATTTATCTTGAAAGGGGGTCTAGGGGGTGCTTTTCTAAGCTTGATAGAGGTCTAGCGAGGACACTCAAAACTAATTAATAAATAAATATATAGACCAAAAACCAAGCACTACCCTCTTAAGGGAAGAATCCACCTGGAGGATTTTTTTCTGGACCCCTTTCTCCCTCATGTTTAGCCCCATTGCTTTTGAGATTTTAAGACGTTCGCCCCATTAGTTTGGCGATTTTAAGAACCCTCGCCCCATTTCTGTCAATTTTAAGACCATTCGTGCCATTTAGGTGTCATTTTTTTCCTGGCGAGCGATAGCGAGCCTGTAATTTAAGGGGAACCGGCCTTCGGCCGGGAAATTTTTCTACCGAAAAATGTACAAATTTATCTTGAAAGGGGGTCTAGGCCTAGGGGGAGTAATTTTAAGTTTGATGGAAGTCTAGGGAATCAGCTAAAAACCTCCCCTTAACTATAATCAGAATACGTGAAGAAAATGTTCTTGAATACTGAAAGGGATATATTTATGGCATTTTATTTAGTTTCGACTTAATGCATATTCAACTAGTCGAAATTGAATGTCGATAAAAGGCCTGTGGGCGATAGGTCTTCGGGCGAAAAAAAACCCGAAGGAAGCTTGAGGAGGCAGAGAGTATGATAAAATAAAAGATAAAACGAAAGGATACAAAAATGTCTAACTGTAGAAGGCACTGAACACTGCTAAGGGGGTATGGGCCGATTTTCTGGTCCCCCTTCTCCCTCGTGTTTAGCCCCATTAGTGTTCAGAGTGCATGACGTTCGGCCCATTAGTTTGGCGATTTGAACACCTTTCATCCCATTTCATTGTCAATTTGAAGACCTTTCGTGCCACTTAGGTGTCTAATGTTTTTCCTGGCGAGCGATAGTGAACCTGTAATCGACAAAGCGGCATTCGGCTGGGAAATTTGTCTACCCAAAAATGTACACATTTATCTTGAAGGGGGGTCTAGGGGGTGTTTATTACAGTTTGATGGAGGTCTAGGGAGGAAACTAAATAATAAATGAATTAATATAATTATAGACCAACAAAATATCCACTATCCCCTTAAGGGAGCCCACCTCGCTTTTTTTCTCTTTCCCTCCCTCTCTCTTTGGCTTGTATCCATTCGGTCCCATTCAGCCTACTGTTTTAAGACGTTTACCCCCAATCCATGTGTCAATATTTTCCTGGCGAGCGGTACTTTTAAAGTCCAAAAAACGGTCCCCTGGGCCCTCCAGGAAGGCCCAGTCAAAATCGAAATCCTAAACTAATGGTCCGATTTTAATTCTGTTTGCGCCATTCGATTCAGCTTGCCAAAGTGTACTTATGGTATAAATTTAAACAAAATCCGTTCATAAATAACTCGTCTATGGAGTTTTTAAACTTTAAAATAGGCCTAGGGGGCCTAAAAATAGGTCAAAATTAAAAAACAAAAATTATACCGTAGAATCCGCAACGGCGAGACGAATCCAAATATGTAAGAATATTAACAAGTCAAAATTCGACCAAAATCACCGATTTGCCTGGGCTTACACCCAAGGCGAGCCAGCATATACATATTTTTGTTTTGCCTGCAAGCTAAATGTGTACATTTTTCGATAGAAAAATTTCTCCGGCGAAGTCGGATTTCTCCATACAATGATGGCTCGCTTTCGCTCGCCAGGAAGAAATCGACACCTGTATGGGGATAAACGTCTTAAAACAGTTGGCTGAATGGGGCCGAATGGCTACAAGCCATGGAAAGAGAGAAAAGGAGAGAAAGATAACAAAAAAGCCGGTGACCCCCTTAACAGAGAGGCTAAGTGTGTGTATGTACAAGATACAGTACAGGCTTTCAACATAAATATGGTGTGTAATTTTAGACTGGAAGGTACAGTTACATATCTACGTAATCATAACGATTACAACAAAAGGAAATGTCACTTCGGAATTGAAAAGATGTGTAAATTAAGCCAAAACAATTAGTATGACAGTTAAGCACGAGTTCCGACTGTCAGGACTAATTGTGAGGGATTTATTTGTTATTATTTTGAAGGATTTATTTGTTATTATTTTGAAGGATTTATTTGTTATTATTTTGAGGGATTTATTTGTTATTTGTTATTATTTTGAGGGATTTATTTGTTATTATTTTGAGGGATTTATATGTTATTTGTTATTATTTTGAGGGATTTATTTGTTATTTGTTATTATTTTTATTTATTTGTTTAATATGAGAACCTGTATTTATATGAATGACGACAAGGATCATTTATTAGTTAAGATTTGTTTGAATTTGTCAACAAAATACGGGTAACTAACTACAATTTGTCATTAAACAAAATCACATAATTATGAACTACTACTCCTGTATGGAAGTGAAGAAGTCCTTGCATGACAGTATGGTAATCCCGACACTGACTTACGGAAGCGAAGCATGGACGTTGGTTGAGAGACTCAGACCAAGAGTGAGAGCAGTGGAAATGAATTACTTAAGGAGTGCGTGCGGAGTTACATGGAGGGATAGACAGACTAATGAGGAATTAAGAAGGTGTGGAGGTAGATGTGCTGGAAAGTGTGAAAAGGAACAACTTGAGATGGTTCGGCCATATGGAACGTATGGAAAGCGAGAGAATGACTAAGAGGGTGTACGAGAGCGAGATGGAGGGACAGAGGGGGAGAGGTAGACCGAATATGAGGTGGAAGGATGGAGTGAGGAACTACATGAACGAAGGCGGTGCTGGTTGGGGGGAGGGGCGTCGACTGACTGGGGACAGAGGTGCATGGGGGCGGTTCGTTCGTGGCCACCCCTTCGGGGATCACGGCGTCAGGCAATAGATAGATAGATACTCCTGTTAGGTCATGCGTGTCGTTCTTATATGTTCTAAAGAAAATATATATATATATATATATAAATATATATATATGCTGGCTCGCTACCGCTCGCCAGGAAAATATTGACACCTGGATAGGGGTAAACGTCTTAAAACAGTAGGCTGAATGGGGCCGAATGGATACAAGCCAAAGAGAGGGAGAAAAAGAGAAAAAAGCGAGGTGGGCTCCCTTAATAATATTTGTTGTATGATATGCGACTAATTTAAAAATATACAACTGCGTTTATGTTTGAAAATATTGTGATATATAATGAACATGCTCAAGGAATTAAGATATATCCAACGAAATGAATGCATGATACTAATTCCACGAATGCAAAACAAGCAGAGAAGGACATGTGTAAGCAGAGCGAACATGTGTAAGCAAAGCGAACATGTGTAAGCAAAGCGAACATGTGTAAGCAAAGCGAACATAACACAACATAACACGCATGGAATACAAGACGGTGTGTTGAAATGGATAGAAAATTGGCTCAGCAACAGAAAGCAAAGGGTAGTCATAAACGGTAAGGCATCTAAATGGACCAATGTAAGTAGCGGGGTACCCCAGGGATCGGTACTAGGACCAATTCTCTTTCTAATTTACATCAACGACATAGATGAGGGTCTCACCTGCACAATCTCAAAATTTGCTGACGATACAAAAATTGCAAATAGCGTACTCTCAAAAGAACAAGTTGACGATATGCAACACAATCTAGATAAATTGTCATGTTGGGCCCAAATTTGGCAAATGAGTTTCAATGCGGATAAATGTAAAGTACTACATGTCGGATACCTAAATGAGAAAGCAAACTATTCGATGAATGGCACTCAGCTTAAGAATGTAAACAGAGAAACTGATCTGGGAGTAACAATATCGAGTAACCTAAAACCGAGTCAACAATGTTCAGAAGTTGTTAAGAAGGCAAACAAAATAATTGGCTTTATAGGCAGGTCATTTGAGCATAAATCCAAAGAAGTTATCCTAACCCTTTACAATTCCTTAGTCCGCCCTCTTCTGGAATACTGCGTTCAATCCTGGTGCCCTTATTACCAAAAAGATATAAACAAGCTAGAACGAGTTCAACGTAGAGTTACCAAAATGATACCTAGCCTAAAGAACAAACCATACGAAGAGCGTCTTAGAGAATTAAATCTATTTCCTTTAACCCAGCGCAGATTAAGAGGCGACTTAATTCAAGTGTTCAAAATCATCAAAGGCATCGACAATATGAACTGTAGTAAGTACTTCACTATCGACCAATCTAATTACACGCGGGGAAACGGTTGCAAAATTATTGGTAAATCTTTTAACTCGCACGAATCTATGAATTTCTTCTTCAATCGAGTTGTCAACTTGTGGAATGGGCTTCCCCGAGACGTTATAGACTGCAGCACCGTTGATTCATTTAAATTCCGCCTAGACAAATATCTCGCATCAAACCCGCGACTGACTGCGTTTGTAAATGAATAACTTTATCCTCCCCTCAGTTACTAACCCATATGTCCCCTACTAACTTCCTAGTCCTGCCACGTTAGTGGCAGGGCAGTAGTTCCCTTTCCAATGTTCCCTTACCCACTCTAAACCACTGTTTGGACACTTGATCCTCAGTGTTTTGGAGGACAAGCAACCTAGAAGGGTCACTAGACCTGTTGTTGCTTGATTTCCTTTGTACTCCTTTGTACTCCTTTGTAAGTACAATAAATGAGCTTTAAAAATAACATACTGTATCTAGTACATCCAAGTGGAATAATATACTGTATCTAGTACATCCAAGTGGAATGATATACTGTATCTAGTACATCCAAGTGGAATGCAGTATTACTAGGAAGTCAAACTATTTTTATACGGAGAACAAGGATATGTAATTATGGAAATATTACTGAAACAAAAAATATGCAAACATAGTGAGCACAATGTTTATGAAATGCCAGAAATTTGTTTATAGGCAATAGTTGTCATTGTTGTTGTTGTTGTTGTTGTTGTTGTTGTTCCCCAAGCTGCCTGGCCGAACAGCCCCAAGGCCCCGAGCAATTCCAAGGCCATAACCGAGTGCCCCCACAGAACCCTCACCGCCGACCACAATAAAGCCTGGGTGACCGAAGCCACTCCATGGCGGGGGGCTGAGGAGGGTGCGGAAACGCCCGGGAAACCAAAGCCCCACCCAGGGCCCTGTGCCCCTCAGCAATTATGAAGAGAAAGTTGTTGTTATTATCATTATCATGAGAAGCTATGAGAATTATTGACAGAAAATACGTCTGGTAGAGGGGGTGGGAATATCATAGCATGACTTTCTAGGTTAATATAACCAACAAAATTAACATAAAATGATGCCATGGGCAGTGCTTAGAGAAAATGGGTTAACTATGCTTATTTTGAACGGAATATATACCAGAATACCTGTACCGACCCACCTAATGCACTTTGCCGAAACACCTCCCAACTCCCGTTAAGGGGAGATCTCCACTTGAGGGATTTTTTTCTTGACCCCTTTCTCCCTCATGTTTAGCCCCATTGCTTTTGATATTATACAACTTTTTCCCCATTAGTTTAGCGATTTTAAGAACTTTCTCCCCATATTAAGACCTTTCGTGCAATTCAGGTGTCGATTTTATAATGGCGAGCGATAGCGAGCCTGTAATTTAAGAGGTAAAATAATTAAGAGGTAAATTAAGAGGTAAGAGGTAAAATTAAAAAGAGGTAAGTAAAATTTAAATTTGTACATTTTTCTACCGAAAAATGTACAAATTTATCTTGAAAGGGGGTCTAGGGGGTGTAATTTTAAGATTGATGGAATTCTAGGGAACGAACTAAAAACCTCCCCTTAAGCCATTGCAACAAACCTTCCATTAAACACAGAAAGGAGGAAAAAAGGGCTTTTCAGAGCGACAGGGGAAAAAATTTGGCGCGTGACTGATGAATGTGATCGCCGCGAAAGAAACGAGGAAATAAAAATAAAATACGGAGTTACTTAAACTGA
>CM064579.1:45172036-45234536 GCA_032716605.1 Paralithodes platypus
GGGCCGAATGGATACAAGCCAGAGAAAGAGAGAAATGGAGAGAAAGATAAAAACAGCAGGTGACCCCCCTTAAAATTGGTGACAGTGACAGCCGCAGATATACCTATATCACAATATCCGCTGTTTACAACTGCACTTCCTCAGATAATACCAGGGTGGGGTTGTTGATCACTCTGGCTAACTGTACAATTACTATCTATCTATCTATCTATCTATCTATCTATCTATCTATCTATCTATCTATCTACTCTTGCCCAATCCCCAAGTTTCCCTTTTTTTTTTGGGGGGGGGGGGCCGACTCAAGACAGAGCAAGAACAAGGACAACACAAAACACAACAGAAAACAATGAACACGAAAAAACAAAATACAAATTCACACACATCTAGGTCATCCTGTACAATTCCTACTGAAGTTTATCTAACCAGTAAATATTTAAGCAACACATTAGGTACACCGGCCACTGCCCTTTCACTTCTTTTCAGAGTCGCATTTTCCACATCTAAACCAACTTATCTAAACTACAAATTAAGTAGACCACTGATCTGCCTTTTTACTTATTTTCAGAGTCGCATCTTTCCACATCCAAACCAACTTCTCTAAACCGCTAGACAGCTCAGTCAAGCATAATCACTGCGGCGGTGACAAGGGAGTCAGGGAATTATTTCAATTATCTTTTTCTCTGAGATATGTTTAGGGAGAGTGCTGGAGCGACCTTGGTGACCCTGGTCTCTGGGTCTTCTCCTGGGTGACCTGGATGTGTGTGAGTTTGTGTTTTTTATCTGTGTTTATTTGTTGTTTTATGTTGTGTTTGTGTTTTCCCTGTTCTTGCTCTGTCTTGAGTCGGCTACCCCCAAAATGGGGATTGGGCCTGAGCATATAGATAGAATAGATAGATAGATTTTTTTCTCGCATAAACAGCATATATATATTTTTGCTTTGACAGCAAGATAAATTTGTAAATTTTTCGATAGAAAAATGTCTCCGGCGAAGCCTGATTTGTCCATACAATACTGGCTCGCTATCGCTCGCCAGGAAGAAATCGACACCTGGATGGGGATAAACGTCTTAAAACAGTTGGCTGAATGGGACCGAATGGATACAAGCCAAGGAGAGAGAGAAAAAGGAGAAAAAAAAAAAAAAAAAACAATGACCCCCCTTAAATAACCTAACTCATATGTAACCTAAATACAGCCTTACCAACAGACAACTCTTAATTTCAATTCTCTTGTTCTCGCATACCACCACGTAACCACGGTTGCTTTTATTTATCTTTATATTTGATTTATATGTTTTGTCTCTCAGATTAGCCCCAATTACACACCACACTCGTTAAAGGGGTCACCGGCTATATTTATCTTTCTCTCCTTTTCTCTCTTTCCCTGGCTTGTATCCATTCGGCCCCATTCAACCAACTGTTTTAAGACGTTTATCCCCATCTAGGCGTCGATTTCTTCCTGGCGAGCAATAGCGAGCCAGCATTGTATGGAGAAATCCGGCTTCGCCGGAAAAATTTTTCTATCGAAAAATTTACAAATTTAGCTCGCTGTCATATCAAAAATATATATGTGCTGGCTCGCTATCGCTTGCCAGGAAAATATTGACACCTGGATGGGGGTAAACGTCTTAAACAGTAGGCTGAATGAGGCCGAATGGATAAAAGCCAAAGAGAGAAGGAGAGAAAGAGAAAAAATGCGAGGTGGGCTCCCTTAAAGTACGAACCAGATATGCAATCTTATAATTAGAAGTGTGTTTTTTTTCTTCGAAACTGTATTGCTCGTGGGGACGGGACTTTTGCAGAACGGTTGGATTTTGTGGGAGTTTCATTCCTATTTCAGTTTGACTTAGTGGCAACTCAGGTGCCAGGCCTGACCTATCCATGGACAGTTTGGAATAACTTATTTAGGGATGTACGGTCGCGCTAATAAGTCATGTCTCGGCACCAAGTATGTTTTGATCAATAATTGGTATCAGCAATATCTAAGCTTCATTTCTTTATATCGAGTGAAATATACAAACATGTTCCTACACTTACCCAACCTATTCAACATCTGACAGACATTGATACAGCACAGAGCAAGCCAAACGTAATGACAGCTGAGTCATGACCTATTATCGCGACCGTACGCTTGGGTTTTTGGGTGGTGTTGGGCAAGAAGAGAACAAATGCGTAGACAATAATGTGCATTTTGTGATCATATTATATTATTAGTGCAATGGTGTGTCCTAGGAGTCTATATGGTGTGAGGGGGTGCAGCAATGGTGTGTCCTAGGAGTCTATATGGTGTGAGGGGGTGTCGCAATGGTGTGTCCTAGGAGTCTATATGGTGTGAAGGGGTGCCGCAATGGTGTGTCCTAGGAGTCTATATGGTGTGAGAGGGGGTGCCGCAATGGTGTGTCCTAGGAGTCTATATGGGGTGAGGGGGTGCCGCAATGGTGTGTCCTAGGAGTCTATATGGGGTGAGGGGGTGCCGCAATGGTGTGTCCTAGGAGTCTATATGGTGTGAGGGGGTGCAGCAATGGTGTGTCCTAGGAGTCTATATGGTGTGAGAGGGGGTGCCGCAATGGTGTGTCCTAGGAGTCTATATGGTGTGAGGGGGTGCAGCAATGGTGTGTCCTAGGAGTCTATATGGTGTGAGAGGGGGTGCCGCAATGGTGTGTCCTAGGAATCTATATGGGGTGAGGGGGTGCCGCAATGGTGTGTCCTAGGAGTCTATATGGTGTGAGAGGGGGTGCCGCAATGGTGTGTCCTAGGAGTCTATATGGTGTGAGGGGGTGCAGCAATGGTGTGTCCTAGGAGTCTATATGGTGTGAGGGGGTGTCGCAATGGTGTGTCCTAGGAGTCTATATGGTGTGAGGGGGTGTCGCAATGGGCTATCTATTACCAGCGTCACATTTCACATATTTTGCTGTCCCTATTCTGGCTCTGTCTTGCGTCGCCCCCCCCCCCAAAAAAAAAAAATAAATAAAAAAAAAACACTAAAACAAAAAAAAATAAAAAAAATAAAATAAAATAAAAAAATATATATAATTAAAATAAATTTTAAAAAGAGGAAAAAGAAAAGAAAAACAAATAGGAACAGTGGGGATTGGGCCTCAGTATATACAATAGAATAGAAATATAAATTTTACATACTGTATATGTTAGGGAATTTTGATAACTGGAAGACGTCTATGGGTTCATATATTATGTTTTGATTTACATAGCCTGTTTCCGTCATTCATGTAAGCATATCCTACACTTAACTAGCTTATAAACAAAAACAAAATAAACATTCCAAATATTCCACCCTTTGAGATAAATGTGTATATTTTTCGGTAGAAAAAAGTCCTGGCTAAAGGCCGGTTCCTCCTGTATTACAGACTCGCTATCGCTCGCCAGGAAAATATAAACACCTAAATGGCACGAAAGGTCTTGATATGAAGAAATAAATGGGCGAAAGTCATAACATTTGAAAACAAATGGGGCTAAACATGAAGGAAAGGGGGCCCAGAAAACAAATGCTTCCCCTTAAGGGAGCCCACCTCGCTTTTTTTTCCTTTCTCTCCCTCTCTGTTTGGCTTGTATCCATTCGGCCCCATTCAGCCTAGACATTTACCCCCATCCAGGAGTCAATATTTTCCTGGCGAGCGATAGCAAGCCAGCATATATATATTTTTGTTTTGACAGCAAGCTAAATTTGTACATTTTTCGATAGAAAAATTTCTCCGGCGAAGCCGGATTTCTCCATACAATGCTGGCTCGCTATCGCTCGCCAAAAAGAAATCGACACCTGGATGGAGATAAACGTCTTAAAACAGTTGGCTTAATGGGGCCGAATGGATACAAGCCAGAGAAAGAGAGAAAAGGAGAGAAAAATAAAAGTGACCCCCCTTAAGATTAATGGCGTAATTATGGCGAACAGACTAGCTAGTACTTTCTGACTCTCTCTCTCTCTCTCTCTCTCTTGCTCGCTTAAGGGGGTTCACTTGCTCTTTTTCTCTTTCTCTCTCTGACTTGTATCCATTTGGCCCCATTCAGCCAACTGTTTTAAGACGTTTATCCCCATCCAGATGTCGATTTTTTCCTGGCAAGCGATAGCGAGCCAGCATTGTATGGAGAAATCTGGCTTTGCCGGAGAAATGTTTCTATCGAAAAATGTACAAATTTAGCTTGCTGTCCAAAAAAAATATATATTTATATGCTGGGTCGCTACCGCTCGCCAGAAAAATATTGACACCTGGATGGGGATAAACGTCTTAAAACAGTAGGCTGAATGGGGCCAAATGGATACAAGCCCAAGAGAGAGGGAGAGAAAGAGAAACAAAGCGAGGTGGGCCCCCTTAATTGGAGACATTGGCTGGTAATTGGTGTATTGACTCATTATTGACTCTTCATCAATAGTTCATTAAAGGCGAGGGGTAATTAGCAGAACATACGCTATGATTTATATTAGTAGTGTGTGTGTGTGTGTGTGTGTGTGTGTGTGTGTGTGTGTGTGTGTGTGTGTGTGTGTGTGTGTGTGTGTGTGCTTGTGCTTGCTTGCTTCAGGGCAAAATCAATATATATTTATTAGCAACAATTAAGGTTTAATGGTTCATTACAGATTCATAAATAATGATATTATAAATAAAAACAACTCAGGTTCCTTATATAATGTTCATTGTCATACGTTGATTAGTTTATATTGGAGTTTATGGATCTTTACCTCTGATATTTTGGGAATATCATTATCCCCAGAATTCCAAATGTCCACAAAGCACCCAAATCGACGCTGCTACTATAAAGCCAATTCGGACATTCCATACATATGTCACTTTTAATGCATCGATTATACATTCATTTATAGAAACCACCACTTAATCGTTTGGCAATAATCATAATAGTCCAAAGCGTGCATAAGCTTCCCAAATCAAGACACTGTTTTTTTAGTTTAAATTAATTGTACGTTACTACGAAGAGGAAAAAAAAAATAAAAAATAAAAAAATAAAAAAAGGAAAAGTGTGGATTGGGCCCGAGTATATAGAATAGAATAGAAGACGGATAATTGTGTGTAGGGCAACTTCCATTGCCTTCTTCCTGTCTATATGTTCTTCACTCGACCCTCGGTGAATATTCTTTTTCATCTGTCAACCGCCCCCCCCCCCCCCCCAACCCCTTCCCCGCGCCCCCTACCCACCTACCAAATCGTTTTGTTCTCTCTTTGCCTCCTATCTATATACTCAGGCCCAATCCCCACTTTTTCTATTTAGTTTCTTTCCTTTTTTTCCCCCTTCTTTTCTTTTTTGGGGGGGTGGCCGACTCAAGACAGAGCCAGAATAAGGACAACACAAAACACAACAGAAAACAATGAACACCCACAAACAAAATACAAATGCACACCCATCTTGCTTCCTAGCTTGCATATTTCACGACTGGCGATAATATCAAAGTAATATATATATATATATATATATATATATATATATATATATATATATATATATATAGGGGATCGTAAACCATGCCAGCCAGAAGAGGGAGAGCCATGGGAGGGGGAGGATATATGTTGCTTGGCGGGGGGTGAAGGTGGAGTCTTTTATCAATGCCCGGAGCTACCGTGATATTTGCTTGACCCCATTCCACTCATACTAATTGGGTCATGTGGCGCCCCTCAACGAATTGCCCCCTTATTCTATTCACTTAAGGGGAGTCACCTGGGTTTTTTTTCTCTTTCTCTCCTTTTCTCTCCTTCTCTAGCTTGTATCCATTCGGCCCCATTCAGCCAACTATTTTAAGACGTTTATCCCCATCCAGGTGTCGATATCTTCCTGGCGAGCGATAGCGAGCCAGCATTGAATGGAGAAATCCGGCTTCGCCGGAGACATTTTTCTATCGAAAAATGTACAAATTTAGCTTGCTCTCAAAACAATAATATATATATGCTGGCTCGCTACCGCTCACCAGGAAAATATTGACACCTGGATGGGAGTAAACGTCTTAAAACAGTAGGCTGAATGTTGGCCGAATGGATACAAGCCAATGAGAGAGGGAGAGAAAGAGAAAACAAGTGAGGTGGACTCCCTTAATGTAAGCGAAAGCTAACCAAAGATTTCTCAGGGAATCTAATTGTTTGTCATTTCCTAGTCATTACCCAATTATGTGTAATTATAATCTTCAGTAGCCTATTATAAACTAAATTACTGAGCCATCCCCTGAGCCATTCTGACGTGTTCAAGACTACACTAACCTTCTGTATACCATCAGATTACTTAACTGACGCTAATAAGGGCCAAAATATCATATCATAGTTTAAATAACCTAACCTACATATAACCTACATATAACCTCCCTAACCTACATATAACCTAACACACATATAACCTAACCTACATATAACCTAACATACATATAACCTAACCTACATATAACCTAACCTACATATAACCTAACCTACATATAACCTAACCTACATATAACCTACATATAACCTAACCTACATATAACCTAACCTACATATAACCTAACCTACATATAACCTAACATAAATATTGCCTAACCTACATATCTTAATTTTTCCTCTAACTATATAATTATAATGTAATTCAATATCAAGTATATCTCACAAATACGTGAGCTAATTACATACTTAAATACCCCCAGCCGGGATCGAACCTCCGACATTCAGAACGAGTATTTAAACAAAAATGTAATTCAATATACCCTAGTCTTACCTACTATGACTACTATGACTAAGCAATCAGTCGAAGTTTTTACCTGGTTGTTAATGTTGTAAAAACGTGTGTGTATTGCCTGTGTATTTTTCACATTATCGATCTAAATCGTCACTGATCTTGCTCCATGATCCAAACGAATCTTAAAAATACAGGTCAAAACCACATCATAATGTATAATATGCTGTATAATATTATACAGTTAGCCAGACGGACTTTTGTCATATCCTAACCTCACGTATTCCGTCTTCCATCCACTCAATAGATTCCAACACAACGTAACCTACCCTGAGCTAACCAAACCTAGGCTGAGGTAACATACCCCAACTCACACAACACAACTCCAAGGAAAGCAACCCTACCCAACTAGACGCGACTCAATCCAACCTAAGCCAATGTAAGCTAGCCTAGAAAGATGTATATAGCCTCTCCTAACCTAAGCCAGCTTTACCATCCTTAGCTAAGGTATAACCGGATGAGTATACTGACCAGGGACTCCATTAATCGATCAGTGTTAAGGGCAGGTTTGGGTTTTTCTGGACCCCCTTCTCCCTCAGGTTTAGTCCCATTAGCTTGCCAATTTTTAGGCCTTCTGTGTAGTTTAGGAGGAACCAGCCTTCGGCCCGGAACATTTTCTACCAAATATGTACACATTTACTTAGAAGGGGGATCTTGGGGGTACAGTCACTTAGAAGGGGGATCTTGGGGGTACAGTCACTTAGAAGGGGGATCTTGGGGGTACAGTCACTTAGAAGGGGGATCTTGGGGGTACAGTCACTTTGCTATGTAGCTAGTTAAACTACTGTACATTCATTTTATATATTAATTTACTACAATATGTAGGTGCATACGCAGTAACGAACACACACCAAAAGTATGTAGTTTTGATGTATTGTTTCACTGTACAGTATACGCACGTCTAATTCTACAACCTGATATGTTGCGCTACTTATATACAACTGCACCTTTAACCCCTTCTATACCGGTGACGTCTTTTTAACTTTACTCTGACTACTATTAGACAATTTTATTCAATTTAAAAGGGGCCTTCAGTAAATAACAGGCTTAGAACTAAGTAAGTTAACCTGTTATACTACCACAGATCCTTCTTAAACTGCATAAAATCGTCTAAATATAGGTAACACTATAAAGACGTCGCCGGTACAGAAGGGGTTAAGGAATGTTTGACATACGTGCGTCGCTGAATTAAAATAAAATGTATCGTCTGAAGTGAGTCCAGTCAGAATGCCAAAGGCTCTCTGCTTCTTAATTCAACGTGCTTCGTTAATGAACATTTTTTTTGTTAACAGAAGCCTGGGACATTCTTGAGGCAGAGTTACACGTGAGCTTTTTCCGGCAACATTTCATCTGAGCTATTTTCCTGGCAACATTTTAAGACTATTCAGCACTGGTATCGGCAGCTAGATTGAAGATGGAATAGCATAGTTAACAAAATGTCTCCTAAGCTATATACCAGTATAGTAGGCTGCTATATCAGAGTTGGGACTAAAAGATGCTGAAAATACGCTGGCGTAGATTCGTCTTTAGACACACAAATGATGAGTCTTCTTCCATGGAAATACCACACGAGGATTTGCTTTTTATTTTCTATATTAATCTTACTCGAGACTTGGCAGTTATTTTTCTCAGCAAAACGTAACCCAAATAAAATTGCGGAACGGAAGAGCTTATCTGATACAGAAAATTACTAAGGCTGGGAAGGTTAAAATTATATACAATATATAAGAGCAAAATACATGGCTGGAAAATTACAAGGAAACAATTCATTTTTCGCTCGCAGGGGGAGGTCGGAGAGAGAGAGAGAGAGAGAGAGAGAGAGAGAGAGAGAGAGAGAGAGAGAGAGAGAGAGAGAGAGAGAGAAATATATATATATATATATATATACAGACACTCCAACATGACTCGGGACCCAACAGAAAGACAGGGACTTCAATTTAGTAGCGATGCGGAACAACCATTCTTGAATCTCCAGCACTAAGGGGTTAACAGCGGGAAGAGACTGAATACTCTGAAGAGCACACCTTGCGGTCCCTACTAGGCAGTCCAGACTTAATGCAAAACTAGAATTTGCTACAAAGTGGAAGGCAAGGATAGCAAATCAGAATGCTCTCTCCCCAACCATTGGTTGGCATGAAATTTAGTTGGGGAAACAAGTCCCCCAGCAGAATGAGAACAAATTATACTGGGAAATTCATAGTAAAGAACGACGTTTAGAGATAGTCATGCTACTGATGCTTAACCTATTTTATTTATCTTTTCATTTATTTATTTATTTATTTGTTCTTTTACCTATATTATTCCAGCCTCCTCAAAATGGATGTCTAGACTCCTTTTGAATGTGTCAATTGTCTTACATTGTACCACTTTCTCTGGCAGTTTGTTCCACTCGTTGACCACACAAAAAATATTTAGGTGTCGATTTTTTCCTGTAATTTGGGTTTAATCGGCATTCGGCAGGGACATTTAGTTAAGGAAAATTTATAAATATATCTAGAAGGGAGGTCTTTGGGATGTGTTTTTAAGCTTTATGGAGGCGTAGGGAAAAGATAAAATAAATTAATAAATCAATAAATCGACCCATAAACATACCCTTTTGCTAAATGGCTACCGGAACTCTACTGTAGCCGTGAACCCTATGCTATCCAGCCAATGACTGTATCCTTCATTCTCAAAAGGAAGGCGAGAGAGAACAAAAGAAGTGGCTTATGATTCATGGCGTACTGGAGAGTGGGCTTCCCAGGCTCAAGGACCAGGGAAGGGGGGAGGGGGGGGGGGGGGGGGGGCGCTTGGTGGTGGATACAGATAATGAATGCTGAAGGAGGCAAGAGCTACTCAATCTTCAGACAAACTTTTACGTGTATTTTTTGTCTTCCCATGTTTCCAGTTTCACGAGTGCCTCCCTTTGTTAAATTATATTTTGTTTCACCAACCAACTTCACTTCTAAACTCAATTAATGAAATCAACAAAAACATGTGGCACTCCAAAGACTCGAACCTAGGACACTCACACCGAAATTTTGCGCACTTATGCATTACGCTATCAAGGGCTGGTAGATCGAGCCCGCACTGTCAAAATGTTATTATCCTATTTTATTCAGGTTAGGAGGGACATAAACCACTTAAAAGGTCGGAAATGTATCTCTAAGGGAGGTCTTGGGGGTATTTTTTAAGCTTGACGGAGGTCTAAGGACAAAACTAAAAATAAAATTATACTGTATAATAATATATACAGTATATAAACCTATCCTTAAGGGATTTTTTTCTTGACCCCTTTCTCCCCATTGTTTTTGAGATTTTAAGATGTTCGCCCCATTAGTTTGGCGATTTTAAGAACCATCGCCCCATTTCTGTCAATTTTAAGACCTTTCGTGCCATTTAGGTGTCGATTTTATCCTGGCGAGCGATAGCGAGCCTGTAATTTAAGAGGAACCGGCTTCCAGCCGGGACATTTTTCTACCGAAAAATGTACAAATTTATCTTGAAAGGGGCTCATGGGGGTGTAATCTTAAGCTTGAAGGATATCTACGGACCAAACTAAAAACCTCCCCTTAAGGTAAGCAGGTCAAGACGGCTACATTCCTAAGTTGCCAAAACTCAAGCGGCCACTATATCAATAAACTCAAGCGGCCACTATATCAATAAACTCAAGCGGCCACTATATCAATAAACTCAAGCGGCCACTATATCAATAAACTCAAGCGGCCACTATATCAATAAACTCAAGCGGCCACTATATCAATAAACTCAAGCGGCCACTATATCAATAAACTCAAGCGGCCACTATATCAATAAACCTACGTTACCTTAATTTAGATCTGGACAGGTAAAGTTAGTTTGGTTAGGATGGATTAGACTAAGTTTGGCTAAAGTGCGCAAGGTTAGAAGAGTGTGGCCGAAGTGTGCGTGTTCTCTCTCTCTCTCTCTCTCTCTCTCTCTCTCTCTCTCTCTCTCTCTCTCTCTCTCTCTCTCTCTCTCTCTCTCTCTCTCTCTCTCTCGCTCTCTCTCTCTCTCTCTCTCTCTCTCTCTCTCTCTCCTCTCTCTCTCTTCTCTCTCTCTCTCTCTCTCTCTCTCTCTCTCTCTCTCTCTCTCTCTCTCTCTCTCTCTCTCTCTCTCTCTCTCTCTCTCTCTCTCTCACTAATGGTTCTCCAATTACAGTACTTTGCATCGTAAATGTCAATTGTGAAAGCAGACGCCCACTTTCCTACCCGAGTTCCGAACATATGAGAGTAGTTTGTATTCGGTTGTGCAGAAGCGTTACGTGGGAGCATACCGGTACATACCAATCACGGAGAGTCAGGACATGTACGACGTTGTTCTTCTAATGACCGTCGTATCTTCGAAGGTCGTAACTATGGCAACAGCACAACATTTACGTCGTTGTTCATCTAATGACCGTCGTATCTTTGAAGGTCGACGTCGTAACTATGGCAACAGCACAACATTTACGTCGTTGTTCATCTAATGACCGTCGTATCTTTGAAGGTCGACGTCGTAACTATGGCAACAGCACAACATTTACGTCGTTGTTCATCTAATGACCGTCGTATCTTTGAAGGTCGACGTCGTAACTATGGCAACAGCACAACATTTTACGACGTTTTTCTTCTAATGACCGTCGTATCTTTGAAGGTCGTAACTATGGCAACAGCAATACATACATGGTAACAAGGGTCTGTGTTTAGTTTCCTTAGCTGAGGGTAATCTGTCGTGTCATCGCCTTGATTACTCAGCTATTGAGTGGGAAGAGGGATTATATTGGTCGATGTATTTATTTATTTTATTTAATATATTTTTAGGTTCCGCCCTTCACCTCCATCAAGCTTACACAAACATAAGAACACAAGAACATCCCCCAAATACCTCTTCTAGATAAATGTGTAAATTTTTCGATAGAAATTTTTTCCGACCGAAGGCCGGTTCCTCCTAAATTACAAGCTCGCTATAGCTCGGCAGGCAAATTTGACATCGAAATGGCACCAAAGGTCTTAATACTGGTAATGAGATGGGGTGAAAGGCCTTATAATCGCCAAACTAATGGGCGTTCCGAAGGCCTTAAAATCTGAAGAAAACAAATAGTGGGGCTAAACATGAGGGAGATGGGGGCTAGAAAACCCAACCATGATCTGTGTGGCTCAAACAGTTTATCAGAATAGAAACGCCTGACCGCGACTGTACATATAAGACAAGTTTAATGTTTTCCTAGCCTAAGAATTTAATCCCTTACCAACTGTTTTATCGACACGCGCTGGAAAAAATATGTAAGTCCTGCGTCCCTGCATCACATTTTTACTAAGATTATAGTTAACAATATAATTCGCTAGACAGTCTTCTTAACCCCCTTAACACCTTCTTTACCGGCGACGTCTTTTTAATTGAATGCTAGCTATATTTACACGATTTCATGAAGCTTAGGAAAGATTTATGTTAGCTAAAACGATGTATTGAGTTCAAATGCAACACACACACACACACACACACACACACACACACACACACACACACACACACACACACAAAACGACCTCTTAAAAATTTTGTCTCATTTATTTCCTCTCTAAATAGAAGCTTGTAAACACGTGCTTGGTAGACAGCTCTAAATATTGCATATTTTGTATATATACAGACTGTGTTTGAGTCAAGAGAGAGATATGTAAAAAAGTAGATAGCTCGTTAGACATATAGATATATATATAATATATATATATATATATAAAATTAGTGTTAATCAGCTATCTATATATTTATATATATATAATTATATAAAGTATATATATAGTATATACTATATATATATAATATATATATATATATATATATATATATATATATATGTATATTATAATTATATATAATACAGATAGATATATACATAAATATATAGATAGTTAGACATATTGATAGAAAAATATATTTATATACCAACAGATATATAAGTAGATGGATAGGTAGCTAGATAAATAGATAGATAGTTAGAACACAAAATAAACCGAGAAATAAACACATAAACGGGCTGAAGCACAAACAGGCAAATAATAGAAGTACAGGAGCCTAAATAAAAGACGAAATAATGAAAAGAAGAAGACGAAGAGAGAGAGAGAGAGAGATACACACTTATACACCACACACACACACACATACAGTACCTACACACAAACACAGACATACATACACACACACATACAGAACCTACACACACACACCCACATACAGAACCTACACACACACACATACAGAACTTACAGACACAAATACATCCACACACACACACTCATACAGAACCTACACACACACACAGACACACACACACATACATACAGAACCTACACACACATTTACACACGCACACACATACACACATTCATACACACACCAAGCCATCTGTCAAAAGGGGGGCGGAGGGGACCGTACAGAATCAGGATTTTTTATTCCCAAAGGGAGAATTCTGGCATTTTTGGTTTGGTTGGGGTTCACATTGCCTTCTTCGCTCAGTTCAGTTAATTTTCTATTGAGTTGTTATCGATAAGTTTGCAATGAAAGAGAGGATTAATGTATTGCTTAAGAGTATCCCACTTCTGTTGTGTTCCCGAGTCCGGTAGGAAGAGTGGTGTGTTTTGATGAATTGAGCGAGTTATATTGTCGTCTCCGGAACCTATAACGTCCTACTGCTAAACGGCTGCCTCCCCGACATTGAGCACTAAGACTTAAGCTGTCCTTTGAGCAAAAAATGAACCAAGTGAATTGAAACATTGCACAGAACATTTGGATATAAACCACATTTTGTTTTACTTTTTCTACTTTCAAACGGAACACATCGATCACCTAAATGACGTTACTTTTCTGGGGGTTACTGTACAATGAGAGGTATACAGAGTGGCACAGAGTTCGGTTACCCAGGGTGTTCGGTGGCTGAGTCAACTGGGTAACCTATGTATGCCCCACCCTGTATAAGTGTATATCATAGCAGCTACTGACGGGGGTCTGGCGTGACTCTCCCAATAGACGGGTGGGTAAAGAATGGGCTAGTGATCAGAAAGATACGGCAGCCCTCCTCCCTATATCCCTCCACTGCCTCCTCCTCCTCCCTATACTCCTCTAGTTCCTCCTTCCCCTCCCCGTAGCCCTCCACTTCCTCCTCCTCCCTATACCCTTCCACTTCCTCCTCCTCCTCCTTATACCCCTTCACTTCCTCCTCCTCCTCCCTATACCCCTCCACGTCTTTCTTCCCCTACCTATACCCCTCCACTTCCTCCTCCCCATACCCCTCTACTTCCTCCTCCTCCTCCCCATACCCCTCCACTTCCTCCCTATACCCCTCAACTTCCTCCTCCTCCTCCCCATACCCCTCCACTTCCTCATTCTCCTCCCTATACCCCTCAACTTCCTCCTCCTCCTTCCCATACCCCTCCACTTCCTCCTCCTCCTCCCCATTTACCCCTTTCCTTCCTTTTCCTCTTTTTCTTCCTCGCACCCCTTGTCTTCCTCCACCTCCTGCCCCCAATCTTCTTCCACTCCATCCCCTCCTCCTTCCTTTCTCGTCCTCCTATTTCCCAATCTCTTACTCTTCCCCAATAACGGCAGTAAAAAGCCTATCAATAGCAGAAACACCGACAAAAAATAGCTTAAAAAAAGTAACAAAAACACTACCAACAACAATAACACAAACGCCAATGACAACGACGGACAACACCACCACAGCAATATAAACAACAACTACCTGACATATCAACTACCTGACATATCAATTACCTGACATATCAACAATATAAACAACAACTACCTGACATATCAACTACCTGACATATCAATTACCTGACATATCAACAATATAAACAACAACTACCTGACATATCAACTACCTGACATATCAACAATATAAACAACAACTACCTGACATATCAACTACCTGACATATCAACTACCTGACATATCAACAATATAAACAACAACTACCTGACATATCAACTACCTGACATATCAACTACCTGACATATCAACTACCTGACATATCAACTACCTGACATATCAACTACCTGACATATCAACAATATAAACAACAAATACCTGACATATCAACAATATAAACAACAACTACCTGACATAATTATCAACTACCTGACATATCAACAACCTGACATATCAACAACCTGACATATCAACAACCTGACATATCAACAACCTGACATATCAACTACCTGACATATCAACTACCTGACATATCAACTACCTGACATATCAACAACGATAATAAACCGTACCGTAATGAGAAGGAGGAACAGCAATAACCAATTCGTCAAGCTACGTCACAACTCACTACATCACCACCTGGCTGATTAAGGGGAGATTTCCACTTGAGAGATTTTTTTCTGGACCCCTTTCTCCCTCATGTTTAGCCCCATTGCTTTTGATATTATAAAACGTTTGCCCCATTAGTTTAGCGATTTTAAGAACTTTTACCCCATATTAAGACCTTTCGTGCAATTCAGGTGTTGATTTTATCCTGGCGAGCGATAGCGAGCCAGTAATTTAAGAGGGACCGGCCTTCGGCCGGGACATTTTTCTACCGAAAAATGTACAAATTTATCTTGAAAGGGACTCAAGGGGGTGTAATTTTAAGCTTGATGGAGGTCTAGGGAACAAACTAAATATATACCTCCCCTTAAGTAGAGTTGGTCACGAGCTTCAGGCTAGTCTTGTATTATCTGTTATTTACCTCTGGGTGTTCTCCTGGGTGACCTAGATGTGTGTGAATTTTGTGTTCTGTCTGTGTTTGTTCGTTGTTCTGTCTTGTGTTTTGTTTGTGTTTTTCCCTGTTCTTGCTCTGTCTTGAGTCGGCCACCTCCAAGAAAATAAAAACAACAAAATAATAAAATCGAGTAAAATAGAAAATAACAATAGGAAAAGTGGGGATTGGGCCTGAGCATATACATACATACATACATACATACATACATACATATAAATAATAATAATAATAATAATAAATCTATTTTTTATTAATTTCACCACAACACCAAACACCTCCAATGAAATTAATGAAAGCAAAATAATAATGCAAAACTATATCATGATTTCAGTAAACTGATTACAATTATGATATAATGTCCACTATTTCTCCCTGGCAAACTGCACAAGGACGAATAAAAGACTAAAATAATCTACCACAAAAGCTAGAAATATCATCAACCGAAAACCCTAGGAGAGAAAAGGTTCAGCCAAATACCAGCCCCAACTGGGGTGATAATAAATGCATGAAACCAATCGAACGGAACAAACCAAACGTTACTGGGCACCGGGAGGCAGGAGCACTCCAAAATATGGTCCAAACATGTGAATGGAGTGTTAAATAAACAGGAAAGTTATTTTGATACACGCAGTACAGTCGCGCTAATAAGTGATGTCTCGGCACCCAGTATGTTTTGATCAATATATAATTGGTTTCAGCAATATCTAAGCTTCATTTCTTCCTATCGAGTGAAATATACAAACCTGTTCCTACACTTGCCCACCCTATTCAACATCTGACAGACATTAATACAGCACAGAACAAGCCAAACGTAATGAGAGCTGAAACATAACTTATTAGCGCGACCGTACAGCCAGATACATTATGTCAGCCTAGTAATAACCTCTCTTAGATCACATACTGCGCACATTTGTTATATATTGAATGGAGCACATGAAGGGGACAGTGGCTGTTTGTTTGGTCTATTAATTAATTTATTCATTTTTTTTTTTTTTAGTTTCCTCCCTAGACCTCCATCAAGCTTAGAAAAACACCCCCTAGACCCCCCTTCAAGATAGATTTGTAAATTTTTCGGTAGAAAAATGTCTCGGCCAAAGGCTGATTCCTCCTAAAATTACAGGCTCGCTATCGCTCGCCAGGAAAAAATCGACACCCAAATGGCACGAAGGGTCCTAATATTGACAAAGAAATGGGGTGAAAGGTCATAAAATCCCCAAACTAATGGAACCAATGTCTTAAAATCTCAAAACTAGTGAGGCTAAACATTAGGGAGAAGGGGGTCCAGAAAAACGGTCTGTCTCCCCTTAAATGAAAATGTTATTTCATACATCTGTGATTAAACTTAGCTTACCTAACAGATTTTTTGTTTAAATTCCTTTATGTTTTAATTACAATATTCGTGCGTTTTTAATAACCACTGATATATTGTAGATATTTTTCAAACACATTTTTCTATCGAAAAATGTACAAACTTAGCTTGCTGTAAAACAAAAATATATATATGCTGGCCCGCTACCGCTCGCCAGGAAAATATTGACACCTGGAGGGGGGGAACGTCTTAAAACAGTAGGCTGAATGGGTCCGAATGGAATCAAGCCAAAGAGAGAGGGAAAGAAAGAGAAAAACAGCTAGGTGGGCCCCCTTAAAGATGGGCTGGTAACATCTTCACTCTTATAGTTACAGTTCTTTACCAAATTACAACAAATTCCAGTTACACTTATCTTCGGGGCAAATATGCTAATCTAATCCGACATATTCTGGGAAATGTTGGACGAGATTAAATTGCGTAATTCTATGCCTGGCAAGATTACGACTCTAATAAGATTACTTCCAATCGGTTTACCAGACCCGGGCAAGGCAAGTGGGGGAGGACTTAAAGATGGGCTGGTAACATCTTCACTTTTATTGTTACAGTTCTTATCAGAATTCCTACTGTTTTATTTTTGCTCATTTTCCAAACGCAGCTTCATAACTTTATGTATAAGCATCACTTTAGCTAGAATAACAAGACTTTTTGACATAGCTGAAGAAAAGTTGAATGCAAAAGGCGTAATTTTTTTCTAGGCGAGCGATAGGGAGCCGGTCATTATGGGAGGAACCGGCCTTTGGCCGGCAAATTTTTCTCCCGAAAAATTTACAAATTTGTGTTGTTAAAGCTTGATTCAGGTCTAGCGGGGTTACTATAACAAATATATAAATAGAACAACAAATAAACACTACCCCCTTACCTGATTCAATAATCACTACCCCCTTACCTGATTCAATAAACACTACCCCCTTACCTGATTCAATAAACACTACCCCCTTACCTGATTCAATAAACACTATCCCCTTACCTGATTCAACAAACACTACCCCCTTACCTGATTCAATAAACACCACCCCCTTACCTGATTCAATAAACACTACCCCCTTACCTGATTCAATAAACACTACCCCTTACCTGATTCAATAAACACTATCCCCTTACCTGATTCAACAAACACTACCCCCTTACCTGATTCAATAAACACTACCCCTTACCTGATTCAATAAACACTATCCCCTTACCTGATTCAACAAACACTACCCCCTTACCTGATTCAATAAACACTACCCCTTACCTGATTCAACAAACACTACCCCCTTACCTGATTCAATAAACACCACCCCCTTACCTGATTCAATAAACACCACCCCCTTACCTGATTCAATAAACACTATCCCCTTACCTGATTCAATAAACACCACCCCCTTACCTGATTCAAAGGATCTCTTTAAGGGGAGGTATTTAGTTTGTTCCCTACGTTTCATCAAGCTTAAAATTACACCCCCTAGACCCCCATTCAAGATAAATTTGTACATTTTTCGGTAGAAAAATGTCCCCGCCGGAGGCCGGTTGCTCTTAAATTACAGGCTCGCTATCGCTCGCCATGAAAAAATCGACACCTTAATGGCACGAAAGGTCTTACAATTGACAGAAATGGGGAAAAATGTCTTAAAATGTCAAAACTACTAGGGCGAACGTCTTAAAATCTCAAAACCAATGGGGTTAAACATGAGGGAGAAAGGGGTTCAGCAAAAAATCCTCCAGGTGGAAATCTCCCCTTAATAGTCCGCTGTCCTGCTATATTGGTTTACTTCTCTCATGGAAACGGTCATGAAATTAAGGCCAAATTTTCTCTTAAGGGGATATTTTTCTGGACCTCCTTCTCTCTCATTTTTAGCCCATCAGTTTTTAGATTTTAAGACGTTCACCCCATTTGTTGTCAATTTTAAGTGTCAATTTTTTTCCAAAACGAGCGATAGCGAGCCTGCAATTTAGGAGGAACCCGCCTAAACTCAGCATACCTATTTCCGAAGGCTAAACTAGTATATATCATAGGCTAAATTAGGACCAATCACAGCTCGAGAATGCCTAAATAGATCATAGCATGGCTCTTATTGGACAATAATACTGTACATACATTAGGACAAATCCACTTCTATAGGAATTAATATATTATTAAAAAGGTTGCCATCACCGGGAAAGCTTTCGCCGTTGTTAATTAAATCAATATAGAGAGTATACCCATTATGCATTACACAAAAGTTGGCAAAATCAAGGTTTCCTGTTAATAAATGCATTATTTTATGCCGACAGGGAACCAATGCACGAATAATTAATCATAATCTACCAATGTCGCTTGAGTGATTTGCATTTTTCATTCCTGGAATAAAATCAGTGGAGCAAAATTCTATGTCATAAAAGTCACTGGAAATATCAGAATACCAACGTATGCTTATGCATGATGATGATTACACACTATATATATATATATATATATATATGTATACTGAATAGCCTAATGTTTAAGGGGAGATATCGACTTGAGGGATTTTTTTCTGGACCCCTTTCTCCCTCATGTTTAGCCCCATTGCTTTTGAGATTTTAAGAAAGTCGCCCCATTAGTTTGGCGATTTTAAGAACTTTCGCCCCATTTCCGTCAATTTTAAGACCTTTCGTGCAATTTAGGTGTCGATTTTATCCTGGCGAGCGATAGCGAGCCTGTAATTTAAGAGGAACCGGCTTTCAGCCGGCACATTTTTCTACCGAAAAATGTACAAATTTATCTTGAAAGGGGCTCAAGGGGGTGTAATCTTAAGCTTGATGGATATCTAGAGACCAAACTAAAAACCTCCCCTTAACTGAACAGAAAGAACATTATATAAGACATCCAACTGATACTGCGTGTGCGGGGGAAAGATCAACAAAGCTCTCAAAGTGTACTACCTTGAGTCCGTATAGCATTTCCTAAAACGCTCTGGTCGCTCTGTCTTGTCACGAGCTACTGTACACTATAAACGTGTTGTCCTCACAGGTACTAGACGAGTGTCAGATAATCATTAGTATCCCATCCGATGTGTGTGAATTTGTGTTTGTTTTTTTGGGTGTTCATTGTTTGCTGTTGTGTTTTGAGTTGTCCCTGTTCTGGCTCTGTCTTGAGTCGGAAAAAGTGGGGATTGGGATAGATAGATCCCATCAGAACACCAGTTACACATATATCGCTACTTCCTTAGATACAATTTGCTCTATTGTGTGGGAGAGACAAACAAGATAAAAACAAATGGAAACAAAAAAATCTCATCCCGCCCGCCCGAACTCCACTTTCTGACAACCGAGCAATTTGAGGCCACTGGAGTTTATGGCGAACAGATTAAAGTTCCCAACTCTCCAGAAAATTAATGAAAGATGTATTGCCTGCCTCGGAAGTGGATGAGGAGGACCCGGACCAGAGATGTGGGGCTGGGCAGAACTGGAGGTAAAGGAAGCCTCTTTAAAAAAATTTTTTTTCGGAAATATGCGTCGTAAACCCATACAGTACCGGTGACGTTCTTTGCATTATATTCTGGCAACTAATGGACGATTTTAGTAAGCTTTGGAAAGACGTCTACCCATAAAAAGGCTACAGGCTACCTCAAGTCACCTTCTTAGCGAACTTATGTCCTTCCTAAGCTCTATAAAATCGTCTAAATGTAGCTAAAGTACAATTAAAAAGACGTCGCCGGTATTGAATGGGTTAAGGGAGCCCACCTCGCTTTTTTTTCTTTCTCTTCCTCTCTCTTTGGCTTGTATCCATTCGGCCCCATTCAGCCTACTGTTTTAAGGCGCTTAACCCTATCCAGGTGTCCATATTTTCCTGGTGATCGGTAGCGAGCCAGCATATATATATAAATTTGTTTTACAGCAAGCTAAATTTGCACTTTTCGATAGACAAAATATCTCCGGCGAAGCCGGATTTCTCCATACAATGATGGCTCGCTATCGCTCGCCAGGAAGAAATTGACACCTGCATAGGGATAAACGTCTTAAAACAGTTGGCTGAATGGAGCCGAATGTATACAAGCCAGAGAAAGAGAGAA
Source organism: Paralithodes platypus (assembly GCA_032716605.1). Lineage (NCBI taxonomy): Eukaryota > Metazoa > Arthropoda > Malacostraca > Decapoda > Lithodidae > Paralithodes > Paralithodes platypus. The sequence goes on from CM064579.1 coordinate 45,192,875, forward strand.
AAGGAGAGAAAAAGAAAAAAAGAAGGTGACCCCCCTTAAATGAGGTGCTCTATGATTTCCCAATAGAGTAGCGTTCGGGGAAGTTCATTTATGGATTGACAATCAACTAAATAATTCATGATATTCTGTGTTTACAAGACCAACGCACATAAAGTATTGAAAATTCGGCTTGTTTTATCCCAAAATACACGAACAATATATCACAAACCAACATTTATTGTGTATTACTAGACTAGACCTAGATGTGTGTGAATGTGTATTTTGTTTTTGTGTGTTCATTGTTTTCTGTTGTGATGTCCCTATTCGGGCTCTGTCTTGAGTCGCAACCCCCCCCCCCCCCAAAACAAAAAATAAAATATATATATATATAGGAAAAGTGGGGATTGGACCTGAGTACATACATACATACATACATACATACATACATATATACATACATACTAGCAAACACCTACAGTATGCTTACAGATGCAAAACTCACTAGTGGATTATAGAATAGTAATTTAACTTGTATTCTTTCACATTTGTCACCAGCATGAGCTTCTCTTAGTGTGGTTCTATTGGCGCCTAAACCAACACTATATATATCAAGGATTGTTGGTTACGGGTATATCTTACGCATTTTACGCAGCACGCACCTCTCTTAAGTATTATTTCAATTACGCATAAACGGGGAACTATCACTTCCAATTTAGCTGGTCAGGGATATTCTTCAACATATTTCCCACCATGAAACGCTCTTAGTCCTGTTCCAGTGAGGTCTTGGCTGAAAATAAATCTTCATCTCGCTCTCATCTTTTGACATTTTAGCATCACTGAACCGGATACATAAACTTTAGACATTCGCAACAGAAGTTAAGGGGGGATGGTTCACTTTTTGGGAGATATTTGCATGTATTCATAATGTTTCTAGTTTCCTCCCTAGACCATCAAATTTAAAAAATATCCATTAGATCCCCCTTTCTAGATTAATTTGTACATTTTTCGGTAGAAAAATTTCCCGGCCGAAGGCTCACTATCGTTCGCCAGTGAAAAAATCGACACCTAAATAGCACGAAAGGTCTAAATGTTGACGACGAAATGGGGCGAAAGTTCTTAAAATCGACTAACTAATGGGTTAAACATCTTAACATCTGAATACTAATGGGGCTAAACATGAGGGAGAAAGTGGTCCAGAAAACCGGCCAATCTCCCCTTAAAGTATAGCAGGTTGGACTAATTGGTAATATTTCTTGATATCATATATGTGAAACCAAACAGTAATCCATAGGGTCCTGAGCCGGTAATAGCAATGTCCTCATCCTTAGCTCTGGATTTCTTAGCATCGGTGATCTTGTAACAATAAATTAGGTATGTAGACCGAGTTGAAATTAAAGTGTAGACGCAGTGATTTGTGAGCTAGCAATAGCCCTTCACATCCCTCCTATTTTCTCGATCTTTGAAAATTATTTGACTTGAAACAAAAGCAATCAAGAGGAGGCTGAGGAGCTACAAAATACATGTAGGCTGTCTTCAAAATGTTTACTAGATACCATATACTTGAACCAAAATAGCTATAGTTCCAGCGGGCAATAACTCGTCATCTTACTCCGCCTCTCTTATAGCCTTTGAGCACCACTGAAGTTAGTGCATCCAGGCCAACCTGCAAACCTTTTCTTGGCATCGTATACTTGAACCACTATTGTAGTCCCAGTGCGCCCCGAGCCGCCAATAGCTCTTCATCTCGCTCCTCATCCCTAGTGTTTTGACCATCACATATTTTAATACTGGTGTTCCTATATTATTGGGGCGTATTGCGAGTCTTAACTGAGAGCGAGATTTACGAACAGTAAACACAGGATATATATGATTATACAACTATGCTGTACATACACAGGGTAATAACCAGCTGTTATTATACAACTATGCTGTACATACACAGGGTAATAACCAGCTGTTATTATCTTTATCTCCCTCTCTCTTTGGCTTGTATCCGTTCAGCCCCATTCAGCCTACTGTTTTAAGACATTTATCCCCATCCAGGTGTCAATATTTTCCTGGCGAGCAGTAGCGAGCCAGCATATGTATGTTTTTGTTTTGACAGCAAGCTAAATTTGTACATTTTTCGATAGAAAAATTTCTCCGGCAAAGCCGGATTTCTCCATACAATGCTGGCTCGCTATCTCTCGTCAAGAAGAAATCGACACCTGGATGGGGATAAACATCTTAAAACAGTTCATAAGAACATAAGAACATAAGAAAATGGGAGTCTGCAGAAGCCGATTGGCCCACACAAGGCAGATCCCTGTCACACCCAACCCTAATATAAGGCCTAATTATAAGCCCAGCTCACTAACACCATTAGGACTGACCTCTCCAAACGGTCAGAGGTCAGAAAACGGGGGTCTGCAGAGCGCCGATTGACCACACCTGACAGATCCCCCTCACACACAACCCATCTCGTCCATATGCCTATCTAATTTTTTCTTAAAGCTCCCTATCGTTCTTGATCCCACTATAGCACCTGGTAGCCTATTCCACCTATCTACAACTCTGTTACCAAACCAATATTTGCCTATATCTTTTCTGAAACTAAATTTATCTAATTTGAAACCATTGCTTCGAGTTCTTTCGCTATCACTGAGCTTTAGTACTTCTTTCATGTCCCCTTTATTAATCCCACTAACCCACTTGAACACCTCTATCATATCCCCTCTATCTCTGCGTCTCTGTAACGAGTGTAAGCCTAATTTCTTCAACCTTTCTTCATATGGAAAATGTCTAATATTATGGATAATTTTTGTAATTCTACGTTGTACTCTCTCCAAGGAATCTACTGTATGGCCATTCTGTAACAAGGACACCAGAATTGAACAGCATAATCCATATGGGGTCTCTCTATATGGCTTTTCTAAAATAAGATATTAATGTTGTATTCTCTCTGGTATTACCTTTCCATTGTATATTAAAATAAACAGAATTGTGGTCGCTATTTCCTAGGTGGTCCCCAATTTCTACATTATTTATCATATGTTCATTGTTGGATGAATGGAGCCAAATGGATACAAGCCAGGGAAAGAGAGAAAGGAAGAGAAAGATACAAAAAAAAAAATCCGGTGACCCCCCTTAAGCATCATTGACCTTAAAGCATAAATGAACACAGCAAAACCTAGGAAATGCAGCGTAGTTCCAGTGAGTCCCGAACCAGCAATAGATCTTCATATTTCACCTCATCTCTTGACCTTAAAGCGTCATTGGCCTTAAGGGGAGACGGTCGTTTTTCTGGTCCCCTTTCTCCCTCGTGCTTAGTCCCATTATTTTTTAGATTTTTAGACGTTCTGCCCATTTGTTTGGCGATTATAAGCCCTTTCATCCCATTTCGTTATAAATATTAAGACTTATCGTGCCATTTAGGTGTTGATTTTCTCCTGGCGAGCAATAGCGAGCCTGTAATTGTAAGAGGAACCGGCCATCGGCCATCTTGAGAGGGGGGGGGGGGGTTCCTAGGGGATGTTTTTCTAAGTTTGAGGGATGTCTAGCGAGGAAATTAAGAATTTATGAATGAATGAACTTATAGGCCAAAAAAGCAGTCAGTGTCCCCTTAAAGCATAAATGAACACAGCAAAAGCTAGGAAATGCAGCCTGGCCGACTTGGATACGTTTCCTTGATATCATATACTTGAACCAAAAGTGTAGTTCCAGAGGGTGTTGAGCCGGCAATAGCTCTTCATCCCGCTCCGTACACCAACTTAGGCTGCCCGCTATCCATCACGCTGCCCGCCACGCTAGCAACACCCCCAATACTACCACCACCTCAAGCACCACCAGCACCACCACCTCTAGCACCACCACCACCACCAGCACCACCACCTCAAGCACATCCACCACTACCACCACCACCACCTCTAGCACCACTACCCCCACCACCACCACCATTACCACCACCACCAGCACCTCTGGCACCACTACCACCACCACCAGCACCTCTGGCACCACTACCACCCCTACCACCACCACCACCAGGCAAGCACGACTCCCATCAAATTCTCCAGAGGCAAGAGGTAGGCGAGAGGCAATTTATGCTTCCATTATATCACCAGGGCAAAACTCAACTCCGCAACTACTGATGATTTAAGGGGAGATAGGCCGTTTTTCTGGTCCAGCACATACCGCACAGAGGAAGCCAAACGTAATGACAGCTGCGCCATGACTTATTAGCGCGACCTACTGTATATATATATCTATCACGTTGCCAACTTAAGGGGAGACGGTCGTTTTTCTGGCCCCCTTTCTCTCTCGTGTTTAGTCCCATAATTTGTTTAGATTGTTAGACGTTCGACCCATTTGTTTGGCGATTTTAAGACCTTCCGTCCCATTTTGTTATAAATTTTAAGACCTATCGTGCCATTTAGGTGTCGACTTTTTCCTGGCTTAATTGTAAGAGGAACTGGCCTTCGGCTGGGATATTTTTCTACTGAAAAATGTACAAATTCATATCGAGGGGGGGGGGGGTCTTGTGGGTGTTTTTTTAAGTTTGATGGAGGTTTAGAGAGCAAACTAAACCCCCTCCTTAAATATTGAGCCGAACCAGTAAATTAGGCTGCACAATACCGTCTGAGCTCCCTTAAACAACACGTAAGATCTCCCGAAGTAAGCAGGACCACTAACCATTCGAAAACCTCTCCCTGATAGCACGTACTGTAAAGAAAACGAAAACCTCTCCCTGATAGCACGTACTGTAAAGAAAACGAAAACCTCTCCCTGATAGCACGTACTGTAAAGAAAACGAATACCTCTCCCTGATAGCACGTACTGTAAAGAAAACGAATACCTCTCCCTGATAGCACGTACTGTAAAGAAAACGAAAACCTCTCCCTGATAGCACGTACTGTAAAGAAAACGAATACCTCTCCCTGATAGCACGTACTGTAAAGAAAACGAATACCTCTCCCTGATAGCACGTACTGTAAAGAAAACGAAACCGCTCTTTTTCAGCAACTAAAAGCTCCCCGGTTTGGAATCCTCTCGTCCTCGGCCCTCACGTACTGCACTTGCCGGGAAGCAAAAGATGAGAAGCGAGGATTATATGGCTTGGCTGTCTCGAAAAAACTTCTCATAAAAACCTTCTCACAACAAGCAAGAACTTAAGGGGAGGCTGACCGTTTGTTTGGTCTATTAATTAATTTATTCATATATTTTTTTAGTTTCCTCGCTAGACGTCCATCAAGCTTAGAAAAACACCCCCTAGATAAATTTGTACATTTTTCGGTCGAAAAATTTCCCGGCCGAAGGCCGGTTCCTCTTAAAATTGCAGGCTCGCTATCGCTCGCCAGGAAATAATCGACACCTAAATGGCACGAAAGGTCTTAAAATTGACAACAAATGGGGCGAAAGGTGTTAAAATCGCCAAACTAATGGGCCGAACGTCTTATAATCTCAAAACTAATGGGGCTAAACAGTAGGGAGAAGGGGGGTCCAGAAAAACGGTCTGCCTCCCCTTAACGGGCTGGCACCTCCCTGATAATCACGTATGAGCATAAAACCTATCAAACTCTCTCGCATGAATTACAAACTCAACGTCTTCCTCTTCCCAGCTATCACGTACTAAGAACTCCAGAATCCCTCTCTCACAGCAACTAAGAAAACCACACCTTCGACCCCCCCCCCCCTCCCCCCTCTTCCCCGGCCCTCACGTACTGTACTTGCCGGGAAACAAAAGAGGCGAGGCGAGGCAGATTTCCCCCGGGGTGTTTTGCTGTAGACCGGCCGAGCTAAATCCGGTTTGCAGAATGACTTTCCATCTCTCTCTGACCTGACTCTGCTTCATGGCTAGGAACGAGAGAGATAGAGAGAGAGTGAACAAGTAAGAGATATGGATAGAGCGAGAGGTATAGATAGATAAATTGATATATGAATATATTGGAGGCGGACAGACACACACACACAAATATATATATATATATATATATATATATATATATATATATATATATATATATATATATATATATATATATATATATAGAGAGAGGGGGTATATACGATAAATATAGATATGCACATATGTTACATATATACATATATATACATATATAGCTAGTTAACTTAAACAGGCTTGATAGAGAGACATATACTGTATACATAAATATACAGTATAGATAGTTAGATAGGTAGTTAGACAGATAGATAGTTAGGTAGTTTAATAGATATGCAAAGAAATATTTTTGTTATTATTATAATAACGTTTTAAGCTAGCTAAATTAGACTTGCATGACAACTAAATATTGCGCTTATAATATATCCTGTGAACCATCGTAGCTGTCTTGAAAACATATGGCTACCTTCAGTTCTAAGAAATGTATTGCCTTCTTTGAAATGTGACCCTGTATTTTCCAACCAATATAATTAATTTTCTGCGACATTACAGTATTTTGCATTTTACTCTAGTTATCCTCAGTCAACTCACCCAAGAGAATAAAAGACCCACAGTAATCATCAACCGGTTATTATGTAATATTGACACCATTTTCTCTTGTAATCCAAGTATGGTGTAATTATTTAACTATAGGTAAGACCAGGTGATATTTGTAACTATAGGTAAGACCAGGTGATATTTGTAAAGGTGGAAGTGTTTATGTATTGGTCCATTTATTGACTTATTTACTGTATTTATTTGTTTGTAAATTTCATTAATCGATTTTAGGAGTATAGTTGGTTGTTGGAAGGAACATAATAATTATAATTTGCTTAGTTTCCTCCCCAGACCTCCATCAAGCTAATAAATATATCCCTAAGACCCCCTTCTAGATAAATTTGTATATTTTCCGACAGAAAAATGCCCCGGCCATAGGCCGATTCCTCTTAAATTAAAGGCTCGCTATCGCTCGGCAGAAAAAAAAATCGACACCTAGATGGCATGAAAGGTTTTATTCTTTACAAAGAAATGGGTCGAAAAGTCTTAAGGCCGCGTCATACAGAGGTCGACCGCGACCCGACAGTAACCCGAAGGCAATGACTTGCACTTTTCACCCGATTTTCACCCAAAGTCCCCGAATGAGACTCGTACCCCGACTATGACTAGAAAGCAATTAGAATGCTACCCGAGGGACTCGAATGCGTCTCGAATATGAGTCGATGTTATCCCGTATATTACTCGAAACTAACCAGAAGTTGAACGGAATTGAATCGACCATGAGTCGAAAGCTAATCGACGGTGACCCGAGTAGCCGATACCAACCCGAGTTAAAACTGAATCACACCCGAAGTAACCCGACTTAAAACCGAATGAAAACCGAACCCCACCCGAAGTCAGGAACCCAACCGGAATGAAACCAGAATATATATAGGGCCCGTGCGTGGGTGGCAGTGTACGATAATTCGGGCCACTCCAACTGCACACAGGACTGCTTCACGTGGTTCCGCCCATCGGCTCGCGTTCGGGTTTGATTCGACTTGACTTCGACTAGCCTTCGACTTACATTCTAGTAATTCGGATCACGATCGAGTAATCATCGAGTCTAATTAGAAATGTCGGACATGCATCGAGTCATTTTCTAGTAGTATTCGGGTATCCATCCAGTCATCATCCTGAAATTCGGGTCAGCATCGAGTAACAGTTGACTTTCGAACAAGTTTATGTCGGAATTTTCCACTGAGCATCGAGTCTAATTCGGGTTACGGTCTACATCATCGGGTCTAAGTCCACTTAGGTTCGATCAATTCGGGTATGAATCGGGTTAAATTTTTTGACTCGAAAGTGACCCGAATAGGTCGAATGCGTTCAGAATATGTTAGAATGTAAGCCGAATACGACTCTAATGTAAATCGAAGGTGACTCGAGGATTTTGTAACGTTTTTTTTTACCCGAACGCACTCGAGGATTTCCCAAAAGTTAACACATACACTAACTTTTGGCCGACTCACCCGAACATTCGGGTGATGACCAGAGCATGACTAGAACAACTCGAACATACCAGAATCATACCCGATGTCGCTGCGAGAGAGAGAGAGAGAGAGAGAGAGAGAGAGAGAGAGAGAGAGAGAGAGAGAGAGAGCGAGAGCGAGAGCGAGAGCGAGAGCGAGAGCGAGAGCGAGAGCGAGAGCGAGAGCGAGAGCGAGAGCGAGAGCGAGAGCGAGAGCGAGAGAGAGAGGGGAGAGTTAATATCTCGAAGACCATCACGGGGAGATACAGTGGGAAAAGAGAGTTTGAAAAGTACACTACGCTCATTACAGGGTGAGCAAAATGCCATCTACTTCGAAAATTGCTCTACTGCAGAGCATTTACAATTTTAGAAGGATATTTGTTCCAGGTAGAATATATCTTGTATGTGAACAAATTCCCATATACTATTTCTGAACTACATCTCTAATTGCCAACCATAAAAAAAAAATATATATATATTTTCCTGGTAGACCCACTATCTTATCAACTAGTATACTTTCTAACACATTTATCAAGATAGATGTCAAACTAAGTGGCGTTTAGCTATTGGTACACTCATGATTACCTTCTTAATACAGATTGGGCTCACACTTGCCGTCTTGCAACTCCATTATCAGATAATTATAAAGTGAATATTATAACTTACTGTACGTGCACATCACCTCTCTCGTCAGTCAACTCCTCACTCACCTGCAGACACGAACAAACAACAATATTAGTACACATCAAAATATCCAGCTTAAGGGGAGATGGTTCACTTTTTGGGTGATTTTTGCATGTATTCATTATTTTTCTAGTTTCCTCCCTAGACCTCCATCAAATTAAAAAAAAAAAAAAAAATCCATTAGATCCCCCTTCTAGATTAATTTGTACATTTTTCGGTCGAAAAATTTCCCGGCCAAAGGCCGGTTCTTCCAACATTACAGGCTCACTATCGTTCGCCAGGGAAAGAATCGACACCTAAATAGCACGAAAGGTCTAAATATTGACGAAGACATGGGGCGAAAGGTCTTAAAATCGACTAACTAATGGGGCAAACATCTTGACATCTGAAAATTTATGAGGCTAAACATGAGGGAAAAAGTGGTCCAGAAAACCGGCCCATCCCCCCTTAAAACATTGGATTTATGAATTTGATATATCCAATTACCTACGGTACTGATACGGCTGTCTGTCCACTGTTATATCTGTTTGTTTCCTAATATATGTCCCTGTCTTATTATGTTTTTACACCAACCAACTTCACATCCAAACTCAATTAATTAAATCAACAAATACATGTGGCACTCCGAGGACTCGAACCAGGGATACTCACATCGAAATTCCGCGCACTATGCATTACGCTATCAAGACGCTTTGGCTAATGGCTGAGAACTCTTTATGTCCTAAAAAATAATCGTGCTAGCATCACATTTCGTCTCATCAACTCACCTCCTCTCACTAATTCTCTACAATCTTTCTCTACACGCCGCAATGTTGCATCCCTCTCACTCTTCTAGCGCTGTTACAATAACCCATACAGTACCGGTGACGTCCTTTTCATTATATTCTGGACACTATTAGACGATTTTATTCAGCTTGGGAAGGACCTTTAGCAATAATACGACTTCAAACTATCTCAATCAACCCTTTTAACTACCACCGATCTTTCCTAAGCTGCATATTATCGTCTAAATATAGCTAGAATAAAATATCACACACGTCGCTGGTACTCAAAGGGTTAATCTTCAGAGCTCTCACGGTGTACACCCCCTCCCTTATGGAGAGTGGGGGCACCCGCCTTTTAACACACTCCCACCCTTAGTCTGTCCAACTCTCAAACCCAAGATTGAACACATTTTCCCAGTCTTTCTTCTACTCACCAAGTAGGCTTTGGAACTCACTCCCTCAATCTGTCTTTCCCTCATTTCATGACTTAAACTGTTTCAAGCTCCGTGTGTCCAGACCTTTTAATTCTATTATATATACCTCTGACGTTGACAGGTACTTCCTAAACTGAAAACAATCGTCTGGAAGTGAGTAATTATAAGCTAAATTCTTACTATTCTAATTGAAAGTGTAAATGTAACTATTTAAAAGCTGTCAGACCAAACTTGTCGAGAGAGGTTGCCGACCAAACCAACTCGTGTGTTCCCGCCCTTAAGCCGGTATCACACGAGAGCTTTTATAGTCAACATTCGATGATCAACATTTTTCTGGCAACACTTGTGGAATATTTTGCTATGGTATCAGAAGCTTAACTGTCGGTAGATGCATTTAGGTAGCCGAAATATATTAAATGTTGACCTCACAAGCTGCCAGACCAGTGTTGAGGACAAAAGTTGAGGGGAAAAGGCCTCGTGTGATATCGGCCCTAGTAATCGAGGTAGTAGAATTGTTGTTGGTTTGGGCTCCATTAAATCAGTGGTCCATGTTTCCCCTGCAGTATATGGCCCTTCATGCGTTAATGGAGCCCACCTCGTTTCTTTCTCTTTCTCTCCCTCTCTCTTTGGCTTGTATCAAATCGGCCCCATTCAGCCTACTGTTTTAAGACGTTTACCCCCATACAGGTGTCAATATTTTCCTGGCGAGCGGTAGCGAGCCAGCATATATATATATTTGTTTTGACAGCAAGCTAAATTTGTACATTTTTCGATAGAAAACATTTTTCCGGCGAAGCCGGATTTCACCATACAATGCTGGCTTGCTATCGCTCGCCAGGAGGAAATCGACACCTGGATGGGGATAAACGTCTTAAAACAGTTGGCTGAATGAGGCCGAATGGATACAAGCCAAACAGAGAGGAAGAGAAAGAGAAAACAAAGCGAGGTGGGCCCCCCTTAAATCAGTGGTCCATGTTTCCCCTACAGTATATGGCCCTCCATGTGTTGCAGAGTTCACTACCGGTACCGCCGGACCACAGCTGGGGAGAGTTATATCAATCCTTTGGTTATTAAGGGCTCAAGGAGGTATTTGTCGGTCGATTTTATTATATAAATGTTTTTTTTTTTTTTTTCCCCTAGACCTCAAACAAACTTAAAACATCCCCGAGATTTCCCTTTCAGATAAATTTGTACATATTTTGGTAGAAAAATTTCTCGGCCGAAGGCCGGTTCCTCCTAAATTACAGGCTCGGTATCGCTCGCCAGGAAAAATCGATACCTAAATGTTTTGAGATTTTAAGATGTTCACCCCATTAATGTGTCGATTATATGACCTTTAAGATGTTCACCCCATTAATGTGTCGATTATATGACCTTTCGTTCCAATTTTATGTCTATATTAATACCTTTCTTATTTAGCTGTAATTTTAGAAGGAACCGGCTTTCAGCCGGGATATTTGTCTACCGAAAAATGTACACATTTGTCTTGAAAGGGGGTCTATTTTTTATTTTTTATTTTTTTTTAAAGATTCAGGAAAGTCTAGCGAGGTAACTGAAACATATTGATGAATACACACCTAGACCATAAAGCAAGCACTACCTCCCGTAATACACACCTAGACCATAAAGCAAGCACTACCTCCCTTAATACACACCTAGACCATAAAGCAAGCACTACCTCCCTTAATACACACCTAGACCATAAAGCAAACACTACCTCCCTTAATAACACCTAGACCATATAAGCAAGCACTACCTCCCTTAATACACACCTAGACCATAAAGCAAGCACTACCTCCCTTAATACACACCTAGACCATAAAGCAAGCACTACCTCCCTTAATAACACACCTAGACCATAAAGCAAGCACTACCTCCCTTAATACACACCTAGACCATAAAGCAAGCACTACCTCCCTTAATAACACACCTAGACCATAAAGCAAGCACTACCTCCCTTAATAACACACCTAGACCATAAAGCAAGCACTACCTCCCTTAATAACACACCTAGACCATAAAGCAAGCACTACCTCCCTTAATACACACCTAGACCATAAAGCAAGCACTACCTCCCTTAATACACACCTAGACCATAAAGCAAGCACTACCAATCACCATAAAGCAAGCACTACCTCCCGTAATACACACCTAGACCATAAAGCAAGCACTACCTCCCTTAATACACACCTAGACCATAAAGCAAGCACTACCTCCCTTAATACACACCTAGACCATAAAGCAAGCACTACCTCCCTTAATACACACCTAGTCCATAAAGCATGCACTACACACCTAGACCATAAAGCAAGCACTACCTCCCTTAATACACACCTAGACCATAAAGCAAGCACTACCTCCCTTAATACACACCTAGACCATAAAGCAAGCACTACCTCCCTTAATAACACACCTAGACCATATAGCAAGCACTACCTCCCTTAATAACACACCTAGACCATATAGCAAGCACTACCTCCCTTAATACACACCTAGACCATAAAGCAAGCACTACCTCCCTTAATACACCTAACCATAAAGCAAGCACTACCTCCCTTAATACACACCTAGACCATAAAGCAAGCACTACCTCCCTTATACACACCTAGACCATAAAGCAAGCACTACCTCCCTTAATACACACCTAGACCATAAAGCAAGCACTACCTCCCTTAATACACACCTAGACCATAAAGCAAGCACTACCTCCCTTAATACACACCTAGACCATAAAGCAAGCACTACCTCCCTTAATAACACACCTAGACCATAAAGCAAGCACTACCTCCCTTAATAACACACCTAGACCATAAAGCAAGCACTACCTCCCTTAATAACACACCTAGAACCATAAAGCAAGCTAGACCATAAAGCAAGCACTACCTCCTAATAACACACCTAGACCATAAGCAGCACTACCTCCCTTAATACACACCTAGACCATAAGCAAGCACTACCTCCCTTAATAACACCTAGACCATAAAGCAAGCACTACCTCCCTTAATAACACATAGACCATAAAGCAAGCACTACCTCCCTTAATACACACCTAGACCATAAAGCAAGCACTACCTCCCTTAATAACACACCTAGACCATAAAGCAAGCACTACCTCCCTTAATAACACACCTAGACCATAAAGCAAGCACTACCTGCCTTAATACACACCTAGACCATAAAGCAAGCACTACCTCCCTTAACAACACACCTAGACCATAAAGCAAGCACTACCTCCCTTAATACACACCTAGACCATAAAGCAAGCACTACCTCCCTTAATAACACACCTAGACCATATAGCAAGCACTACCTCCCTTAATACACACCTAGCCATAAAGCAAGCACTACCTGTCACACCTAGACCATATAGCAAGCACTACCTCCCTTAACAACACACCTAGACCATAAAGCAAGCACTACCTCCCTTAATAACACACCATATACTAGATAGATTTTTTTTTAACTCTATGTTTATTAAGGGGGGTGACCTTTTTTTTGTTCTGTCCTTTTCTATCTTTCTCTGGCTTGTATCCATTTGGCCCCATTCAGCCTACTGTTTTAAGACGTTTATCCCCATCCAGGTGTCAATTTTTTACTGGTGAGCGGTAGCGAGCCAGCATATTTTTTATTTTTGTTTGACAGCAGGCTAAATTTGTACATTTTTCTATAGAAAAATGTCTCCGGCGAAGCCGTATTTCTTCATATAATGCGGGCTCGCTATCGCTCGCCAGGAAGAAATCGACACCTAGGTGGGGATAAACGTCTTAAAATAGTTGGCTGAATGGGGGGCCGAATGGATACAAGCCAGAGAAAGAGAGAAAAGGACAGAAATAACAAAAAGCAGGTCACCCCCCTTAAGGCCGTATTAAAGTGTCACTGTTTAAAGACAATAATCTACATTTTCTGGCAACTTTCGTAATGGTATATATAGGTCACTACACTAAATACTGTGTAATGGTATATATAGGTCACTACACTAAATACTATGTAATTTAAACTTTTGAATTGCCCGAATTACCGAAGCAGTTGCCCGAGGCATGATCTTTTGACTCCTGATATATATTTATGCTCAGTGAAGGCACGTTACTCGCTTTGTTCATCCATGGTACTGTACTAGACACTTGCATCCATTATGTAAACCTCCTGTGACAGAGATGGTACTGTACTAGACACTTGCATCCATTATGTAAACCTCCTGTGACAGAGATGGTACTGTACTAGACACTTGCATCCATTATGTAAACCTCCTGTGACAGAGATGTTACTGTACTAGACACTTGCATCCATTATGTAAACCTCCTGTGACAGAGATGTTACTGTACTAGACACTTGCATCCATTATGTAACCTCCTGTGACAGAGAACAGAGATGTTACTGTACTAGACACTTGCATCCATTATGTAAACCTCCTGTGACAGAGATGTTACTGTACTAGACACTTGCATCCATTATGTAAACCTCCTGTGACAGAGATGTTACTGTACTAGACACTTGCATCCATTATGTAAACCTCCTGTGACAGAGATGGTACTGTACTAGACACTTGCATCCATTATGTAAACCTCCTGTGACAGAGATGGTACTGTACTAGACACTTGCATCCATTATGTAAACCTCCTGTGACAGAGATGTTACTGTACTAGACACTTGCATCCATTATGTAAACCTCCTGTGACAGAGATGGTACTGTACTAGACACTTGCATCCATTATATAAACCTCCTGTGAGAGAGAGATGTAAGAGTTTTATGTACTGGCATGTGTTTGTTTAAGGGGACAGTAGAGTCATTTGTTGGGGGTCTATATATATATTGTATGTACAATATATGCTCATTCATTTTTAGTTTCCTCGCCAGACCTTCATTAAGCTTAAAAATCATTCCCTAGACCACCTTTCAAGATAAATATGTAATTTTTTTCGATGTTTTTTGGGTTTCTCTTAAAATTACAGGCTCGCTATCGGTCGCCAGGAAAATATCGACACCTAAATGGCACGAAAGGTCTTGATATTGATATAGATATGGGACGAAAGGTTTTAAAATGCGAACGTCTTAAAATCTGAAAACTAATGGGGAAAACCATGAGGAAGAAGGTGGACCAGAAAAAGGCCCCATCACCCCTTACTACTGGAAAGGTTATCTGTGCATAATGCGGCACACACTGACGTACAAAGGTTATCTGTGCATAATGCGGCACACACTGACGTACAAAGGTTATCTGTGCATAATGCGGCACAAACTGACGTACAAAAGCGGTGACCCAGTTTGCTGGATTGTAATTCATTTTCCTCTGCTGGTTCAATACAACACTATTCACGCCACACACACTGAAGTAACCTTTGCTTAGTCTGTTAACCCTCTCCGACATATGACCCAGTTTGCTGGATTGTAATTCATTTTCCTCTGCTGGTTCAATACAACACTATTCACCCCACACTGAAGTAACCTTTGCTTAGTCTGTTAAGGGGAGATTTCCACTTGAGGGACTTTTTTCTTGACTCCTTTCTCCCTCATGTCTAGCCCCATTGCTTTTGAGATTTTAAGACGTTTGCCCCATTATTTTGACGATTTTAAGAACATTCAACCCATTTCTGTCAATTTTAAGACCTTTCGTGCCATTTAGGTGTCGATTTTATCCTGGCGAGCGTTAGCGAGCCTGTAATTTAAGAGGAACCGGCTTTCAGCCGGGACATTTTTCTACCGAAAAATGTACAAATTTATCTTGAAAGGGGGTCAAGGGGGTGAAATGTTTAGATTGCTGGAAGAGTAGGAAACAAACTAGAAACCTCCCCTTAAGGTCATCCTGACACTTATAACTAGGGAGACGCCAAAAGTTGGAATTGTAGAGATAGGACGTGAATTTTGACCGAGGCTGTACTTTAATGAAGCATTGGTTAGCCTTAAGTTAGTCACGACACTTTATGGTTATTTGCTGGTAATGATTATGATTGACTATATACAACTGGGTGCCAAGATTTGATTTGATCTTAATATATATATCTATCTATCTATACTCTACTGTATTTGTTAAGCATGCTGATGAATATCGTCCTGACAAATGTACTATGACAATTAAATCATATTATTTAATGTATTATTAGATAAGTGAGTTTGTTCTGGGCACTAACTTGATTATTGTATCATCATTATCTTGAACACTACAGGTTTAATCATTATGTAACGAAAATCCATACCAATATGTAATTATGGTAGAACAAACATTATCAAAGAACAATATATATACCGATTATATACTGTATATATATATATATATATATATATATAGAGAGAGAGAGAGCGAAAGCGAGAGAGAGAAAGAGAGCGGATGCGAGAGAGAGAGAGTGTGTGAGAGTGAGAGTGAGCAGCATGATAAACAAGAGGACAGGCAAACTGTGTTAAACCACTCAGCCAACACATTGTCCGGGAACCAATCGACTGGAATTTGCTTTACGGTGAAGTGGAAGGGGTGCGGAGCGGAGGGGGGAGTGGGGAGGAAAATAAGGGGATGGTGGGGTTGGAAAGGATAGGGGAAGTTATCAGAAATTGGGGGAAATATACATAAATACATACAAGCAAACACACATAATATATATATATATATATATATATATATATATATATATATATATATATATATATATATATATATATATATATATATATATGAGAAGTATATCTCGCAAAAACACAGGAGCTACAAAATGTTTATATACTCCCAGTGGGGCTCGAACCACCGGTAGTCAGGACGATTGTTCATGTACTCCCACAAGGGATAGGGAGGATCAGCAAGAGCCACGAGAAAGGAACAGGAGGTGACAGGAGAACACATAATTATAACAGTTCACCCACAAAGAGCAAGCACACAAGCATTCAGAAGCACCGATCACACATCAGCCCCCGAAATACATGGCTTCACCTCAGATGTTATACTTCCGGACAAGGGCTCTTCACATCAACATCTGGGATAAAGACCATAGGAGAGAGTAGAGAAATAAAGTAAGAAATATACTGTTAAGTTTGGAGAGGTATAGATGTGAGAGGGAGTGAGTAGACAAAGATGCTATAGTCTATTCGCTGTAAGTAGGCGAGAAATCATGACCTCTATCCTCTGTAACTCAAAAAGGGCTAAAGCAAATTGGTTGTAAATTTCCACATCTATTCCTTGACTGACCCTTCCCAAATGGTAGAAATATGAGCTCCATTACTCTATTCGTTTATGAGTTACAGAGGTTAGGGGTCATGATTGTTCGCCTACTTACAGCGAATAGACTATAGGAGGAATACAATAGAGTTTGGAGAGAGGAAGGTATGAAGAAGAGAGAGCAGTCAAATAAGTTAAGAGAGATATATTGTAGATGTGAGGGAGATGGACTAGAGAAATAGGTTAAAAAGAAAGTTATATTTGCAGAGACACGCGCACGCACGCACACGCGCGTACACACACACACACACACACACTGCGCACGGCTAGCTCAGTGGTACCATCCCTGTCTGCAACCCAGCAGACCGGGGTTCAAATTTCGCTCAGGTTGATGAAGGTTTTCTGAGACATAGCCGGCGGTTACCATATCCCTTGAGCAAGGAGATGGGTAATTGTCATTGGTAATAATGTCTAGGAAGCGGGGCAATACGAGCCAAAAACTCAATTCCTGTCAAACTACAATTATGAATTGCACACACATACACACACAAGATGAAGACCCCCCCCCCCCTTTCGACATAAATTTATATATTTTTCGGTAGAGAAATGTTTCGGCTTGCTATCACACGCCTGGAGAAAAAAACCAACATTTAAATGGTACGATAGGTCTCAACATTGGCAAATAAATGGGGCGATATGTCTTACAATCGCCAAAGTAATGAGGCGAACGTCTTGAAAATCTCTAAAACTAATGGGGCCAAACATGAGGGTGAAGGGGTTTCATAAAATCCAAAGACCTCCCGTTCAGTGTATCTAATCCGAAGGGGCAAATTGGCTGTTTCGCACCTTAGATTGGCAATACTGTAAGACGCCTTGCCACAGCAGGTTGGCGGTTTTAAGGGAGCTCAGACGGTATTGTGCATCATAATTCGGCTGGTTCGGCTCAATGATTTAAGGAGGGGGTTTAGTTTGCTCTCTAAACCTCTATCAAACTTAAAAAAGCACCCATTCCTCTTCAAATACAGGGTCGCTATCGCTCGCCAGGAAAAAATCGACACCTAAATGGCACAAAAAGTCTTAATATTGGCAAAGAAATGAGGCAAAAGGTCTGAAAACGCCAAACTAATGGGGCGAATGTCTTGAAATCTCATAACAAATAGGGCTAAACATGAGGGAGAAAGGGGACCAGAAAAACGACCCTCCTCCCCATAACCTCAACAGTCCATCAGCCTCCCCTTAAGACTACAACGAAAGCGAGCTCGCAATTTAGGCAAAACAGGACTTAGGGTGGGATATTTGTCTCCCGAGTAATATATACAATTAACTTGAGAGATGTCTGTGAGGCGTTTTGTTAGCTTGAAGGGGTCAGAGGAAGTTAACTCATACAGTACCAGGGACCTCGTTTCCATTATATTCTGGCAACTATTAGACGATTTTATTCAGCTTAGGAAGGACCTCTAGCAATAATACGGCTTCCAACTATCGCAACCAACCCTTTTAACTGCCACCAATCTTTCCTAAGCTGCATAATATCGTATAAATATAGCTAGAACAAAATAACACACACACCGCTGGTACTCAAAGGGTTAAGGAAGAGCTTGGGTGCATGTATGATAGATTTCGACGAACGATGAATTAGCAAGCTAAAGGTTGTGCTTGTTAAGAGAATTAACAAACTAAGTAAAAGTAATCAAATATAATGCATATATTTGAAAGTAAATGTATTCTGTAAACAAATAACGTTTACGTGAAACAAAATTATACTTAAAAACAGTGTATTTGTTGATTTCATTATTTGAGTTATAAGTGAAGTTGGTCGGTGAAAAAACATAATTATTCATTCAAAACAAAAACAAAATTATTCATTCAAAACAAAACATAATTATTCATTCAAAACAAAAACATAATTATTCATTCAAAACAAAAACAAAATTATTCATTCAAAACAAAAACATAATTATTCATTCAAAACAAAAACATAATTATTCATTCAAAACAAAAACATAATTATTCATTCAAAACAAAAACATAATTATTCATTCAAAACAAAAACATAATTATTCATTCAAAACAAAAACATAATTATTCATTCAAAACAAAAACATAATTATGCATTCAAAACAAAAACAAAATAGCGTTCTAATATTGACATAGTTAATCCCTAGCTCAAATAACTAACTTTACCCCTACAACGATTCACTATCACATATGTCTTCTATAACAACTTGTGAACCTTGTCCTTGTGACCAACCCCTGGAATGGTCTCTCGTAACCTTTGTCAAGTTTCTTTCAAAGTTGTGTGTGAGAGAGAGAGAGAGATAACAGACACTGTAAATGGGACAAAGGTAGGGGAGTGTCTTATACATTGACTGTATTTTATATGTTGATATGGTGAAACAAACCCTATGTATGTGTATGTCTATCAACCTACTATCTCTATTAAGTATATCTTAATATTCTATTTTTTTTTTTTTTTATTAATTTCACCACAACACCAAACACCTCCAATGCAATTAATGAAAGCATATAATTGTGATCCACCAGGATTCGAACCCGGGTTATCAGACACAGATTTTTAGACACCTTAACCATTACACCACCAAGACGGTTAACCAAGGAAGGAGACTAGCTAGTTAGTATTGTTGAGTAATAAGAGACAGAAATAATTCGACACGATTACTTTGGCAACAACATAAAATGAATGCGAGATAATATATTTTAATTGAAGAAAGAAATGTTGTTACGCTCCACTGCACTTTCTCCAGTTTATTTATATGTTTTGATAATATGGGAAGCAGAACTGTACGCAATATTCTAAGTAAAGACAAAACAATTAATTACATAACGTTACACTAATTTTTTCAGATTAGTTTTCAAGTGGCCTGCCAATTAATATATTTTGTTTTCTTCGGTTTCTTAACTGTTCACTGGGTATTTGATAGTTATAATGTTGTTACTCCTAAATCAGTTTCTATGTCAGTTCCTTTAAGTTGCTTCCCATTCATTGAATAGTTAGCCTTATCATTCTAGTAGCTTATAATATAAACTACTTTACATTAATCAGTATTGACATTAATTTGCCAGAGGTTAGCCGAGTTTGATCATTTATCTAATTTGTTGTGATGGAGAAACTACTGTGTTTGCAATGTTTGTATCATCTGCAAATTTGAAATCGTACGTAAAAAAAAAAAAAAATTATATATATATATATATATATATATATATATATATATATATATATATATATATATATATATATATATATACTGTATACAGTATACTGTATATAATAGCACTGAAAACACAAAGTCACGATTTGGAAGTGCTTCTGAGAATGTGTGTGCTTTATGTGTGGATGTTGTAGGTATGACTATTGTTGTATTGTTTTCATTTTTATTTGTGCTTGCAAGTGTGTGAATATAACCTGGCTGGAGACAGAGGAAGGGTGGGGGAGAGGCTGTATAACCTGGCTTGACCTTTGACCTCTGAACTACCTACCTACCACCCGTCCCTTCCTGTGTGATCCCCTCTCCCCTTCCGTCTATCCATCCTCTCTCACACACACACACACACACACACACACACACACACACACACACACACACACACACACACACACACACACACACACACACACACACACACACACACACACACACACACACACACACACACACACACACACACACACACACACACACACACACACACACACACACACACACACACACACATCCCCCACACATTCCTCCAACCGTTTACCTTTTATGTTATGCATCCGTCCATCTTTCCGTCAGTTCTCTCTCTCTCACTTCTCACAATAGCGCACACACGCACTCCCCCCCCCCCCCCCCGACCCTCACACACTCACTCACTCACTCTTTCACCTCCGTTATTCCTCGCTCTGCTAGTGGCTTACACCAGAATCACTAGCTTCCTCACACTCTTTGGTACACTCGGATATCAGTCTCGAGCCGATTCGTAAGAATTCGTGGACCCCATGTTATTCTTTGTGTAATTATAACTATCTGGAATATATATATATATATACTGTATATATAAAAACATCCTTCCTGTTCTATTAGCTTCCGAATACTTCTTCATCTGACGCCAAACTCCAATAATTTGACACACGTGGTACTTTCATTACAGCACTAACACATTGCACATTATCACACTCAAACCCCCCCCCCCCCCCCTCATACAAAGACTCACAACCTCATGCTCTCTGTACAATACAAACACACCTCAAATTCAAACTCTCTTACTCCAACTTCAATGCCTCTCCCCGGCACTTCAACAAACTTACCGCCGGCTACATCCCTTGAGCTCTGCCACTGAATTAGTTCCCTTTTCTTAACTACATTGTTTTTCGTACTATTTTTAACTCCTTTTTTCGGTTCTCTACTGAGAGGAAGTATAAAGCCAGAGACTAGCCGAGGTAATGTTCTATTCCCCTACATCCCTTGAGCTCTGCCACTGAATTAGTTTCCTTTTCTTAATCACATTCTTTGGTGGTGAAACTGGAAATACTGTTGCTAAGTCAGCTGAGAAGACAGGGGATATGGAAGCATGAAGGGGGGTCACCTGCTTTTGTTCTCTCCTTTTCTCTCATTCTCTGGTTTGTATCCATTCGGCCCTATTCAGCCTACTGATTTAAGACGTTTATCCCCATCCAGGTGTCGATATATTCCTGGCGAGCGATAGCGAGCCAGCATTGCATGGAGAAATCCGGCTTCGCCGGAGACATTTTGCTGTGAAAAACATTATAAAAAAATATACTGGCTCGCTACCGCTCGCCAGGAAATAAATGGCACCTAGATGAGGGTAAACGTCTTAATCAGTAGGCCGAATGGGGCCGAATGGATACAAACCAGAGAGAGGAAAATAAACGAGGTGGGCCCCCTTAACGTTATGGTTCTATTTTTTATACTTTAGACAGGTTTTTCGTAACAACTTTTAATACGCACAGCTTACAACTTAATACGCACAGCTTACAACTTAATACGCACAGCTTACAACTTAATACGCACAGCTTACAACTTAATACGCACAGCTTACAACTTAATACGCACAGCTTACAACTTTTAATACGCACAGCTTACAACTTAATACGCACAGCTTACAACTTAATACGCACAGCTTATAACTTAATACGCACAGCTTACAACTTAATACGCACAGCTTACAACTTAATACGCACAGCTTACAACTTTTAATACGCACAGCTTACAACTTAATACGCACAGCTTACAACTTTTAATACGCACAGCTTACAACTTAATACGCACAGCTTACAACTTAATACGCACAGCTTACAACTTAATACGCACAGCTTACAACTTAATACGCACAGCTTACAACTTAATACGCACAGCTTACAACTTTTAATACGCACAGCTTACAACTTAATACGCACAGCTTACAACTTAATACGCACAGCTTACAACTTAATACGCACAGCTTACAACTTAATACGCACAGCTTACAACTTAATACGGACAGCTTACAACTTAATACGCACAGCTTACAACTTAATACGCACAGCTTACAACTTAATACGCACAGCTTACAACTTAATACGCACAGCTTACAACTTAATACGCACAGCTTACAACTTAATACGCACAGCTTACAACTTAATACGCACAGCTTACAACTTAATACGGACAGCTTACAACTTAATACGCACAGCTTACAACTTAATACGCACAGCTTACAACTTAATACGCACAGCTTACAACTTAATACGCACAGCTTACAACTTAATACGCACAGCTTACAACTTAATACACACAGCTTACAACTTAATACGCACAGCTTACAACTTAATACGCACAGCTTACAACTTAAATGTATATAACTTTCATTAATTAAATAGAAAATAAGTTCTTAACACAGCTAGGTAATAAGGCGAGGCGCGCCCACACACATACACACGCAGACACATCCACAAACAGACACATACACATACAGAAATACACACATACGCATCATATAATATATACTGTATATATATATATATATATATATATATATATATATATATATATATATATATATATATATATATATACTTTACATATATATAGACAGATATATAGAGATTAACACACAACATAAGTATGGCCTAAAAGTGCATTTTGATTTACTTCAGACTCGAATTTAAACAAAGAACTTCAATATTAATATACTGTATATTTTATAGGGAATATAATATTATGTTGCCAGGGATTATACGAAATACCCTGTGAGCTTTTGAAATACAGTCAGGAATATGCTCATAAATGTTGTCTATTTCTAGTAGTATTTTTTTATTTTATTTCGATATTCACCGAACACTTTAGGCTAGGTTTCATTTAAAAAAGATGAGTATGGGTGTGATCAGTTTCAAATTGATAAATCATGTATTAGAAATGACACTTATATTTGTGTCTTGATATTGTAATAGGTCCAGAGAGATACATGGTAGCTATGTTACATATCCCGTAACACACACACACACACACACACACACACACACACACACACACACACACACACTATAATATATACATTATACAGTATAGCCTATATACAGTATATATATATATATATATATATATATATATATATATATATATATATATATATATATATATATATATATATATCTTAAATACCTAGCACAATACTATTCTAAATCGTTATTAAGACGCCAAATAATATAATGATGCCAACATAAATATACATATTCCCTTCTTCCACTATCATACCCGCCTGGAGAACACAGCCACGCACCTCGCTAATAAACAAGGGAGGAGTTCATTTAAGGGGGGTCGCCGGTTTTTTTGTTTATCTTTCTCTCCTTTTCTCTCTTTCCCTGGCTTGTATCCATTCGGCCCCATTCAGCCAACTGTGTTAAGACTATTATCCCCATCCAGCTTTGTATGGAGAAATCCGGCTTCGCTGGACACATTATTCTATCGAAAAATGTACATATTTAGCTTATCAAAACAAACATATATATATATGCCAGCTCGCTACCACTCGCCAGGAAAATACTGACACCTGGATGGGGGTAAACGTCTTTAAACAGTAGGTTGAATGGGGCCGAATGGATACAAACCAAAGAGAGAGGGAGAGAAAGAGAAAAGAAAGCGAGGTGGGCTCCCTTAAGTGTATCTGTTGGAGGAGGGCGAGCATAAGGCAAGGCAGCATTAGTGGCAGGTGGTCCAGTAATTACAATGCCATATGTGTTGAGTCCTATTATGCCAACTGCTGTCTCTGCTTCCTAGGGGCGCCGGCTGATATTAGTCTGTTAAGTTGGAGACGCACAAGGAGTAGAGAGAGAGAGCGAGAGCGAGAGCGAGAGCGAGAGCGAGAGAGAGAGAGAGTATATATAAATACAGTATAATCCTGTATATTGGGGTGATTAACCCTTTCCCGCTCATATGACGCAGAGTTGCCAGATTAGCAATAAGAAATAGAGTTCTCTCACTCTTATAATTACCTCTCCAAAAAGAGTTTTCTGCCCACAGCTAACTCAAAGACAACTGCAGAGGTTGAAGTAACTATACTAAAGGTTTCTAAATACCCCTGATGGTAACAAAGGCTTTAAAGTATCCCCAGTAGGCTGAAAATCGCGTCATATGTCGGAGAAGATTAAGTATACAAGAACATAATATATCAACTGATTTTTTTTTTTGTCAAAACAGTTGTGTGATCGTGGTTATTATAAATCTTAATTATAGTGCCGTATGTTTCAATAGGGGGTCGTGACCATATGATACTAATAGGTAAACCTTATAGTTTATTAAATTCCTTTTAATGTTGGCTATCACGTAATATAGTTAGCTTAACCAGTCCAGTACCAGTGACGTCCCTTTCGTCTTATTCTGGCTACTATAATACGGTTTTCTTCAGCTTAGGAAGGACGTCTGCCGATTAAAAGGCTACAGACTATCTCAATTAATCCTTTTAGCTACTGTATATCCTTCCAAAGCTTCATACAATCGTCTAAATCTAGCTGAAATCATATAAAAAAGACGTCCCCGGTACAGGAAGGGTTAAAAGGATTTATAAGGTCGTCAGTTTGAACTCGGTGAATACACATGTTTCTCCATGTAGGGAGCACCCGTGCGTTTTTGTATTTGACTTGTAAGTTACAGGAATAGAATCGAACAAGCGAGACGGTTTAAAAAATCTATGTAGTATATCACGAACCCGGATGTGTTGGCTGTCTTGTGTTGTCAGAGAGATAGATAGATAGATAGATAGATAGATAGATAGATAGAGAGAGAGAGAGAGAGAGAGAGAGAGAGAGAGATAGAGAGAGAGAGAGAGAGAGAGAGAGAGAGAGAGAGAGAGAGAGACAGAGCCTTCATTGTTTTCTATTTCTTGAAGTTAGAGCATACAGACAAGTGATTAAAATAAGAAATAGTCAGTCAGTAGCCAATCCAGGAATCCTTATCAACAAAAAATATCGTTAGTTTACCACAATGTATCCGAGGCAAACCCATA
Source organism: Paralithodes platypus (assembly GCA_032716605.1). Lineage (NCBI taxonomy): Eukaryota > Metazoa > Arthropoda > Malacostraca > Decapoda > Lithodidae > Paralithodes > Paralithodes platypus. Next base: position 45,218,299 of record CM064579.1, read on the forward strand.
AACTCATAACCACACACACACACACACATACACTCTCTCTCTCTCTCTCTCACATACACACACACACGCAAATAAAATCACAAATAGACTTAATTTTCTATCCTGTTGCTCGCTTGCTTCCTATACTCGTAAAACACACACACACACACACACACACACACACACACACACACACACACACACACACACACACACAGAGCCCGTAGCCTAGTAGGTAGAGCTCTCGTCTCACACACGAGGGGTCGGGGGTTCAATCCCCGGCCGGGCGGAGACAAATTGGGCTTGTCTCCTTTCATGTGTTAGCCTCAGTTCACCTAGCTGTAAATAGGTACCTGGAATAAGTGGACGACGTTGTGACGTCCCATCTGGGGTTGGCAAAATTGGTACAAGGCGAGATGGGTATCATATGGTTCACCTAAGCTGATGGCTACCTAAGCCTTCGGGCGAGACGGTACCGTCTATAGTGAGAATGGTACCATACAGATCCACCCTAAGCCTTCGTTTCCGATGTCGCCAATTGGCTAAATACAGACTACACACACATCCACAGCCATTCCAACGATACATATAACACCTACACATATAGGAGGCGGGAAATAACGAGCATGCTCACTCCCGCAATACAACTAGAGTAAATACAACTAGAGTAAGTACACACACTCACTCTAACTTTACCAATTATACTGCCTCCTTAGCATTTGTATTTGGGCCCTTTGTGTATGGGTCCAAGTTCACCACCAAGATCAAGATACACAATAGGTTACTCAGTTAGGACGTGGTGACAAGCTTACGACTTCAAACACACCAGCTTATTGTTTTCAATATCTTAATTTTCACACAATCAGAGTAATTGTGCAGTTATAAGGTATACCTGTCTTGATAGCGTAATGCATAAATGCGCGGAATTTCGGTGTGAGTATCCTAGGTTCGAGTCCTTGGAGTGTCACATGTATTTGTTGATTTCATTAATTGAGTTTAGAAGTGAAGTTGGTTGGTGAAAAAATATGAATTATAGATACTAGAATCAGTTATAAAGTGCTCTGAATACTGTTGGCATGATCATTACGACGCCAGAATTTAGGATACGATGCTGATACAAATATATACGAATCGTAAAAGTTTGGAGTATCCGGACTCATTCGTTTCACTGCGTAGCCGTCAGTTGGGAGCTATAATTGCCCAGGGTTTTTTCCGGTTTCCAAATGTTGCCCCCTTTTCCTGTGCTCAAGTGAATGGAACAGAGGAAGTTAATGGTGTTGGCGAGGGAGTTAATGAGTGTGGCAGGTTTTGTGGTTCTGGAGGTGGTTGTTGGTGGTGGTGGTGGTGGTGGTGGTGTGTAGGTTTGTAGAAGCTGTGTGGCATGGCATATGGAAAGGCTGGTGCGTGTGTTTGTCCATGTACTGTATATGCGTTTAATTGTCGTTACAAAAAATAGTATTTTGAATGGCAGCCAATGACAGGATATAATATATATATATATATATATATATATATATATATATATATATATATATATATATATATATTATTATTATTTGCAAGACACCTCGATTCCTGAAGGGTTGGACAAGAATGAATCGCGTCTGCCCATTCCGAGGCAATTCCTTTCATGTTTTATTTTTGTATGCGGTGGAGCTTTGCTAGCCCACCCGCCTACTAGCATTATGCACGGGAAATTACATAGCAAATATTGTATATGACTACACATTGCTATCGGTATATATGTACTAACTTAAATGCTATGCTTATTACATTGTGTATATACCGGTATATATATATATATATATATATATACAGTAAATATGTAATTGTAAATTCGTTACTATAAAGACATACATTTTGTTATTGCTGTGGTTGTGTGTGTCTGTGTGTGTTTGTATGTGTGCGTGTGTAATAATAATAATAATTATACTAGGCCTAATGATAATTGTCGGCTTAATGTTCACTTGCAGCCATGAGGCTGAACATCTACAGAGTTTTCCTTAACCTACAGTAGGTACAGTACGATGCTTATTTTACTTTAACAACAAGGTCACACGCAATCTTTGGCGACCGTGAGGTGCCGAGCTGTCACCATAGTACACACGCAAATGTACTTGTGAAAAGTATGTGTAGTTGAGCAGCTTGGCTTGGGAGTGACCACAATACAATTCTCTCTATTGTGATAGCCGAAAAAAACTTTAGGATTTTAGGGGATTCGAACCCTTGACCTTACGGTCAGCGCACAGCGCCTTTGACTACTCGGCTTACCCAACCCGAAGTGTGTGTGTATGTGTGTGTGCACTACATTGAGTCACATAATGGTGGAATGAGTCGGGTAGTGGCTGAATGATCTCAGGTAGTAATTGAATGAGTCAGGTAGTGGTTGAATTCTCTCAGGTAGTGGTGGAATGAGTCAGGTAGTGATTGAATGAGTCAGGTAGCGGTTGAATTATCTCAGGTAGTGGTGGAATGAGTCAGGTAGTGGTTGAATTATCTCGGGTAGTGGTGAAATGAGTCAGGTAGTGATTGAATGAGTCAGGTAGTGGTTGAATTATCTCAGGTAGTGGTGCAATGAGTCAGGTAGTGGTGCAATGAGTCAGGTAGTGGTGGAATTAATCAAGTAGTGGTGGAATGCGTCAGGTAGCGGTGGAATGAGTCAGGTAGTGGTTTAATGAGTCAGGTAGTGGTGGAATAAGTTAAGTAGTGGTGGAATGAGTCAGGTAGTGGTGGAATGAGTCAGGTAGTGGTGGAATGAGTCAGGTAGTGGTGGAATGAGTCAGGTAGTGGTGGAATGAGTCAGGTAGTGGTGCAATGAGTCAGGTAGTGGTGGAATTAATCAAGTAGTGGTGGAATGCGTCAGGTAGCGGTGGAATGAGTCAGGTAGTGGTTTAATGAGTCAGGTAGTGGTGGAATGAGTCAGGTAGTGGTGCAATGAGTCAGGTAGTGGTGGAATGAGTCAGGTAGTGGTGGAATGAGTCAGGCAGTGGTGCAATGAGTCAGGTAGTGTTGGAATTAATCAAGTAGTGGTGGAATGCGTCAGGTAGCGGTGGAATGAGTCAGGTAGTGGTTTAATGAGTCAGGTAGTGGTGGAATAAGTTAAGTAGTGGTGGAATGAGTCAGGTAGTGGTGGAATGAGTCAGGTAGTGGTGGAATGAGTCAGGTAGTGGTGGAATGAGTCAGGTAGTGGTGGAATGAGTCAGGTAGTGGTGGAATGAGTCAGGTAGTGGTGGAATGAGTCAGGTAGTGATGGAATGAGTCATGTAGTGGCTGAATGAGTCAGGCAGTGGTGGAATGAGTCAGGTAGCGGTGGAATGAGTCAGGTAGTGGTGGAATGAGTCAGGTAGTGGTGGAAGAGTCAGGTAGTGATGGAATGAGTCAGGTAGTGGTGGAATGAGTCAGGTAGTGGTGGAATGAGTCAGGTAGTGGTGGAATGAGTCAGGTAGTGGTGGAATGAGTCAAGTAGTGGTGGAATGAGTCAGGTAGTGGTGGAATGAGTCAGGTAGTGGTGGAATGAGTCAGGTAGTGGTGGAATGAGTCAGGTAGTGGTGGAATGAGTCAGGTAGTGGTGGAATGAGTCAAGTAGATGGAATGTGTTAAGAAAGGTAGTGGTCTAATGAATCAGGTAGTTGAGTAATGAATCAGGTAGTGGTGGAATGAGCCAGGTACTAGGTGGAATGAACCAGGTAATATTGAAATGTGGGTCAGGTAGTAGTGGAACAGGTGATAATATTATATGGGAGTAATGAGAGGTGAGGCAGGGCCGTACCTTTATAGCAGCAGTAGTCATAAAAGGAAGGGAAAGTGAGGGGAGGGGGAAGATGGTTCGTCCTATATAAAGGGAGGGGAGGGGGAAGGTGGTTCGTCCTATATAAAGGGAGGGGAGGGGAAGGTGGCTCGTCCTATATAAGGGAGGGGAGGGGGAAGGTGGCTCGTCCTATATAAAGGGAGGGGAGGGGGAAGGTGGCTCGTCCTATATAAAGGGAGGGGAGGGGGAAGGTGGCTCGTCCCATATAAAGGGACGGGAGGGGGAGGGTGGTTCGTCCTATATAAAGGGAGGGGAGGGGGAAGGTGGCTCGTCCTATATAAAGGGAGGGAGGGGGAAGGTGGCTCGTCCCATATAAAGGGAGGGGAGGGGGAAGGTGGTTCGTCCTATATAAAGGGAGGGGAGGGGGAAGGTGGCTCGTCCTATATAAAGGGAGGGGAGGGGGAAGGTGGCTCGTCCCATATAAAGGGAGGGGAGGGGGAAGGTGGTTCGTCCTATATAAAGGGAGGGGGGGTGGAAGGTGGCTCGTCCTATATAAAGGAGGGAGGGGAGGGGGAAGGTGGCTCGTCCCATATAAAGGGAGGGGAGGGGGAGGAAGGTGGTTCGTCCTATATAAAGGGAGGGGAGGGGGAAGGTGGTTCGTCCTATATAAAGGGAGGGGAGAGGGGAAGGTGGTTCGTCCTATATAAAGGGAGGGGAGGGGGAAGGTGGCTCGTCCTATATAAAGGGAGGGGAGGGGGAAGGTGGTTCGTCCTATATAAAGGGAGGGGAGGGGGAAGGTGGTTGGTCCTATATAAGGGGAGGGGAGGGGGAAGGTGGTTCGTCCTATATAAAGGGAGGGGAGGGGGAAGGTGGCTCGTCCTATATAAAGGGAGGGGAGGGGGAAGGTGGCTCGTCCCATATAAAGGGAGGGGAGGGGGAAGGTGGTTCGTCCTATATAAAGGGAGGGGAGGGGGAAGGTGGTTCGTCCTATATAAAGGGAGGGGAGGGGGAAGGTGGCTCGTCCTATATAAAGGGAGGGGAGGGGGGGAAGGTGGCTCGTCCCATATAAAGGGAGGGGAGGGGGAAGGTGGTTCGTCCTATATAAAGGGAGGGGAGGGGGAAGGTGGCTCGTCCTATATAAAGGGAGGGGAGGGGAAAGGTGGCTCGTCCCATATAAAGAAGCCGTCAGATCCAGATGCCTCTACCTAAGACACGGCTAGAGTGGGGGATATTAAGGACAGGATGGTGAGGCGGCTGGTGCGCAGGAGATGGTGATTGCAGAAGGTGAGCACTGTGAGCTCGTGAAATGGAGATGCTAAAGAGCATGCAATACTGCATAGCTTTGGACTTCTGTACAATTGACCACTTTCGAGTTTCAGGCTATAAGGAAGTTGGAGTTTTTTACATCGATATTTAGCAGAATTACCAGCTAAAATATGATCGTAATACATTTATAAATACATAATACCAAATTAACATACTTTGTAATCCATCAGAAACCTACATTATTATTGAATCTATGTTTTATATCGATGTTTATGGCTCCAACTTCCTTATAGCCTGAAACTCGCAAGTGGTCAATTACCGGTATGTTTTTCTTCAGTTTTATTTTCTTGGTGGGAACTTGCACGTCATTACACACCATTCGGCTCGTCTCATCAAAGGTGAGGCTCATCTTTTGAAGAAGAAGAATATATGTTTAGTCATCATGTCCATTTTGTCAACTCTAGTACCAGTATAGAAATTATTATGAACATTTGGCGGGTTTTTTTAAAGATAAGATAAGATGAGATAAGATAAGATAAAATAAGATCAAATAAGATAAGATTCGGTGTTGGTGAAATGGTTACAGGGGATGGTGATTTGGGAAAGTAGTGGTAAGGATTGTCGGATGGGAAGCTATGATGCTAAGGAATATGTCTGGTCATCATAATCATTATGCTTACTTCATTATGGGAAAGATTACGGGCAGATAAAAACAATTGATTTGCTCATGGGAATATTGCTTAAGGGGGGCTATTAAGTGAGACTGTACCAAGGTGACCAGGTGGAGGTGATGGTCTGATAGGTGGAACTGATGGGGGTACAGGTGAGGGTGCAAACTGACCTTGATGGGGCTACAGGTGAGGGAGACAGGTGGAGGTGATGGGGGTACAGGTAAGGGTGACAGGTGCGGGTGATAAGGTACAGGTGGAGGTGATGGTCTGATAGGTGGACTTGATGGGGGTACAGGTGAGGGTGCAAACTGACCTTGATGTGGCTACAGGTGAGGGTGACAGGTGGAGGTGATGGGGGTACAGGTAAGGGTGACAGGTAAGGGTGGAGGTGATGGGGGTACAGGTAAAGGTGACAGGTGGGGGTGATGAGGTACAGGTGGGGGTGGCAGGAAGAGGGGAGGGTGACAGGTGGAGGTGATGGTGGTACAGGTGAAGGTGACAGGTGGGCTGGATGATCATACAGGTGAGGGTGACATGTGGCCCTAATGGGTCTACAGGTAAGGGTGACAGGTGGAGTTGATGGGGGTACAGATGAGGGAGACAGGTGGTACTAATGGGGCTACAGGTAAGGGTGACAAGTGGGGTTGATGGGGGTACAGATGAGGGAGACAGGTGGGCCTAATGAGTCTACAGGTAAGGGTGACAGGAACAAGTGTTAGGGGTACAGAACGGTACGAGGGTGACAGGATAGATCTACAGGTAAGGGTGACAGGTGTAGGTGATGGTTGGAAAGGTGGGAGTCCAGGTGAGGGCGACAGGTGTGACGCACGGATATATACTAGCAAGTTATGGGTCTTAATATTACCGGGTTATTTTAGGCAATCCAGTTCACACCATTCGTGAATATAAACAGATTTCCACTAACATCAGAGAAAGTTAAATTTTACTATTTTAGTGCAATGTATATACAGTATAATTATAGATAAATGGGTTACGCAAAATAGTGTATCACTGGGCCACTTGGAACTCTTGCCTGGTGTTTATATGAAAACCTGTAGTCATATTGTTTATAGCTGATGGTTAATTAAATACCTTAGCAGGTTATTTATCGATACTTACTGGAAATGTATCAAACTATTCTGTCTCTGCATCATACTAAATCATTCAGTACCGGCGACATTCTTTTCATTACATTATGACAATTATTATATTCAGCTGAGGAAGGACGTGTACCCATAAAAGGCTACAGACGATCTTTTAATCCTTTTACCTACCATATATCCTTCCTCAGCTCCATAAAATCGTTTAAATGTAGCTGAAATCGTCTAAATGTAGCTGAAATCGTCTAAATGTAGCTGAAATCGTCTAAATGTAGCTGAAATCAAATATAAATTACGTCGCTGGTACAGAAGGAGTTAATGCTATATTTCAAAATTAAGAATACATTTCACAACAAAGTCGTCTTAATACCTGAATTATCTAGATCAGGATATTACAATTTACCGACAGCTGGGAAAACACAGACTCTGTTCTACCTATTCCTCATATATGCAAATGTTGAAAATATATATATTAAGGGGGGGTCACCGGCTTTTCTTTCTTTATCTCCTTTTCTCTCTTTCCCTGGCTTTTATCCATTCGGCCCCATTCCGCCAACTGTTTTAAGACGTTTATCCCCATCCAGGTCTCGATTTCTTCCTGGCGAGCGATAGCGAGCCAGTATTGTATGGAGAAATCCGGCTTCGAGAATTTTTTATATCGAAAAATGTACAAATTTAGCTTGCTGTCAAAACAAAAATATATATATGCTGGCTCGCTACCGCTCGCCAGGAAAATATTGACACCTGGATGGGGGAAAACGTCTTAAAACAGTAGGCTGAATGGGGCCGAATGGATACAAGCCAACGAGAGAGGGAGAGAAAGAGAGAAGAAAGCGAGGTGGGCTCCCTTAAAAAAACATCGAGTCTACCTAATGATGTATAGTGTGTAGGAATAATCAGACGGGGACGTGGTGGTGCCCAAGGAAGGTATGAACAGAACTGAGTTGCACATAATAATCAGACGGGGACGTGGTGGTGCCCAAGGAAGGTATGAACAGAACTGAGTTGCACATAATAATCAGACGGGGACGTGGTGGTGCCCAAGGAAGGTATGAACAGAACTGAGTTGCACATAATAAAAGTCACTGCTAGGTATGGTGCCGTAATAGTCCCGTCTGTACACGGAATTGGATAGGGGACAAGAAAGGACTCGGGTTATTACTGCTGAGGGAAGAAATGGACGGAAATGGATAATGCTAACACATATATAAGATACCTACAATGAATAAATAAGATAGATAGATAGATAGATATAGAGATAGATAGATAGATACACAGATAGAGAGAGAGAGAGAGAGAGAACGAGAGAGAGAGAGAACGAGAGAGAGAGAGAGAACGAGCGAGCGAGAGAGAGAGAGAGAGAGATCCTTCCCAAACTGAATATAATCGTCTAATAGTTGCCAGAATATGATGAAAACCACGTCCCTGGTACTGAATGGGATATATTAGAGCAAGTCCCTGGTACTGAATGGGATATATTAAACCACGTCCCTGGTACTGAATGGGATATATTAAACCACGTCCCTGGTACTGAATGGGGTATATTAAAGCACGTCCCTGGTACTGAATGGGATAAATTAAACCACGTCCCTGGTACTGAATGGGATATATTAAAGCACGTCCCTGGTACTGAATGGGATATATTAGAGCACGTCCCTGGTACTGAAGGGGATATATTAAACCACGTCCCTGGTACTGAATGGGATATATTAAACCACGTCCCTGGTACTGAATGGGATATATTAAACCACGTCCCTGGTACTGAAGGGGATATATTAAACCACGTCCCTGGTACTGAATGGGATATATAAAAGCACGTCCCTGGTACTGAATGGGATATATTAAACCACGTCCCTGGTACTGAATGGAATATATTAAACCACGTCCCTGGTACTGAAGGGGATATATTAAAGCATAAATAACATAATTTAGTTATGATTTACTGGGCTCAAATAACCGGGCTGCAATATGCATGAGCTGGCCCACCTCACTTGTGTAAAACAAACACTCTCTACCCATCAACCTCGTTTGTTGTCCTAGCCCCATTAACCCTTTGAGTACCAGCGACGTAAGTTATATTGCTTTCTAGCTATATTTTGACGGTATTGTGCAGCTTAGGAAGGATCTGTGGTAGTTAAAAGGGTTGGATGAGATAGTTTGAAGCCTTATTATTGCTAGAGGTTTATCCCAAGCTGAATAAAATCGTCTAGTAGTTGCCAGAATATGATAAATGGGACGTCCCTGTTACTGTACGGGTTAACCACTTTAGTAATGTAATAATGATGAACTAATGTTGACTACCCAAACGTCATGGCCATTGTTGATATCCTGATTGTGTATATTCCCTTTGTGTTTGTGAAGATCTCTCACACACAGCAATAAATAGTAGTCCATCAGCGTGTGCCGTGAAAATATACCATTATAATCGTAAGTCTTTGCACGGGGTTAACTCCTCGTCTTGATTAAAGGGGGGTCACGGGCTTTATTGATCTTTCTCTCCTTTTCTTTCTTTCCTTGGCTTGTATCCATTCGGCCCCATTCAGCCAACTGTTTTAAAACGTTTATCCCCATCCAGGTGTCGATTTCTTCCTGGCGAGCGATAGCGAGCCAGCATTGTATGAAGAAATCCGGCTCGCCGGAGAAATTGTTCTATCGAAAAATGTACAAATTTAGCTTGCTGTCAAAACAAAAATATATATATGCTGGCTCGTTACCGCTCGCCAGGACAATATTGACACCTGGATGGGGGTAAACGTCTTAAAACAGCAGGCTGAATGGGGCCGAATGGATACAAGCCAAAGAGAGAGGGAGAGAAAGAGAAAACAAAGGTAGATTAAAGGAAGTATAATCAATTGTTATCTTTGGTAAACAAGTTGCTATAAGAATCCTTTTTCAACGGCATCATTGGCTAGTCTTTCTCTAATAAGATATACAAAACACATTAAGAAAAATGCTCTTTGGAAATGAAGAACAAAGGCATAGACAGTAATTAGACACATATAGGTTCATTGTTAGATGTCAACGGATGATCAACGTGGAGGGTATTGGGAAGAGAAGAGACGCAGATATATCGAGAAAGAATGAGATACCGTAACCTGGTAGATCAAAGGAAGACTAAAAGCTTTATGTACGAGGGAAAACCAACCAGGTAAAAGGTTGACACAACTGGACACTCACAGCATCACAATATTGCCTTCAGGGTCAAGTGCAGATGGGATCAAGAACCGAGAAACAAATTCCACAGCTTAAAATAGATACTTGTAATAGAAATGCGTAACAAATACTGAACAAATAAATTATGCATATGGAATATAATTCCAAGACATAGACTAGTTATTTATATTAGACTGGGGAACAAAAACAAACTATGACAAAATTAATTCACGTACTGCACTCTATTCGAGGACATCTCTATAACTAATGAGAGCTCAAAAGGTGTCGTGTCAAAATGGACATGGACCATAACTGATGCTAACTAAAAATTCTCAATTAATGTACTGGTATATCAGCGATATTTTTTCTTCTGAAAACGCCTAACAGAGCTAACAGTGCGCAGTTTATTTGTCTTCGGTTGCAGTTTAAGTTGCATGTGCCATTATGTTGTACTGTTCTATGTCAGAGTGAGTGAGTGAGTGAGTGAGTGAGTGAGTGAGTGAGTGAGTGAGTGAGTGAGTGAGTGAGTGAGTGAGTGAGTGAGTGAGTGAGTGAGTGAGTGAGTGAGTGAGTGAGTGAGTGAATGAATGAATGAATGAATGAATGAATGAATGAATGAATGAATGAATTCATTAATGAATGAATGAATGAGAGAGCTTGTTAAACACTCGGCACCCAGCGTCACAATGCATAGGTCACAGTGGACTAGCGGCACATACCCGGGTTATCAGTGTCGGCGATTACAATGACTCATTTTGCAATATCGTGTCATCCCGAATCATTTATGTCGGCCAATGAAAGCTATTAGTTTTATTGGCCCATCCACATACCGGCGGCTCCGTGTGGCCCGACCCAAATGGTTTACGAGAAGGGAGTATTAGTGGTAGCCATGGTTGAGTTTTTGCCTTTATGTGCATATACTTTTGAAGTTAAGTTTTTGTGAATGTGTGTTTGATAGGCGTTTTTTGTAATTACTTGTACGTTTCTTCTAGTAAGCTATTGTATATTTACGTACATTAGTAAACAAGAATCTACTGTATGTGGTAACATTTTCTGTATGTGAGTATTATTCTGAACAATGTATGATTTTGTGAATATATGTTTGATTTTGATTTTTTTTTTTTTTTTTTTTCATGGTGTGTTCGTTTCTCTTTTACTCATTTGCTTCACTGAAGTACAATTTTGGCCAGGAATATCCGTACAATTATTAGTGGAGACCTGTCACAGTAATAATAATCACACAAATGCTAATGTATTGTAATATTTATCAAGGGCGAAAGGTAAATCCAAAATACATAGCTAAATTTAAGTTAATTGCATATTTGAGAGGACGTGTGACTGAATAGTCATCATATTCTACACCCTAACCAACTTATCACCATATATATATATATTGTCAATTTGTATATTCCGTTTCAATGCTTTGTCGAACTGGTGACAAAGGTAACTTGTGAATGTGTTGGAAGCGTTAACACCCTTTGTTGATCCGCAAAGAAATATACCCCAGGGCCTAACAGGAATATACCTCAGGGCCTAACAGGAATATACCTCAGGGCCTAACAGGAATATACCTCAGGGCCTAACAGGAATATACCTCAGGGCCTAACAGGAATATACCTCAGGGCCTAACAGGAATATACCTCAGGGCCTAACAGGAATATACCTCAGGGCCTAACAGGAATATACCTCAGGGCCTAACAGGAATATACCTTAGGGCCTAACAGGAATATACCTCAGGGCCTAACAGAAATATACCTTAGGGCCTAACAGGAATATACCTCAGGGCCTAACAGGAATATATCTTAGGGCCTAACAGGAATATACCTTAGGGCCTAACAGGAATATACCTCAGGGCCTAACAGGAATATACCTTAGGGCCTAACAGGAATATACCTCAGGGCCTAACAGGAATATACCTTAGGGCCTAACAGGAATATACCTCAGGGCCTAACAGGAATATACCTTAGGGCCTAACAGGAATATACCTCAGGGCCTAACAGGAATATACCCCAGGGCCTAACAGGAATAGTCTATGAAAGATGTGAGGTTGGGGAACCTTTTGGTTGGTGTACAGTCGTTCTCTATTTTTCTCTCCTTTTTGCTCGGAATATGGATGTTACGAAACATTTCTGGCACCATAACACTCAGTATTATGTCTCCCTTAATCTGTCATTCCCTCATCCTATGACTGGAACTGCTTCAAGCACTGACTGTCCAAACATTTTGACTCTAACGTACCTTAAATGTGGCTCTCTGTCACTCTTTCAACTTTGGGGGTGACACTTGGTACAGGCAGCTTTGCCTTTTGTTTCCTTCATACACATAGGGACACATTGGTTTCAATATGGTTTCAAAATCCAATCTGTTGGCAACTCTCCATGTGTGTATGCGTCTATTACTAATAACTTTACTGTGACTATAAAACTGAATTGGTTCCGAGCAATCTAATTAAGTTGTGGTAACGCAATGTGGGGGATGTGGTTGTGTAACATAATTGGCACAACTCATTGATAGGGTAAATATAGTGTAGTGTGCACAATATAGTGTAGTGTGTGCACAATATAGTGTAGTGTGTGCACAATATAGTGTAGTGTGTGCACAATATAGTGTAGTGTGTGCACAATAGTCTGGCTACATGGATTCATCGCATTATATATTATTTGTTATGTGTGTTGGTGGACTGCATTACACGTCCTTAAGCACACACACACACACACACACACACACACACACACACACACACACACACACACACACACACACACACACACACACACACATACACACACACACACAATTACATGTCCCCGCCGAAGGCCTATTCCTCCTAAAATTACAGGCTAGCTATCGCTCGCCAGGAAAAAATCAACACCTAATTGACACGAAAGGTCCTAATATTGACAAAGAAATGGGGTGAACTGTCTTAAAAAGGCCAAACTAATAGGCAAGTATCTAAATATATAACAAAAAATGAGGCTAAACGTGAGGTAGCAAGGGGTCTAGGAAAGCTACATATCCCCCCTTAAAATAACGCCTTAACCCGGGAATGGCGAGGAGACTCTTAAGAGGTTTTGGTGGTGAAAGGCGACGGGACTCTTAAGATCCAAGGCCTAAAAAAAGCCTTTTAAAAGACCCCAGTAGCACTCAAAACAAAGGAATATGATTAAGTGAGATAATTCCCCTTCATACGTTCTATCACTCCTCCACATGTGTCAAATCCCCTCCTTCACCCCCCCTCCCTCAATTATCACCTATTTTTCCTCTTATTCCCTTGTTTATTGGTTTATTTATCGCGCCAATATCTCCAACCCGGTTCCAAGGTCGTCTAGTGCGCATATAGAGAGCGTGGGAAGAGAAAGAAAGCGAGAGAGAGACTTCAGTCTGCCTTCAGGCCTTGAAGAGGGAGGATATACGTCTCCTTCGCCTCTCACCTCATGACTGGAGGGTCGGCAATAATTCGTCTTTTTCACCCCCCAAATACTATTCCCACTTGTTTTATTGCTGTTACATGTTAATATCTTCATATTAAATGTAAAATAGGCGCATATGAATAAGTAATAACGATATTTATGGTAAAATTACGATTTTAGGCGGGAATGAACCAAAATATCCTCGCTTGGCGGGAGAGTTTGAACTACCAATAGCGCGCCGCTCTCGGGTTAAGGGGGTAAATGTTATGCATTTGTTTATTTACTTGATTCTTTATTATAATTTTATGTTTCTCCCTAGGCCTCCATCAAGCTTTAAAAAAACATCCTCAAGATCCCCCTTCGAGATGTATTTGTACATTTTTCGGTAGAACAATATTCCTCCTAAAATCACAGGTACGCTATCGCTCGCCAGGAAAATATCGACACCTAAATGGCAGGATAGGTCTTCTAAATTGACAAAAGAAATGAGATGAAAGGTCTTAAAATCGCCAAACGTCGCAACATTTCAAATCTAATGGGGCTAATCATGAGGGAGAAGGGTGTTCAGAAAAAACAACTACTTCCCCCCTGAAGGTGCGAGTCGGGAAGTTGGGGATAAAAAGGAGAGGAAGAGTTGCAGCTCCGGTGAAAGGGAGGGAGAGAAAGGTTGGGGGGGGGGGGGGTGAAGAGGTGGAGGATGGGGAAGGAGGTAAGAGAATGTGGAAGAAAAGAAGAGTGAGATAAGGATGAGGGGGGCAGAGGAGTAATACTTAAGGGGAGGTATTTAGTTTGTTCCCTAGACCTCCATCAAGCTTAAAATTGCATCCCCTTGAGTCCCTTTCAAGATAAATTTGTACATTTTTCGGTAGAAAAATGTCACGGCCGAAGGCCGGTTCTTCTTAAATTACAGGCTCGCTATCGCTCGCTAGGATAAAATCGACACCTGAATTGCACGAAAGGTCTTAATATGGGGTGAAAGTTCTTAAAATCGCTAAACTAATGGGGCAAACGTTTTATAATATCAAAAGCAATGGGGCTAAACATGAGGGAGAAAGGGGTCAAGAAAAAAATCCCTCAAGTGGAGATCTCCCCTTAAGCGAAACAAGGATAGGAACAGATGGTGAAGTAGATTATAGAAGAAGAGAATATGAGAGAGAGAGAGAGAGAGAGAGAGAGAGAGAGAGAGAGAGAGAGAGAGAGAGAGATTGATTTTGATTTGATTTTGCCCCGAGGGGCGAGTTTATTGAGCAGCGCCCCCCATCCTTTAGGGACAACCACTAGTAAGGCGATACATACTGCTCAAAGAGCCATTATTCCACTGAAACAACAGCATCGTCGTCTGGTTACATTCATATTTGTGTTTATAAGTCAGGTTGGCATTATTCAGATGCGTTATTATAGTTTCCTCATTTAATTGTCACATGGTCTGTATATACGTATTCCAAAAAAAAAAAAAAAAAAAAAAAAAAAAAAAAAAAAAAAAAAAAAGCAAGCAAGCAAGCAAGCTTGTAGTGACTGAATTATTAATTGACAGGTTGTAAATAATAGCACTACAGAACTAGTGCAATCGTATGAGGAGACTATTCATATTTCATTACATCAATGATTATTGAGATCATAGTTAGCTGAATACAATTATTACAAAAATAGGCAATGGTATAAATCAACATAATACATAATTTAATACAGGCGGACATAATCATTATCGGGTTCGTTGTGCACTGGGAGCTAAGGTGTCTTGAGATCGCCTCGTACCCACACACAACGAACGTATTATAGTCTGCATGGTTGGTATCTAATTGAATATACTTAGTGAGTATTTCAAGAATGTCAGGGGGTAAGGAAATGTGATTTGTATATTAGAAGACTGTGATTAACGAGACGTGTAACATGTGGAGGGAGGTGGTAGAAAGAGAGGGATCTCGTTGGGGGTGGAAGTTTCGCTCCCAGGAATTTTCGTTCCTGTGGTATTTCAATAATAATAATAAAATAATAATAATAATAAGGGGACAACAGAGAGAGAGAGAGAGAGAGAGAGAGAGAGAGAGAGAGAGAGAGAGAGAGAGAGAGAGAGAGAGAGAGAGAGAGAGAGAGAGAGAGAGAGAGAGAGAGAGAGAGAGAGAGAGAGAGAGAGAGAGAGAGAGAGAGCAAAATGTGGGAAGCTAGGCCTAAAGAAGAGGACAGAAATAGAAAAGTTTTAGAGTAAGAAGGAATTTTTTTTATTTGAGTTTATGAAGTTGGGGAAAAAAATAAAATAAAAAAACCCTAGAGCTTGTAAAGGGAGGTGACCCGGGCGTGATGAGGATATTACACTCTTTTAAGGGGGGTGGTCACCGGCTTTATTTCTCTTTCTCTCCTTTTCTCTCTTTCCGGGCCTGGCTTGTATCTATTCGGCCCCCTTCAGCCATCTGTTTTAAGACTTTTATCCCCATCCAGGTGCCCGATTTCTTGCTGGCGAGCGATAGCGAGCCAGCACTGTATGGAGAAATCCGGCTTCGCCGGAGACATTTTTCTATCGAAAAATTTACAAATTTAGCTTGCTATCAAAACAAATATATATATATGCTGACTCGCTACCGCTCGCCAGGAAAATATTGACACTTGGATGAGGTTAAAAGTCTTAAAACAGTAGGCTGAATGGGGCCGACTGGATACAAGCCAAAGAGAGAGGGAGAGAAAGAGAAAAAAGCGAGGTGGGCTCCCTTAATACTGTCAACAGAGAGAATTCCCCTCCCCGGCTGAGTTTTTAAGCCCAATAATTTTTATGGCATCTATTTTTAAGCCCAATAATTTTTATGGCATCTATTTTTAAGCCCAATAATTTTTATGGCATCTATTTTCGGCATTTCTGGTCGGAAAAGTAATGGTTTTAACGTTTGTGAGTAGATAACAAATATTACAATTTTAATGT
>CM064579.1:45240030-45307530 GCA_032716605.1 Paralithodes platypus
TCTACGTTGAACTCGTTCTAGCTTGTTTATATCTTTTTGGTAATAAGGGCACCAGGATTGAACGCAGGGAGTGGTGAGATGAGGTGGAGAGTGGGAGTGGAGGAGTGGTGAGAGGTACTGGAGACAGAGAGAGAGAGAGAGAGAGAGAGAGAGAGAGAGAGAGAGAGAGAGAGAGAGAGAGAATGGATGAGTGGTGGGAGGTGGAAAGATAATGGAGGAGTGGTGAGAGGTGGTGAAGAGTATGAGTGAACCGGATGGAGATAAACAGTGGTGAGGTACGGTAATGGGGAGAGGTAGTGGCTGGAAAGAGGTAGTGGCTGGAAAGAGGTAGTGGCTGGAAAGAGGTAGTGGCTGGAAAGAGGTAGTGGCTGGAAAGAGGTAGTGGCTGGAAAGAGGTAGTGGCTGGAAAGAGGTAGTGGCTGGAAAGAGGTAGTGGCTGGAAAGAGGTAGTGGCTGGAAAGATGAGGCAGTAAGAAAACAAAGGCCGGGGGAGAGGTGGTGTGGAGATGAAGAAAAATGGTGCTGTGGATAGGTGGTGTGTGGAGTAGGGGTAATATTGAGAGTTGGTTGAGCGGATGTAGTGTGGAGGAGTGGGGCTTAGTGAGGGTGTGTGTGGTCACGATGCTCTACCTCCGGACATAGCCTTACAGCCTGTACAGTATATTCAATGGCTCACAACAATGAAACCAGGAAGTCCTACTCCAGATTGCGAGTTAGTTAAAAGAAGATCTAAGAGGCTATCAACCCTTTTGGAACATTAACCCGGCACACTATAAGTCAAGAATAAGATAGTTGTGGTGAAGATGGGTTATTTTTTTTTTCATTTTAATTTTTGTGTAAGAAGGACACAAACGGCAAAGGTGCCTGTAACAAGTATCCCCCCTCCAAAGTTAAAAGAGTGAAAGAGAGCTAAATTCAAGGTACGTTAGCGTCAAATTGTCTGGATGCAAGGACTTTGAAACAGTTATTAAGTCATAGGTTGAGGGAAAGATAGATTGTGGGAGAGTTCCCGAGCTTACTTGTCTAGTAGAAGAAAAATAATTGGAACATTGGGTCACTCTTGGGTTAGAGAGTTGGACAAAATAGGGTTGGGAATGTGTTGAAAGGCGGGTGCTCCCTACTCACCGTAAGGCAGGAGGTATACACTGAAAAAGCTCTGAAGAACATTGATTATTGTAATAGCGGTAGAAGAGACAGATGCAACATATAGTGTATGCAAAACTGAAAAATACAAGCTGTGTCCATAAAAGAGACAGTCAGAAATAGCTAGGGATATTCACATGTATGAAGTTAGGAAACTGTCAATACAAATTGGAAGAATGGGATTTTTTTTTTTTATGGTCAGGTCACATCGCTAATATTGTTGGAGAAATATTGGTGAAAGGGTGCACTAGAGTTGTGTGTGTGTTTTTTTTTTTTTTTTTTTTTTTTTTTAATGACTGAATACCACTAAAATGGAATGATATGGTTTTTCAGCGTGTTCAAAAACCTGTTGAGGAATATTACAAAACCCATATACAGTAAATGTATAAAGTAGATTTAGCACCTTCTCAAATAACACATATGGAAGGTATTTAACATAAACCTTATCCTAAAGCAATTTGGTGATTGAAGCTTCATAACATGTGGGAAGGAACCAATAATTTCGGAGACTGGTGGATGAACCGTGATTGAATGAATTATAGCCTGATTTTGGCAGGTGACTTTTCCTACGTTCTCATCTTTTTGTCAACCTCTCGTCTGTATCATAGGCATTGCTGATCATACCTGTCCTCGTCTGGGGGATTAGATGCAGACGGATTAATCAACTGCTTTCTATATTTGAACTGGTTTTGTGGGAGAGAATATGGAAATAACTGAACTATTTGTCTTCGTGTTGATGGGGTTAGAGCTTCAATATCTACATAATAGTTAATTGACCACTTGCGAGTTTCAGGCTATAAGGAAGTTGGAGCCGTAGACCTCGTTAGTTAGCAGAATCACCATCTAAAATACGGTTGTAGTGCATTAAAAACCCATTAAATTAAATTAATCATAATTTCTATCCATCAGAGAACTACATTATTACTGCATTTCTGTTTTATATCGATGTTTACAGCTCCAACTTCCTTACAGTCTGAAACTCGCAAGTGGTCAATTATAATAGATGGGAGAAGAGCTACAGTTGCCGGACACGGATACAGAAAACAACATTTGGAAAAAATTAAATAAAACATAAATAAAAAGGAAGAGACCCAGAATATGGGGGAAAAAAACAAAAAAAATCTAATGACCATACGTGACGGGGGACATAGCTATACATAAAATATACATAGCTATACATAAAAGATACATAGCTATACATAAAATATACATAGCTATACATAAAAGATACATAGCTATACATAAAAGATACATAGCTATACATAAAAGATACATAGCTATACATAAAATATACATAGCTATACATAAAAGATACATAGCTATACATAAGATACATAGCTATACATGAAAGATACATAGCTATACATAAAAGATACATAGCTATACATAAAAGATACATAGCTATACATAAAAGATACATAGCTATACATTAAGATACAGGCTATACATAAAAGATACATAGCTATACATAAAAGATACATAGCTATACATAAAAGATACATAGCTATACATAAAAGATACATAGCTATACATAAAAGATACATAGCTATACATAAAAGATACATAGCTATACATAAAAGATACATAGCTATACATAAAATATACAAAGCTATACATAAAAGATACATAGCTATACATAAAAGATACATAGCTATACATAAAAGATACATAGCTATACATAAAAG
This sequence comes from Paralithodes platypus, assembly GCA_032716605.1. NCBI lineage: Eukaryota > Metazoa > Arthropoda > Malacostraca > Decapoda > Lithodidae > Paralithodes > Paralithodes platypus. The sequence continues at coordinate 45,242,859 of CM064579.1, forward strand.
ATACATAGCTATACATAAGATACATAGCTATACATAAAAGATACATAGCTATACATAAAATATACATAGCTATACATAAAAGATAATAGCTATACATAAAAGATACATAGCTATACATAAAAGATACATAGCTATACATAAAAGATACATAGCTATACATAAAAGATACATAGCTATACATAAAAGATACATAGCTATACATAAAATATACATAGCTATACATAAAAGATACATAGCTATACATAAAAGATACATAGCTATACATAAAAGATACATAGCTATACAAAAAATATACAAAGCTATACATAAAAGATACATAGCTATACATAAAATATACATAGCTATACATAAAAGATACATAGATATACATAAAAGGTAAACAATAGATATACATAAAATATACATAGCTATACATAAGATACATAGCTATACATAAAAGATACATAGCTATACATAAGATACATAGCTATACATAAGATACATAGCTATACATAAAAGATACATAGCTATACATAAGATACATAGCTATACATAAAAGATACATAGCTATACATAAGATACATAGCTATACATGAAAGATACATAGCTATACATGAAAGATACATAGCTATACATAAAAGATACATAGCTATACATGAAAGATACATAGCTATACATGAAAGATACATAGCTATACATGAAAGATACATAGCTATACATAAAAGATACATAGCTATACATAAGAGATACACAGCTATACATGAAAGATACATAGCTATACATAAAATATACATAGCTATACATGAAAGATACATAGCTATACATAAAAGATACATAGCTATACATGAAAGATACATAGCTATACATGAAAGATACATAGCTATACATAAAAGATACATAGCTATACATGAAAGATACATAGCTATACATAAAAGATACATAGCTATACATGAAAGATACATAGCTATACATAAACGATACATAGCTATACATAAACGATACATAGCTATACATAAAAGATACATAGCTATACATAAACGATACATAGCTATACATGAGATACATAGCTATACATAAAAGATACATAGCTATACATAAACGATACATAGCTATACTTAAACGATATAGTGGGAATAGAGAGAGACACAGAAGAGTAAAAAGATTAACCCCTTGAAGCTCGGACGCGTTGTAGCAGTTTATTTTGGCTATCATTAGACGAGTTTATGCAGCTTAGGAAGGATCTGTGGGTATTAAAAGGGTAAATACTATCGCAATCAACTCTTTAGACTTTTATAGAATGTTACTAATCTGAATAAAATCGTCTAATAGTAGCCAGAAAACAAAACAGAAACGTGTATTGGAGCTTGAAAGGGTTAAGGGGAGGAAGACCGTTTTTCTGGACCCCCTTCTCCCTAATGTTTAGCCCCACTAGTTTTGAGATCATAAGACGTTCGGCCAATTAGTTTGGCGATTTTAACACCTTTCGCCCCATTTCGTTGTCAATGTTAAGATCTTTCGTGCCATTTAGGTGTCGGTTATTTTCTGGCGAGCGATAGCGACCCTGCAACTCTAAGAGGAACTGGCCTTCGGCGGGGACATTTTTCTACCGAGAAATGTACAAATTTATCTTGAAATGGGGTCTAGGGGTTGTTTTTCTAAGCTTGATAGAGGTCTAGGGAGGAAACTAAAAAAACATGTGAATAAATTAATTAATAGACCAAACAAACGGCCAGCCTCCCCTTAAGACCCCGACTGGCTAGATACCTAGTAAAAGAGAGTGATGGCAGGGAGAGAAACCAAGGAGAGCTAAAGTGATTGGACAGGAAAGGGAGGCAGAACAATATATAGAAGACAGGCTACAGTACATTGCTACAGTAGAGAGAGAGAGAGAGAGAGAGAGAGAGAGAGAGAGAGAGAGAGAGAGAGAGAGAGAGAGAGAGCGAGAGCGAGAGCGAGAGAGAGAGAGAGAGAACATGAACAAAACAGAGAAACACAATAGAATGAAGAGACAGAGAAGCAGAGAGCAGAAACAACAATAAACAAATGGGAACGGAGAGAAATGATGCTGTGACACACACACACACACACACACACACACACACACACAGTGAGAGTTAATCCCCCTCCCACCCTCATCACACTGCCTCCATTATCTACTGTGTGATCTACCACCCACCACGCTCACCCACCGGCTCTGCACTAATCAACCACATCATCGATACATGTGATGATCTCAAACTCCAATTTCCAAGTTGGTGGTTTGTGGGGATTTCAATGAACTAGACACCTGTGAGATTCAAGAACAGCTGCATCTTTCACAAATTGTTGACTTCCCCACCCACAACCACAACACTCTTGACCTTATTTTGACAGACATGGATGAGCAGTACCTCCCACCTGAACCTTTACCTCCTGTGGGACGCAGCACTCATCTCTCTGTGTTCTGGTCACCTGCCCCTACCACCTCCCATCAACAGACCCCCGTCATCCGGACCTACCGACTAACGCCAGACTCTGCAATGCGGGGGTTCGGGCAGTGGTTGGTTCGTTACCCGTGGACGGAGGTTCTCACTGAAGAAGATGTTAATGCCAAATGGGACAACTTTGTATCTACCACCACCGAAGCCTACCACCACTTCTTCCCCACCAAGAGGACCAAAATGCACCCCTCTGACGTCCCATGGATTACTCCTCGGATCAAGAGACTGATGCAGAATCGGAACAAGGCCTTCTACACGGACAACAATCGCTACAAGGACCTACGCAACATTGTGATAAGGGAAATCCGTTGGGCGAAGAAGTCCTACTACCCTACAAAGATTCATCATTTAAAACAAACCAATATCTGTGGTACTCTAAAATTAAGAATCTTTGTGGCTTAAGTAGTGGGACTCCTTCGATCCCCTGTGTTTCCCATGTCCCTCGTGTAGATGCACCTGAACTGATAAATAATCACTTATCTACCATCTGCCAAACCCTCCCCAAACTAGACCGCACCAACCTCCCTGCCTTCCTCCCATCCCCTTCCCCCCCAGTAACTGTTCAAGAATTTGAAGTGGCCAAAAAGCTTTCCAGTTTCAATAAAAAAAAGATCAACAACCCCAGTAGACCTACCCATGAAAATATACAAAGAATTCTCGGTGGAATTTGCCACCCCCCTTTGCTCGATAATTAATGCCTCCTTAAGGCAAAGTAAATGCCCTGCAGACTGGAAAACTTCATACGTCACTCCAATCCCCAAAAACCCCCTCCCCACATTCTCTTAATGAACTCAGACCAATTGCCATTACGCCCATCCCTAGTCTAATCTGTGAGGACTTTGTATTCACCTGGGCTTACTCACAAATCCGTCACTTGATAGATCCCCAACAGTTTGGCAACGTAAAAACCTCCTCCACCACTCACTGTCTTATTAGCTTCCTAGATTACATTTACACAAATCTTGAGAAGAGAAAGACTTCCCTCGCCCTTGCCTTTATTGACTTCAGGAAAGCATTTGACCTTGTTGACCACACCATCATCATCAACAAAGCCATAAAGTTGGGGCTACATCCTACCCTGGTTGCGTGGTTGACCGACTTAATGAGTGACAGACGACAAGCAGTGCGATACCAAGGCTTCATCTCCACCTTCCTAGACATCACATGTGGAGTCCCACAGGGCACAAAGATGGGGCCTCTATTGTTCCTCATCTTGATTAATGATGCCCTAAAGGACACCCCATTCCACTGGAAGTACGTGGACGACTCGACAGTCGGCATTACTGTCGATAACACCTCCCCTAACTATGACCCCCTACAAGACATCCTCGACCGTCTTCAAGCCTGGACCACAGACAATCATGTGACTATCAATCATGACAAGACAGTGGTCATGCACATCAACACTTCCGTTACCGACCTTCCTCCACCCACTGTCACAATTGGTCCTCATCCCCTTCAGCTTGTTGAGTCCACCAAACTCCTCGGAATCACTGTGGACAACAAACTGAACTGGAAGAAAGAAACATGTAACTACCACAGTCAGGACCGCCACTTACAAGTTGTTTATGCTAAGGCGGTTTGAGGATCCCTGGGGGTGCCAGAGAATGAGCTGAAGAGTATATATAACACCTTCATACTCCCTAAGCTCACCTACGCCTCTCCGCCTGGTCCTCCTCTCTTACCCTAACACAACAACGTCAACTGGAGAGAGTTCAGAGGAGGGCATGCAGGATCATCCTGGGTGGCACATATCCAGGGTACGAGGAAGCTCTCACCACCCTTAGCATACCTGCACTCTCAACCCACCACTACAACACACTCAAACAGTTTGCATCTAAGCTGCTTGTTCACCCACGACACAGAAACTTACTTCCACCAGACGCCCCTAGACCTACACGTGCAGCTCGTCATTTCAACACACTCCAACCAATAAGAGCAAGAACTGACAGATATAAAAATAGTCCTATCCCAACCATTGTTAATATTATTAATAATGGGCCTGTCACACCATATATACGCGCCCACCTTTAATAATATATGCATAAGTGTGTGTGCGTGTGTGTATTAGAATATAATTATGTATGTATTTGCTTGAGTTTGTTTATGTATATGTGTATATATGTATCTATGTATGTGCAGTATATGTGTATGTATGTGTGCGTATATGTGTATGTATGTATGCGTTATTTATGTATATATATATGTGTCTATAGTGTATACTGTTTGTGGTTCGAGCCCGGCTGAGAGTATCAGGTAGGATAAGAGAAGAGCATATATGCATGTAATGTGCATATATGTATGTATATGTATGTCTGTGTGTATGTGCTGTCAATGGTTCGAGCCCGGTTGAGAATATAAGGTATATAATATATATGTACTGTACGTGTATTTATATGGTCATATGCACATATGTATGTAAATATACGTACATATGAGCGAGAACATATTGCTCACTAGCGCAACTTCTGATTATAAATCTATGCATAAGCATTATCTATTATTAAGTGTTCGCGTATCTTCATCCATGTATTTCCACCCTTAACAATAGAATGCCCAGCTCTTCCATATTTCGCCTTCTGTCACACACACACACACACACACACACACACACACACGGCACACACACACACACACACACACACACACACATTACACTACCGAGGATTAACCTCCCATTGTAGTACCCGCACCCTCTTTACCCTGACCATACCAAAACAGTTTCTGTATGTATGTATGTTTGTGTGCATACGTGAGCGTTTGTGTATACGGACATGTGCACACTTACTGCATGTTCTTATGTTCCTATATATGTATGTATATGTATGTGCGCACGTACGTGTATATACGTATGTTCTGTATATGAGTAAGTAAATAAATGTGTATATGTACTATATATCACTTACTCTCATGGTTATTTTATGATAATTTGTATTCTGCACATGCATCATTATTGTATTTATTTATTTTGTTTGTAAACTAAGCTTACCATCCTCATATCTGTACATCTCATGTTCATCCACTAAATTGTAAAATTTGTATTTTCAGCTCATGAGGCTGCCATTCTTTAATAAACCGTTTATTATTATTATTATTATTATTATGACACACACACACACACACACACACACACACACACACACACACACACACACACACACACACACACACACACACACACACACAGCCCGTAGCCTAGTAGGTAGAGCTCTCGTCTCACACACGAGGGGTCGGGGGTTCAATCCCCGGGCGGGCGGAGACAAATTGGGCTTGTCTCCTTTCATGTGTTAGCCTCAGTTCACCTAGCTGTAAATAGGTACCTGGAATAAGTGGACGACGTTGTGACGTCCCATCTGGGGTTGGCAAAAATGGTACAAGGCGAGATGGGTATCATATGGTTCACCTAAGCTGATGGCTACCTAAGCCTTCGGGCGAGACGGTACCGTCTATAGTGAAAATGGTACCATACAGATTCACCCTAAGCCTTCGTTTCCGATGTCGCCAATTGGCTAAAAATACAGACTACACACACATCCACAGCCATTCCAACGATACATATAACACCTACACATATAGGAGGCGGGAAATAACGAGCTTAGCTCACTCCCGCAATACAACTAGAGTAAGTACAACTAGAGTAAGTACACACACACACACACACACACACACACACACACACACACACACACACACACACACACACACACACACACACACACACACACACACACACACACACACACACACACACACACACACACACACACACACACACACACACACACACACACACACACACACACACACACAGGAAACAAAGCATGAAGGAAGAAAGAGACTGACGGAGCAAATTACCAAAGTGCCCGAACAAAGATACATAAATGATAAAGCGAGATAAGGTAGACAGACAGACAGATAGGAGATGCGATACAGTGACCACACACAGAAGGGACACAGAAACACTGAATACAATAAAAATAAATAAATAACAATAATAATGGAACAAGGTAGGTCAGAAATATACGAAAACATTTGCTAGACAGACAATAGGGAAGATAACAAAAAAACAACAACGGGGTAAGTAAGATATGCAAAGAGATACAGAGAGGAGACATTGAGAGAAGGAAGAAAGAAAGAAAGAGAAGAGAAGAGAGCTACAATGCCCTGACATAGAGAAGAGGCAGACAGGCAGGCTTCCTGGCGAGCGATAGCGAGCCAGCATTGTATGGAGAATCCGGCTTCGCCGGAGAAATTTTTCTATCGAAAAATATACAAATTTAGCTTGCTGTCAAAACAAAAATATATATATGCTGGCTCGCTACCGCTCGCCAGGAAAATATTGACACCTGGATGGGGGTAAAAGTCTTAAAACAGTAGGCTGAATGGGGCCGAATGGATACAAGCCAAAGAGAGAGGGAGAGAAAGGGGATGAGGGAGGGTTGAACGTTCGGCCGTAGTGAGCGTTGCTGGTGTGTTTTCCCCCATTAGCTTTGGTATTATGAGGTCATATTTCGCCAGAGATACGCACCTTCCATTAAACAGATGAGGGTACTATTTTTTCCGGGATTCTTTCTCGTTTGGCCTCCCCATTTTCCTCCCTCCCTCCCTCCCTCTCTCTGCTCGTTTTTTCGGTTCCTTTTGTCCACTGTTACATCCCCTCTTCCATCCCCTCTTCCATCCTATACTACTTGCATTACTATTTCCTCTACTATTCTACCACTATCAATTTATCTCTCACTCAGTCACACACATACACACACTCTCTCACTCTCTCTATGGTGGGTCTAGAAGCCTAGAAGAGTCACTAGACCTGTTGTTGCTTGATTTCCTTTGTACTCTCTCTCTCTCTCTCCCTCACTCACTCTCAATCTTTCTCTCTCACTCACTCACTCACTCTAAATCTCTCTCTCTGTCTCTCTCAATTATACTTTCCCATTCTATTCAATCTATGCCACATTAATCATTACATTCCTTATCCTTCTGTCTTCCTTTAATTAAACATTCCATCTGACCCAATCCCCCATCAACCCATTTCTGTCGATGTCCCCATACCCTCACATTACTCACTCACTCACACTTTCTCTGCACAACCCTTTTCTTCCGCTTTTCGATACCTAGGTTCTGCTATCTCTATCTGAATCAAGTCCCGACCAATTCACTTAGATCGTAAGGTCTGTGTAGTCACCGTAGATACGTGTAAAGCCGTGCATATGTATTTATTCCCCCCCCCCCCCTACAACACACTCTCCCTCTCACTCTCTCTCTCTACCCCCATTGCACCCCACTACCCCTCCCACTCCCCACCCAAACTCAGGGATAGATTTCAAACTTTACAGGCAGTCTTTTACCGCGGAAATGGAAGAGCGTTCAGCCAGATTGGTATCCCGAGTACGGGTGCCCTAAAGTCCTTAACCTATGCCAAGCTTCACCCACTCACTCATAACTTGTCATATATGTGTGTATAGGGCTAAGATAACAAGCATTGTTATTTTGTCATTCACTTTAGTTCGAATATAGTCCAACAAAGCAAATTCTGGTATAATTGATAATTGTCTTGATAGCGTAATGCATAAGTGCGCGGAATTTCGGTGTGAGTGTCTAGGTTCGAGTCCTTGGAGTGCCACATGTATTTGTTGATTTCATTAATTGAGTTTAGAAGTGAAGTTGGTTGGTGAAAAACTATAAATAATTGACGCAGACATTGTGTAGTATTTAGTATGTAATGTGTATCTTTATTAATGCAACTACACATTTAGCACATTAATTAAATCATTGTGAATACCATATACGTCATGCAGCAGGAAGCAAGATGCAACCATAAATACAGTACATCGTATATTCACGAACGAACGCATAATAGATCCATGACATTTGTTTGTACCCAGATATACGCTATTTAGGTGCTATGTTCTGGGTGTGGTGTCCCGAGTTCGAATCCCGGGAGGACCATATGCTTTCACTAGTTTATTCAAGTACATCGGGGTTTGTAATTGATGATTAATGTTAAGAACGGGGTGTTACTTATTATATTGCATTATGAATATGTTATGTGGGAGGAAAACTTAGGTAAAAACTCGAATACATTTTGTCTACTTAAAATAGACACCACATTACTGAAAGGGTTAAAATACCCTACAATACAACAACAAACTACAACAGAATACAATAGACGGAAGAGGTATATGTAAGGGGTGTGTGTGTGTGTGTGTGTGTGTGTGTGTAGGGAAGCAAATAGAGCAGTCAGTGTTGCCATATACTGTAACACGGATTTATGGTGTTTGATCACTCTTGGGACCTTGTTCATTAGTCTTTGCTGTATACCTGGCCCTATACACACATATAAACACATACACAAACACACACACACACACGCCTCTCTCTCTCTCTCTCTCTCTGCCTCTCTCTCTCTCTCTCTCTCTGCCTCTCTCTCTCTCTCTCTCTCTCTCTCTCTCTCTCTCTCTCTCTCTCTCTCTCTCTCTCTCATATATATATACACACATTTACATGTACACACTCTCTCTCTCCCTCTGAAAGTAAAAATGTGTGGATGTGTAAGACTTTCAGAGTGTATTGTATTGTGTTTTTTTATTGCTATTGTGTTCTATATTCCAACTCCACCTCCATACAGAGGTTGGAAGCCTTTGACTGTTGAAACCGACTCGTTTGTGATCTTAAATTAACTTCTACATATATATACATATACACATACTATACGCACGCACAACCATACACCCCACATATATACATATCTGTATCTGTATATACATACATCTGCACACATACCTGTATACACCTGTGCGTAAATAAATATACATAAATACCAGAAAACATACACAAGTCATAGTCACCAAAACGTAGAATAGTATTGATTGGTGGGCAATATACAGGGTACGGTATTATAATTGAGCCTGATTAATTTAATATTTTGGAGGTAACTGTGTCTATGTATATGTGGTGTGAGATTAGACCGGGGAACTAGTGAAACTTTAAACGGAATTTTTTTTTTTTACTTTAGTTTTGCTGGGTATGAAATGTGTTTTTGCTTGTGTTGTGATTGGTGTGTGTGTGTGTGTGCGTGAGTGTGTGTGTGTGTGTGTGTGTGTGTGTGTGTGTGTGTGTGTGTGTGTGTGTGTGTGTGTGTGTGTGTGTGTGTGTGTGTTTGGCCTACAGCGTGTGTAAACGTGAGCTGTATGTGTAAGAGAGTGTTATTGTATGAGGTTGTAGGATGGGTGTAACTACAGTGTATTGGTGGTTTGCAGCTATTGAGACCGTACGGGTATATGAGTGTTAATCACAGTTTGTATTGCTAGCCAAGAAGCATGGTTTATGGTATAGGCAATAAGAACATTGTATAACCATTAAAGGTATATGTTATAACTATAGCCTACAATGTACACATAAATAAAGACAACAAAGATCTATCCAATGTCTTTGAAGATAATACAATTATAACGTAAAACAATAATACTAGCAATTATGTGTACATATACGGATTCTGATTTAGTTATTGGAAATATGAAGCCACATTAAAAAAAATATATATTTATGGAATGATTAAAAAACTCGATAAATTTCCGTAATCATGGAGTCGGAAAGGGATAAAAACACCGGCATAAAAATCCCTTTACTCTGTCGAATAGAGAAAAATCCCCTCCCCTCCCCGACGAATAGGAAGTGACTAATTAGGTTAATGCTGCAACATCCTTTGTATAACAGGTCGTGGTAAAGGGCGGAGAGAGGGAAGAGAGATTTTATAAATGCGACACACCAACTTAAAGCCGGAGTCACACGAGCCCTTTTTCGAGCAATGTTTACGAGCAATTATGGTCTGGAAGCTTAAAAAATGCCACTTTATCATAATTCAGCCGCCTAACATAATATGCCTTCAGTCTAGTTGCCGACACCAGTGCGAAAAAGTCCCCCCAAAATACGAGACAAAACTTGCTCATGGAAAATTGACGGAAAAAGTACTCGTGTGACAGCGGCTTAAAAAAATACTGTAATTGCCGGAATGAAGACTTAGATACCATAGAGAAAGAGGCCCATGACAGAGAGCCAAACATGATGAAATAAGTGCATGTGTTTGTCTTTAAGGGGGGTCGACTGATTTTGTTCTCTCCTTTCCTGTCGCTCTCTTTCTCTGGCTTGTATCCATTCTGCCCCATTCAGCATACTGTTTTAAGACGTTTATCCCTATCCAGGTGTTGATTATTTTCCTGGCGAGCGATAGCGAGCCAGCATTGTATGGAGAAATCCGGCTTCGCCGGAGAAATTTTTCTATCGAAAAATGTACAAATATCTATCGAAAAATTTACAAATTTAGCTTGCTGTCAAAACAAAAATATATATATGCTGGCTCGCTACCGCTCGCCAGTAAAATATTGATACCAGGATGGGGGGTAAACGTCTTAAAACAGTAGGCTGAATGGGGCCGAATGGATACAAACCAGAGAAAGAAAGAGAGAGAGAGAGAGAAAAAAAAACGGAGGTGGGCTCCCTTACGAAAATTGACTAAAATAAATATCTAAGAAAATATACTATATTAGTGGGTGAAGCAAAATGGCCTGGACACTATTTATCTTAATCAAACATATACTATATAGTGCATGCTAGACAATACCGTACCAATACCAGTTGACAAATATAATAATGCAATACCAGTTGACAAATATAATAATGCAATACCAGTTGTCAAATATAATAATGCACTACCAGTTGACAAATATAATAATGCACTACCAGTTGACAAATATAATAATGCAATACCAGTTGACAAATATAATAATGCAATACCAGTTGACAAATATAATAATGCAATACCAGTTGACAAATATAATAATGCAATACCAGTTGACAAATATAATAATGCAATACCAGTTGACAAATATAATAATGCAATACCAGTTGACAAATATAATAATGCAATACCAGTTGACAAATATAATAATGCAATTCAAAGTTATATATTATACTGTAGGTGTCGAGGAAAGAATGTACATATGTACCATTTTTACTGGCATTAATAACATTGTATGCAAAGATGAACAATATATATTCTTACAAGGAAGCATAAATATGTGTTATGGAAAACTGGATTTACAGAGGAAGGGAAACAATTTAGAGGGTAAGAAAAAGTGTTAGTAAATAATTCCGGTGAGTGAGAAGAAATATATCCAACGCCGTGGAAAACAAAATGAATATATACGGTATATATATATATATATATATATATATATATATATATATATATATATATAATATATATATATATATATATATATATATATATATATACGGTATATATATATATATATATATATATATATATACCTGTATATATATATATATATTTGATTTGATTTTTTTCTATCTGAGTGAGTGAGACAAAAGGCAGAACTGCCTGTATCGAGTGCCTCCCCCAGAGTTAAAAGAGTGACAGGGCCAAAATCAAGGGACGTTCGAGCTAAAATGCCTGGACACACGGAGTTTGAAGCAATTTAAGGCATAGGAAGAGGAAAAGACTGATTCTGGGAGAGAGTTCCAGAGCTCAGCAGTTGAATAGAAGAAACACTGAGAATAACGTTTCACTCTTGGGTTGGAGTTGCACAGAGTAGGGGTTTGATTGTGTTGCAAGACGGGTAGGCTACTACGTACCCTACGTAGAGGAGGTGGTATACACTGGGAAAGCTCTGAGGAACATTGATTATTATAGTAGCGATAAAATAGCGTGAGAGATGCAACATTGCGGCGAAGAGAGAGGTATTGCAGAGAGTTGGTGAGTGGGCGGGAGTTAATGATACGAAAGGCTTTCCTTTCTACTGTGTCTAGGAGTGCGGTGTGAGGGGATCCTCCCCACACATGTGATAAATACTCATTACCATATATATATATATATATATATATATATATATATATACAGTATATATATATATATATATATATATATATATATATATATATACAGTATATGCATAAAACATTTATTTCGTCTTCCTTCTGTTTTCAATAGGTTTATACATGTTCAACTAAAGTGATACGTCTTTCATTTCCTTTATGCCAGTTTAAATATACATGATAGTTTTACCGACTGACTGTGTGTATATACGAGAGTAAAATGCCTTGAGTAAACTCGGTGAGATTGTTTCCTCATGCTCAATCAAATCATGCTAGCCTTTCCACCTCCCAGGACTCTTCTTATCTTCGGGTTTATTCACTACATAAACACATATGTCTGTTCCATTGCATGAACTGGGTGCTATCACTGCTCTACTGTCTATCTTCGGTAATTATAGGGAATAGACGCGCACCCATAGGTTGAGGGGGAGCTTTGCCCCCCCCCCCCCCCCCCCCCCCATGAATTATTGAAATCGTCATCTATGTTGCCAGCAGGGGGTAAATATCGATTATACTGCATAAAGAAGGCGTTTGTAAACAGTGAGGATGTCCGAAAGAGCTCTGAGATTGATTAGAATGGGCGTTTTTTCTATTAATATCGGGTTTTATAAATGTGATCAAAATTATTCTCCCACAGTGGATTATACATGAGTACAGTATAAGGATTCCATAGACCTACATTGTCCCTAATAAATTATGTATAATAAGGCTGCGAGCCTATTCCCTATAATTATCCTATCTTCTTTAAGATAAATCTCACAAACATCTTACATACATTTTAATATCTATTATAAAACCTGACATAGAGATTTGTATATATTTCCCTTTTTTTCATTCTAAGGAGGTGCAGTGCACACATTTGGTGTCTTCTCTGATAATCCTATATTAAACAATTACTGACAAGGGAAGCACATTGTTTACCTTTCTGGATTACTGTCATTATGGAGCGAAATAAATATTTGTCATAATTGAATCGGAGATAAGAAGATTAGGTAATATTATATGCGTGCTAGAAATATGTCGATGTAGATGAGGGACCTTGGTGACCCTGGTCTCTGGGTCTTCTCCTGGATGACTTAGATGTGTGTGAATTTGCATTTTGATTTTGTGTGTTCATTGTGTTCTGTTGTGTTTTGTGTTGTCCCGATTCTTACTCTGTGTTCAGTCGGCCACCCCCACACAAAAAATAAATAAAAAATATAATAAAATAAAACTAGGAAAAGTGGGGATTGGGCCTGAGTAAATAGATAAGTGGGGATTGGGCCTGAGTAAATAGATAAGTGGCGATTGGGCCTGAGTAAATAGATAAGTGGGGATTGGGCCTGAGTAAATAGATAGATAGATAATCATAATCTAGTGCAGCAGACCGCTCTATGTTCCATATTATATTTCAAGCTTCACGTTTGTAGAAGTGGAGTTGTTAATTTTATTTGTTTAAGGGGAGGTATTTAGTTTGTTCCCTAGACCTCCATCAAGCTTAAAATTACACCCCCTTGAGTCCCTTTCAAGATATTTTTGTACATTTTTCGGTAGAAAAATTTCCCGGCCGAAGGCCGGTTCCTCTTAAATTACAGGCTCGCTATCGCTCGCCAGGATAAAATTGACACCTGAATGGCACGAAAGGCCTTAATATGGTGTGAAAGTTCTTAAAATCGCTAAACTAATGGGGTAAACGTTTCATAATATCAAAAGCAATGGGGCTAAACATGAGGGAGAAAGGGGTCAAGAAAAAAAATCCCTCAAGTGGAAATCTCCCCTTAAGTACACTCATGCTGGTGCCTTGTTGCCAATGTTTGAGCTTCGATACCAACTGGTACGTCAATGTATATTTTCATAAAACATAGCTATAATATTCGGTTCTGGATTCCCAAAGAGTAACCATTGTCAATATAACTTTATGACTCTGAAAATCAGGCATGGAGTCAAATGGGTTAAAAGTCTCAATTTACCCTCTGACTTCCATATAAGCTTCTTAATCTTTATAAGAACATCTAATAATAACCAGAATTACATGAAAGAGTGTGCCCAGGTATACATAAAGAGTTAATATACTTCGGTGTGTACTGTGAGCTAATTTCATCTTGCATTTTAACTGTATATTGGTGTCTACAGTGTTTACTGTATATTGGTGTCTACAGTGTTTACTGTATATTGGTGTCTACAGTGTTTACTGTATATTGGTGTCTACAGTGTTTACTGTATATTGGTGTCTACAGTGTTTACTGTATATTGGTGTCTACAGTGTTTACTGTATATTGGTGTCTACAGTGTTTACTGTATATTGGTGTCTACAGTGTTTACTGTATATTGGTGTCTACAGTGTTTACTGTATATTGGTGTCTACAGTGTTTACTGTATATTGGTGTCTACAGTGTTTACTGTATATTGGTGTCTACAGTGTTTACTGTATATTGGTGTCTACAGTGTTTACTGTATATTGGTGTCTACAGTGTTTACTGTATATTGGTGTCTACAGTGTTTACTGTATATTGGTGTCTACAGTGTTTACTGTATATTGGTGTCTACAGTGTTTACTGTATATAGGTGTCTACAGTGTTTACTGTATATTGGTGTCTACAGTGTTTACTGTATATTGGTGTCTACAGTGTTTACTGTATATTGGTGTCTACAGTGTTTACTGTATATTGGTGTCTACAGTGTTTACTGTATATTGGTGTCTACAGTGTTTACTGTATATGGTGTCTACAGTGTTTACTGTATATTGGTGTCTACAGTGTTTACTGTATATTGGTGTCTACAGTGTTTACTGTATATTGGTGTCTACAGTGTTTACTGTATATTGGTGTCTACAGTGTTTACTGTATATTGGTGTCTACAGTGTTTACTGTATATTGGTGTCTACAGTGTTTACTGTATATTGGTGTCTACAGTGTTGACTTCCTTGTAGCCACATCTCGGAAGTGGTAACACTGTCCAAAACATGTTTGTGAAGGAAAAGTGATTACAGTATATGGTGCCAGCCTATACATAATAGTTTGTTTTATATGAATACAATATCATTGGACATCCAGTATATGGGCACTTATTATACCAAACTTATAGAATGGCTTATTTTTTTTATTTTTTATTTATTTATTTTTTTTGCCCACATCGCATTTTTTTCTCTTTCTCTCCCTCTCTCTTTGGCTTGTATCTATTCAGCCCCATTCAGCCTACTTTTTTAAGACGTTTACCCCCATCCAGGTCTCAATATTTTCCTGGCGAGTGGTAGCAAGCCAGCATATATATATTTTTGTTTTGACAGCAAGTTAAATTTCGAAATTTTTCGATAGAAAAATGTCTCTGGCGAAGCCGAACTTTGCCATACAATCGACACCTGGATGGGGATAAACGTCTTAAAACAGTTGGCTAAATGGGGCCAAATGGATACAAGCCAGAGAAAGGGAGAGAAATAAAAAAAAAAAGCGAGGTGGGCTCCCTTAGTTACAGGTAGCGAGCGTCCATGAATAGTCAGATGATCCCCCAGTGATGCCTCGTCTATTTCCTGACTCATATTCTAGCTATACGGTACCCTTCTAATGGCTTACTCCACCACCACCTCTGGGAAACACACATATTATTCCTACCGAGATGGGGTCATACGCACCTTTGTGGACTCCTTAAGGGGGGTCACCTGGTTTGTTTTATGTTTCTCCCATTTTCTCTCTTTCTCTGGCTTGTATCCACTCGACCCCATTCAGCCAACTATTTTAAGACGTTTATCCCCATCTAGGTGTCGATTTCTTCCTAGCGAGCGATAGCGAGCCAGCATTATATGAAGAAATGCGGCTTCGCCGGAGACATTTTTCTATCGAAAAATTTACAAATTTAGCCTGCTGTCAAACAAAAATAAAAAATATGCTGGGACGCTACCGCTCACCAGTAAAATATTTACACTTGGATGGGGATAAACGTCTTAAAACAGTAGGCTGAATGGGGCCAAATGGATACAAGCCAGAGAAACAGAAAAGGACAGAACAAAAACAGGTCACCCCCCTTAAGGGAGCCCAGACGGTATTGTGCAGCATAATTGACTGGTTCGGCTCAATGGTTTAAGGAGGGGGTTTAGTTTGCTCTCTAAACCTCTATCAAACTTTAAAAAAAAAACACCCACATGACCCCCTTCGATATAAATGTGACCCCTTCGATATAAATGTGTACATTTTTCGGTAGAAAAATGTACAGGCCGAAGACCATTTCCTCTTCCAATACTATAGCTCGCCAGGAATAGTATATAAAGTATATAGAATATAATAGAATTTATTTTTAGATTTTTTTTTTTTTTTTTACCAATTTGATACCCTCTCCTTAAATACTACTTAATTTATACGGTTAACCCGTTCAGTACCGGTGACAGGCTATTAAGTATATTCTGACGATGATTAGAGGCTTGTGTTCAGCTTAGGAAGGACCTCTAGTAATAATAAGGCTTCAAACCATATCAACCAACCCTTTTAACTACCACAGATCCTTCTTAAGCTGCATAATATCGTCTAAATATAGCTAGCATAAAATATAACACACGCCGCTGGTACTCAAAGGGTTAACATCAATAGTTTAGTTGTGGTCTAATATCGCGTTAGTTACGATTTTAATGCTGATTCTCCCGACTGCATTATACATTTTAATGCTGATTCTCCCGACTGCATTATACATTTTAATGCTGATTCTCCCGACTGCATTATACATTTTAATGCAGATTCTCCCGACTGCATTATACATTTTAATGCTGATTCTCCCGACTGCATTATACATTTTCGCATATTGTTCTTCTCTCTCACATTGTCTAGTCCCATTTCGCATATTAGCCGCAGTATCATCTATGTAATTGTGTTTTGTTTAATATTCCAACCCCTCGCCCAAGTTTCTGGCCTTGAACACACATAATATTATTATTGTTATTATTATTATTATTATTATTATTATATATATATATACTGTGGCACCTTCCCCAGTTTTCCTATTGTTTTATTTTTATTTTGTTATCATTATTATTATTATTATTATTATATATTATCCAACTTCCTCCAATATCGTTTCTTTTTTCATCTCTACATTTTCCTTCCCCACACACTTTGTTCGCAGCTTTCTCCAATATCGTGATTTTCTTCTCATTTTTTTGGTGTTCCTTGTGCGCGGGAATAATACAATAATTTGTATTATTACTTTTGTTACGTTTATCAAGCTTTTTCCATTATCTTATCTTTACTTTAATTTCGGTATAATTATTATTAGTGTATGACTATTTGTATTATTAATATTAAAATCATATATATATATATTAATAAAACTATTATTATTATTATTATAATTATTATTATTACTTTCATGTTTATTATCCAACATAGTCTTTGTAATATATTTTAGTTTTCCATTCACCCACTTATTATTATCAACTTCATATATTTGAACGAGCCTTCTCCAACATCGATATATTCTTTATTATTTCCTTTTCCTATTGCAAAAACACTATATTGATATATATGCTATATTTTTCGTTCTCCACCTTTCCCCAATATCCTTTCCTCATTTTTTGGTCTTCCTATCGAACGCAACTCTTTATTTTTTGGTCTTCCTATCGAACGCAACTCTTTATTTTTGTCCCTGCAACGTTCTCCAATTTCATAATTTTCTCGCTTCGTTTTTGTCTTGAAGCTTCGTTACCCGATGTGAGTTTCCTTCCACTTACTCCCAAGCTGAGAGTGTCTTTGTCGGGCAGAGTACAGACGTGGACAGAAAGGTATGTTTATTTGATTTTGTGTTTATTATATACTGTATATATACTGTATATATACTGTATATACCGGTATATATATATATATATATATATTTTTTTTTTTTTTTTTTTTTTTAGAAATGCAATTATGTTACACTGACGAAGTATTGTGGTAATCTACAAACAAAATAAATCGTTTTTCGAAAACCAAATTAGTTTGTCACTATTCTTTTCCTCGGAGGAAGCTTCCTCCACGTGTAGCTAATTAATCCGCAACAAATATTAATTGTTTCACGTTAGAGAAATATCCAGTTGAGCTTTTACACAAATTAAGGCGGGTGACCTGCTTTTTGTTATTTCTGCCCTTTTCTCTCTTTCTCTGGCTTGTATCCATTCGGCCCCATTCAGCCAACTATTCTAAGACGTTTATCCCCATCTAGGTGTTGATTTCTTCCTGGCGAGCGATAGCGAGCCAGTATTATATGAAGAAATCCGGCTTCGCCGGAGACATTTTTCTATCGAAATATGTACAAATTTAGCCTGCTGTCAAACAAAACTAAAAAATATGCTGGCTCGCTACCGCTCACCAGTAAAAAATTGACACCTGGATGGGGATAAACGTCTTAAAACAGTAGGCTGAATGGGGCCAAATGGATACAAGCCAGCCAGAGAAAGATAGAAAAGGACAGAACAAAAACAGGTCACCCGCCTTAACAACAAAGTTCTCGGCGTGTTATGCATTTAATATTGGTGTAGTTAGTGTGTACTTCAGCAACAGAGAAGAACAAAAGAACAAAAGAACATACTGGGGTTCACTATAGTAGTCTATAGTTAGTTGTCCAGGTGAAGGTAGACTGAACCCCCTTTTAGCAGCGCACTTCCCGATACTTAAGGGGAGATTTCCACTTGAGGGATTGTTTTCTGGATCCCTTTCTCCCTCATGTTTAGCCCCATTGCTTTTGAGATTTTAAGACTTTCGTCCCATTAGTTTGGCGATCTTAAGAACTTTCGCCCCACTTCTGTCAATTTTAAGACCTTTCGTGCCAATTAGGTGTCGATTTTATCCTGGCGAGCGATAGCGAGCCTGTAATTTAAGAGGAACCGGCCTTCGGCCGGGAAATTTTTCTACCGAAAAATTTACAAATTTATCTTGAAAGGGACTCAAGGGGATGTAATTTTAAGCTTGATGGAGGTCTAGGAACAAACTAAATACCTCCCCTTAATATATGAAAGCAATATATCTCTACGTCATAATACTGCCAAGTGTTCATAATTAACTACAATACATTTCGCTACAAAAAACTAAGTAATAACTGAGTAATGAAGATGGGGATAAGGCAATTTATCCTCACTATACTGAATACTCACAGTCTTATTTTTATTAATTAGAGGTGTTCAGGTATTCCTGCCCGTGACTGGAATTAATTACATCAATATTTGTAGACCTTACCATCTTGAAACCCTATGCATTGATTGATGTAATAACTAGAAGTACATTGTGGTGAGAGCTGGTCCTATCAAGAGTGAGGTTTGGCATCCTCTACCCAAACTTAGCAGTTTCTGTCGGTCTCTATAACTTCTTCAACATTCATACAAAATATCTCTCTCTCTCTCTCCATATTCCCGCTCCAACCATCATCACCATCTTCAAGTCGTTGCGAGGTAGGCAGTCCCAGAACACCATTTGCACAACAGCTACTCGTGAGAGGTACAATACCACACAGACGCTGCGGTGGTTATTACGTGCCCAACCCCATGCCGCTACACCCTTCTCATATGCCGGAAAATGTCAAAACAGAATATTGCCTTCTCTCAAAAATCTAATAAATTTCCGGGCGAGCAAGGAATTTCATCAGGGCCCGGGCTTATTTTTACCCCAATGGTTATACATTTATCTCGAGCGAGTAACTAGTTTTCAGTTCTAAGGATATAAAATAATAAGAGGAAAAACGTGTGAATTCATAATTTTGTCCATGATCGTATGCTGTACACATAACATTATAAATGCGTCACACAACCCATCCGGGATTCGAACCCTGGACCTTGCGATCAACACGAGTGCCTGTTGATCGCAAGGTCCAGGGTTCGAATCCCGGGTGGGTTGTGTGAGGTTTTTCTCAAGTGGCATTACTTGATTTAAAGGTTTTATAAATACGTATTGCATATGTACTGTATATATAAAACGCAAGGTTTAATGTACGGTCACGAAAATCATAACAATTTCTCGAACATACTTCACAAATTATAAAGGAATTCCTGTCCACGAATGTAGGCTACAATACATGAGTTTGTAGATGGTACACAGCTGCTGATAACCTTAACACAGTGAACTTTAATTGCTGAAGAACACTAGATCGTAAAATGTGACTGGAGGGAATATTTTGAATTACTTTATCAGCTTGACATATTTGCTTAATATAATTGCACTAAATATCACTGCAGACGATCGTACAATGGACCTTTTAGCAATCACCATTTACCAACTTGAATCGTCTTTATTTGACGCTAAAAATATCAGAATTCAGCCAGTGCAGTCCGAAACCCCGTAAACCACCCAAACTACCCACCCCCTAACAATACACTTAACACCCCATAAACCCCCTCAAACAACCAACCCCCCAACAATACGCTTAACACCCCGTAAACCCCCCAAACTAAAAAAAATAAAAAAAAACACAAAACAATAAACCCAACTGTAAACCTAGGAAACACAGAGTAGTAATTCTCTAAAGGCCCCAAAAGGCACACGAAACCGCTTGAACCTACTTACATGCGAAGGAACCAACCGGAACTAAATATAAGTGGAGGTACAAATACTTCCCAGGCACTCTCAAATTCCAAGGTATTACAAGTTCTGGGTAAGTGAAGGTCGCGCTTTCCTTTCATCGCGGGAGAGGTATAGTTATTTGGCCAGGCTGCAGAGAAGTTCCCAAGCGACCAGCAGGGAAGGAAAATATTGGTAGGGGTCAGTTCCAGATTTTCTTTTTAGAGTAGTCACCCAGAAAACTCCTGGATGTCGTATATTTGTCTTTGTATTAAAATAACTGAGTGCATTGATTACAGTATGTAATGTACAACCACCCGCAGTGACAATGATATTGACCTGTGTATGAAATATAATATGTTCAAGCATTCTATTATGCAGCACCATATACCCCGAATCACAGTGTTCCCTATACCAACGTTCCCTGTCTCAAGTTTATCATTACTTACTTGTTCAAAAGATTGTGTATTCTAACATTAAAGTTATGGGAAATTTTACAGTCGTGTTTAACTTTATGCTGCGGGCTCTGTAATTATGACTGACTTTTGTAAATATATTAACTTGTCAGCTAGATTCATTAACAACATTTGAGGGCATAAGCAACACACATTTGAAATCTTATGGATATCATTGTACGAGGACACTAATAGGTTCTTTACACAGTCCACGAATCTAGTTGTCAACCTTTTAACGCAAGTTCACCCCCTCCCCCCTCCACACGAACACATATATACATATATACATACATACATACATACATACATACATACATACATACATACATACATACATACACTCTCTCTCTCTCTCTCTCTCTCTCTCTCTCTCTCTCTCTCTCATCAACCCTTGGAGCAAAACATGCTCAAGTTGGATGTTGATACAATTTTGTTCGTAATTCCACCACCTGTTTTTCTCCACCTTCCTTCTCTCTCTTCCACTCTTAATGTTTCTCCCTTCTTCTCTCCCACTCTCTCTCACTCTAGCTTTAGCTCTCTCTCTCTCTCTCTCTCTCTCTCTCTCTCTCTCTCTCTCTCTCTCTCTTCCACTCTTAATCTTTCTCCCTTCTTCCCTCCCTGATTCTCTCACTCTCACTCTCTCTCTCTCTCTCTCTCTTAATCTTTCTCCCTTCTTCCCTCCCTGATTATCTCACTCTAGCTCTCTCTCTCTCTCTCTCTCTCTCTCTCTCTCACTTAATCTTTCTCCCTTCTTCCCTCCCTGATTCTCTCACTCTCTCTCTCTCTCTTAATATTTCTCCCTTCTTCCCTCCCTGATTATCTCTCTATCTCTCTCTCTCTCTCTCTCTCTCTCTCTCTCGCGACACAAACTAGCCTTCTAATGGGGCTGTGATGGTTTTACAATGGTCTGTCTTTGTGCCCCCCATTGCCTTTAAGAGGGGGCATGGTTCACTTTTTGGTGGATTTTTTAATTTTTTTTTTTTTTAGTTTCCTCCCTAGACCTTCATCAAACTTAAAAAAAACATCCATCAGATCCCCCTTCTAGATTAATTTGCAAATTTTTCGGTAGAAAAATTTCCCGTACTCTTGAGATTACAGGCTCGCTATCGCTCGCCAGGAAAAATCGACACCTAAATGGCACGAAAGGTCTTAAAATTGAAATCGAAATGGGGCAAAAGGTATTAAAATCGCCAAACTAATGGGTCGAACGTCATAAAATCTATTAGGGCTAAACATGAGGGAGAAAGTGGTCCAGAAAACCGGCCCAACCCCCCCTTAAGGGTCCTCGGAGAAATGCCAGGGGAAGGAAATAGTCGGTAAAATTGGCCTTGTTTCCTATATCTCAGCCGGAGGTGGATATTTTTCTCCCCAACTGGCCAAAAACCGAACGACAACACTATCTGGAGGTTAGTGTGTAGTCACCGAACGTTTTTCTGTATCTGGAGGTTAGTGTGTAGTCACCGAACGTTTTTCTGTATCTGGAGGTTAGTGTGTAGTCACCGAACGTTTTTCTGTATCTGTATCTGGAGGTTAGTGTGTAGTCACCGAACGTTTTTCTGTATCTGGAGGTTAGTGTGTAGTCACCGAACGTTTTTCTGTATCTGGAGGTTAGTGTGTAGTCACCGAACGTTTTTCTGTATCTGGAGGTTAGTGTGTAGTCACCGAACGTTTTTCTGTATCTGGAGTTTAGTGTGTAGTCACCGAACGTTTTTCTGGTCATTTTCTAACGGCCAACGTACGTTTGTAACATGTTGGGGAAAATTTGCACTGATATTTGCTGGTATCGGTGCAATGATATGTACAGTTACTTTCAGTATTGTAAAGGCTTACAGGGGTGACTGTTCAACATCATGTGATAAGCACTCGCTCGATAGCCAATTTTGAAATCATGTGGTTAAAGCTGTGGAGTTAAACACGTAATGATACATGTAGATTATCACTCTCTGCAACACTGTTCATGAAATAATGCTTTATAAGTTTAAGTTTTAAACTATGCGAGGATAGTGCTATTAGGGACATTCTCTCTCTCTCTCTCTCTCTCTCTCTCTCTCTCTCTCTCTCTCTCTCTCTCTCTTTCATTCTCTCTCTCTCTCTCTCTCTCTCTCTCTCTCTCTCTCTCTCTCTCTCCACCACAAACAAAGCGCCACCAACCGCAACATTGGCTTCACAGTGTCATCAAATCAAAAGTGAGTATAGATCCTTCATGAGAATAATTCAACATACCACCACTGTTACGCTCTGCTCTGCCCTCCTCCTCCTCCTCCTCCTCCTCCTCCTCCTCCTCCTCCTCCTCAATGGATCCGCAGCCACGCACTGTTTCACACGCGCGGAAAATTGCATTACCTATTGCAGAAAAAATATACGCGTCGAGGGAAAAGACTATACGCGGGCGAGGAAGACTGGAATTGTGACGGCGCGGTGAGAAATATGGCAACAGGGAACGAGAACGAGAGAGAGAGAGAGAGAGAGAGAGAGAGAGAGAGAGAGAGAGAGAGAGAGAGAGAGAGAGAGAGAGAGAGGAGACGAGAGAGAGAGAGAGAGAGAGCTGAGGAGAGGAGAGAGAGAGAGAGAGAGAGAGAGAGAGAGAGAGAGAGAGAGAGAGAGAGAGAGAGAGAGAGAGAGAGAGCGAAAGAGAGAGCGAAAGAAAGAGCAAAAGAAAGAGAGAGCGAAAGAAAGAGCGAAAGAAAGAAAGAGAGCGAAAGAAAGAGAGCGAAAGAAAGAGCGAAAGAAAGAAAGAGAGAGAGAAATTTACTAAAGACGTTTGTTTTAGATAAAACAGACTATGCATGTGAAAATATTCCACATGTATACTTGAGCCAAACTTCTCAATTTCCAACCAGCAGCCAATGTTGCGAGTTATATTCATAGTAAGGCTAAATATCATGTCACGCCCTGAGTCCATATAAGAGCATTAACAAGGTAAGAAAGACGCCTTTAGTTAATGCCTGTGTTTTTAGTTTAGATGATAGATAAATAAGATAAATAACATCTAATAATAACACTCTTATCATCAACGATAGATTTTAAGGGGAGATTTCCACTTGAGGGATTTTTGTCTTTTCCCTTTTCTCCCTCATGTTTAGCCCCATTGCTTTTGAGATTTTAAGACGTTCGCCCCCATTAGTTAGGCGATTTTAAGAACTTTCGCCCCATTTGTCACTTTTAAGACCTTTCGTGCCATTTAGGTGTCGATTTTTTCCTGGCGAGCGATAGCGAGCCTGTAATTTAAGAGGAACCAGCCTACGGCCAGGACATTTTTCTACCGAAAAATGTACAAATTTATCTTGGAAGGGGGTCTAGGGGTTGTAATCGTAAGCTTGATGGAAATATAGGGAACACAGTAAAAACCACCCCTTAAACTCGTGTACACATGTTGATGCAAAGACCAGGTACACCAGGACATAAGCAAAGGCCAGGTACACCAGGACATAAGCAAAGGCCAGGTACACCAGGACATAAGCAAAGGTCAGGTACACCAGGACATAAACAAAGGCCAGGTACACCAGGACATAAACAAAGGCCAGGTACACCAGGACATAAACAAAGGCCAGGTACACCAGGACATAAACAAAGGCCAGGTACACCAGGACATAAGCAAAGGCCAGGTACACCAGGACATAAACAAAGGCCAGGTACACCAGGAATAAGCAAAGTGGACGTTGCCTAGATTAGGTTATGCACTTATTAGTGAATGTTTTGTTTTTTTATAATTCGTGCAGTTGATTGGAATCACCAGTATTTGATGTTCATTTGGTGTCAGTTCTGAACAAACCACGTATTGTTAAAAAATATTAGAAATGGACATACACGAACAGCAATATGTAAATGTTTGTCTTGATACTGGGGCCACGCAGACTAAACATCAATCTAAACTTATATTTTTAGTATTAATGGTAACGTCCTAGTTGAAATGTATCCCAATTGTACACACTAAGCCACAAATCCTGGCCCATATATATATATATATATAATTATATACCCTCGAACAACATAAACGAACCTCTGAGATTTAAATATTTGATTAAAAATATGGATATGTTGTTTAAGGGAGCCCAGACGGTATTGTGCAGCATAATTTACCAGTTCGGCCCCAATGGTTTAAGGAGGGGGTATAGTTTGCTCCCTAAACCTTTTTCAAACTTTAAAAAAAAAAAAACTACGAGACCCCCCTTCGATATAAATTTGTAAATTTTTCGGTAGAAAAATTTCCCGGCCGAAGTCCGATTCCTTTTTAAATACAGGCTCGCTATCGCTTACCAGGAAAAATATGGACACCTAAATGGCACGAAAATTGGTAATATTGGCACAGAAATGGGGCAAAAGGTCTGAAAAACGCCAAACTAATGGGGTGAATGTCTTAAAATCTCATAACTAATAGGGCTAAACATGAGGGAGGAGGAGGACTCGAAAAACCAACTGGTCTTAAAATGTACAACGAAATGGGGCGAAAGGTGTTAACATCGCCAAACTAATGGGTCGAACGTCTTATAATCTCAAAACTAGTGGGGCTAAACAATAGGGAGAAGGGGGTCCCGAAAAACGGTCTGTCTGCCCTTAAAGAACAACAAGATGGCTACCTCCTTGGAGCTTGTTTGTCGCCTGCTAGACCCCATTATGGTTCACTAGTGCTATGTCTGAGCAGGGCACTTTGGGACTAATAAATTCGATTATACACTCTAGAATAATTAGATTGAGTGCGAGCCGTCCAGAGCCATGCCAGGCCTCCTACGCTTACCCCTTCATCATAATATTATAACTCTTTCTATCAAACTATATCATTTATTATATAACTATATATATATATTTTTTTGTACTCTCTCTCTCTCTCTCTCTCTCTCTCTCTCTACACACACAAACACTCACAATATATATATATATATATATATATATATATATATATATATATATATATATATATATATAAAAATTATATATTGTATTTATATATACAATATTAGGATACAATAAATACTGTACAGCTAGAATTGGCTAACATGTCACTATAAAATATTGAGGTTCGAAAACACAGCATTTTGTTCCATAATGTGTACGTAACTTAGTATCAAACTCACTTTCGTGTATCCGCTCTCGGTTCGTGAATATTAACAGCCGATCGATATGTTGGACATTAACGAACGGAAGTTATTTCTGAAATATTTGTTTGATATCGGAAAATAATTATAGGTCCGACCCAAATAATGCTGAATTGTTTCTAGAAAAAAAAAGGTCATCGTTTACATTAACTTTATAATCTTCATTCAACATTGGCTATGTAATACTGCACCATCCTTCACACCTCATGAAGGGGGAAGTGGGTGCTTTTTCTGGACCCCCTTCTACCGCATGCATATAGCCCCATTAGTTTTGAGACTTTAAGACGTTCGGCTCATTAGTTTGTTGATCTTAAGATCTTTCGTCCCATTTCTTTATTAATATCAAGACCTTTCTTGCCATTTTGGCGTAACAAAACAAATCCTGGTATAGTAACCGAAAATAGAGTATGTTTTCTGGTGAAAATTATATAGAGAGATACTGTGGGAGAACTGTGGGGCCAGGTAGTTTATTACTGTGAAATGATATAGAGATACTGTGGGAGAACTGTGGGGCCAGGTAGTTTATTACTATGAAATGATAATAGAGAGATACTGTGGGAGAACTGTGGGGCCAGGTAGTTTATTACTGTGAAATGATATAGAGATACTGTGGGAGAACTGTGGGGCCAGGTAGTTTATTACTGTGAAATGATAATAGAGAGATACTGTGGGAGAACTGTGGGGCCAGGTAGTTTATTACTGTGAAATGATATAGAGAGATACTGTGGGAGAACTGTGGGGCCAGGTAGTTTATTACTGTGAAATTGATACTTAAAAAAATATAGTAACAATTAAAAAAAAAACATTAAATATAATTATATAATAAGCTTTGTATAATTATGTCTGGTGGTTATCGTGCACGAGCGAGTTGCTGGGTGGGTAAGGGATTCAATAGCATAGCAAGAGTTTAAGGGGGCCCACCTCGATTTGGTTTTCTCTCCTTTTCTCTCTTTCTCTAGCTTGTATCCATTCGGCCCCATTCAGCCTACTGTTTTAAGACGTTTACCCCCATCCAGGTGTCAATATTTTCTTTGCGAGCGGTAGCGAGCCAACATATAATTATATATATATATACTGTATATATATATATATATATATATATATATATATATATATATATATATATATTATATATTTGTCTTTTACAGCAAGCTAAATTTGTAAATTTTTCGATAGAAAAATGTCTCCGGCGAAGTCGGATTTCTCCAGAGAAAGATAGAAAAGGAGAGAAAGAGAAGAAAAAAGCAGGTGACCCCCCCCTCCCCCTTAATAGGTCCCTAGTCTTTTACGCAATACACACCATGGCCCTGAGGCTCGGTCGCTGCATTGTTATCCCTGATCCCCAAGGTGTCACTAGAGCTCCCAACATGGAAACTCTCCCAACATGGAACCGACCTCTCCTCTCCCAACATGGAACCGGCCTCTCCCAACACACCACAACCAGGCTCATCAAATGGCCGGTCAGCATCGTTTGTTGGTATAATCCTGCGTAGCGGGCAAACCAATACTTAGATCTCAATCATTTGTTTTTTTGGTCTATCTTCCCATTCTGTCACTAGAGCTCCCAACATGGAACCGGCCTCTCCCAACATGGAACCGGCCTCTCCCAACACACCACAACCAGGCTCATCAAATGGCCGGTCAGCATCGTTTGTTTTCCTCTCTGATTCTAAAAATGGTTTAGTAAATATAGCTCTGAACTTAAGGGGAGGCCGGCCGTCATTTTTCTGGTCCCCTTTCTCCCTTGTGTTTAGTCCCATTATTTTTTACATTTTTAGACGTTCGGCCCATTTGTTTGGCGATTTTAAGAACTTTCGTCCCATTTCGATATACAGTAAATGTTAAGACCTATCGTGCCATTTAGGTGTCGAATTTTTCCTGGCGAGCGAAAGCGAGCCTGTAATTATAAGAGGAACCGGCCTTCGGGCGGGTAAATGTTCTACCGAAAAAGTGTACAACTTTATCTAGAGGGGGGGGGGGGGGGGGGGGGGTGTCTAGGGGATGTTTTTTTAAAGTTTGAGAGATGTCTAGCGAGGAAACTAAGAATTTATGAATGAATGAATTTATAGGCCAAAAAAGCAGTCATGGTGCTGAACCGAAAGTAAGGCTGCAAAACAGTTTTCGTTAGACTGGTTACCTACCACTTCGCCAGAGCAACCTAGCCCGCGACCAGCAGCTGTTCCGTGAATCTCGATCCCTGTGCTCATCAGGGTAAAATGTGGTCGTTTCCACGGTTTCTTGAGAAGTTCTAAGCAACTTACCCGTCCATAAAACGGCCAACCTAAGTGTCCAACGATACAAGGGACTGGGGTTTTCGAAAAGGGGCTCCAGTCCTGAATAATTACTTGACTTGCAGTATGCTGGCTTAATAATCCAGAATGGTTGATAGCCTATGAAGTCCTATTTTAACTAACTAACCCAACGATAGGGTTAGGGCGGGTGCCCAACGCCGAAAGGGGTTGAAATAGGGGAGCTATCCCCCCACCAAAGGCGGCTTTCTAGGGCCTTTCCTAGCTGATGCTGAGAGGATTGGGTTCTAGTCATGTGGTGATGGGCTGGTCTATCAGAGTGAGAACTGAGCGATCTCTGCCATAACCATAGCTTACTCTGACTGTTCCTTTTACTTATATATTTTCTAGATCTCAAGTGACGGCGTCTCTTCCGTGGATTGACCTCCCAATCTACCAAGATTGGAAGCCAAAGCATCACATTTTTCCTTTGCCCCTCAACTTTCTCTTCATAATTGCTGAGTGGCACAGGGCCCTGGGTGGGGCTTTGGTTTCCCTCCTCAGCTCCCCGCCATGGAGTGGCTTCGGTCACCCAGGCTTTATTGTGGTCGGCAGGGAGGGTTCTGTGGGGGCGCACGGTTATGGCCTTGGCCTTGCTCGGGGCCTTGGGGCTGTTCGGCCAGGCAGCTTGGGGAACAACAACAACAACGATAGGGTTAATAACGTACATGGACTTTACAGCCTATACCCTCAACAACAACTGCATGATAGAAGATCTAGGGTTCGAGTCCATAACGAATGGCTAAGGCAGAGGTTATCTTCAAATTCATCACCAATCATTTGCATCCGGCCTACATACTGTATATACGTCAAGAAGAGACCAAGCCTGTCGCCCTCGATTCGTCTATCTATATATCTATCTATATACTCAGGCCCAATCCCCACTTTTCCTTCTTTCTTTTTTTTGGGGGGAGGGGGGGGGGGGGGTCGACTCAAGACAGAGCCAGAATAGGGACAACACAACAAAAAACAATGAACACACAAAAACAAAATACAAATTCACACACTCGACTCGTAGCACAGAATATTCCCGACCACATTCTGAATTTATGACGATTTGACAACAAACAATTAACTCGTTAGGTTTAGGCACCACAATTATAAGGTGGCAGTAAAAATAATCTGTTACTACCTCCAAGCTTCCCGTTCACCAAGCTTCACACCAGAGGTATGATCTACTAGTGTCAGCCATACATGTAACTACGATATAATTGTCAGACAGGCAAACAACATATTTTACAATTAACTTTCCCCGCAACATTTAGCTGTAGAATCAAATGAGCTTTTGCATAATCAAAAGTTCCACTCTCTTTATGGAATTATTTCATAAGTGCACCTATACACAGGGGAGGTGTGGTGGAGTGGTCTTGCCACTGGCCTGGTAATCCAAAGGTCCCGGGTTCAAATCCCGATGTATCAATGGGAAGATATTATTGGGATGGAATTTGTGCTGTACCTGGTATCAGTGCATTACCACAAGCCCACCGAAACGTCAATAAAATACCCTCATTGTTCCCTGATTAAATAGCACTGTATGAATATTCCCATATTCAAAATATGCTATAAGGGTGCAATGCCTGGTGAGTTATCTGCTCAACAGGTGGCGTTGTGTGTGTGTAAGTGTGAGAGTCCGAGTGTAGGGGGTGAGACAGTGAAGCACGGGAACGAGGTGGCTTCAGAGATGGGGTCGTTTCGGGCCATGAGTGAGCACCGTGCCTCATGTGAAGGCAAGATGGCAGGTGCTCGTTGTACTCTACGTGCTTCACATGTCTCACTCCCTAGACTGGAACAAGACCTCACGGGCTTCACTGTTCATTGTAAAGCGGTGAATGTTAAGGCTCTCAGCCTATGCCCGAGAGGAAGTAAGTTGGAATATAGAAAAAAAAAAAAAATAAAAAAAAAAAAAAAAAAAAAAAATATTATTGTATTTAACAGGAAGGTACGAGGTAAGTGATGTAGTATAGGTGGCAATATGCGAAAATTGATTATAAGGGCATTCCGACCCCTCTGACACCCTTACGAAAATCTATGGTTACTCACTCCACCCCAACTGGATTTCTACCGTTTGACCCAACCAGCGGGGGTGTGGGGCGGCAGCCCCCACCCATAATACTAGGATAAGTTAGGTAAGATTGTTAGGTTAGTCTAATGTCTCTCTGAAACATTGTAAAATCTGTGTCACATCTAGATTGAGAGACTTTGGCGAATGGGGTGTGTCTCTATAATGCAGCATTTCCTCAAGAAATAAAGATTCAAAACACACAAATCACATGAAAGCATAGCAGAAAAGTTAAGTTTTCTAACTAAAACTCATAATGGTGCAATTATGCAAATTTACCCTATATAATTTTATAACCAATAAAACTAAAGATTATCGTTCGATTTTGTCCTCGATCCTGTATCCTTACCCGCATTAATTCGCACAATTCAGTCATATTGTGGGTGCCGAGAAAAGCCTTGTTCAGACCCTAAACTTTACCATAAAGTCTCGAGCGTAATATGTTATAATTACTCGTTGATGCCGAGTTACACAGAATTAGTTAAGTATTTGCTGTTGCTGAGCTATTCAGGATGAAGTTACCGGTTAGCGATAATTTCCATAGAATACAGGGAGCTCTACAAGAATGAAGTTAGCTTTACATAACTCAAGTCATACTTACGAAAATACGATGAGCTCTTCAAAGAATGGGTAAACTCTACCGACAATAAATATTTTGCAACAAGATCAAGTATTTTCATTTACCTGTTACTGCTGACCATCTCGCTCTGGTCCCTTCTGACGGAGTTGTTGAAGGTCCACTTGAAGGTGACGTTGGGGGGGTCGGCGTCCACAGCACAGGTGATGTTGGTCAGCTCCAGTAGCGCCACCCCCCGGAGAGCAGGGGCCACGGCGCATCGGGGGGCGTCTGTATGGGGGAGGAACAAGAGCATATGAGATCCTCTGGTGGTGGAATATATATACAGTATATATATATATATATAGTCTTTATGACTCATACATTATTTCTATATACAGTATGTAATTACCTGCAGAAATTAAATTATATTTTATTGGACTGTGTGGGTTAAATAAGGAAAAGGCGGCCATCTTGAATCAGTGGAGATATTTTTTTGTTTTCTTTTTCCACCGTATTTTTAGTATCTTGCCATCCTCTATATCAATGATAAGACCAGTGGGGGTCTGGGGGCGGCAACCCCCAAGATAGGTTAGGTTGGTAAGTTAGGTTAATGACAAAAATATATAAATTGTTGGGGTGATAGGGTATGGGCAAAACGAGGTATTTCCGCAACAAATGGGTGCTAAAATAGAATGAATGACATGAAAAACAATAGGAAAAACCGAAAAACCACGTTTCGCGCATGTGTTAATCTGAACATTTACCATATATTTTTTATTATATATATATATATATATATATATATATATATATATATATATATATATATATATATATACTGTATATACATATATGAGGAAGATACACACCAGTGAAAGGGACCACTTCTTGATGTATTTCTAACGTTTCGATACTATCCTTGTATCATCTTCAGAGCCTAAATTACTTTAAGAAATAACTCATATATACTAATTATCTAAAATACTTTAACATATATTTTTGCGAAATACATATTGTATGTGAAGATGTTAAACTGTTAAATGTTATAAAACGTGAATTGAGCAAATTATTATAGTAATGAAATGATAATTATAACTCGTGGTATAAGATATCGTAAAGTCTAATATTTACAAATTAAGCATGTCAACGAGTCTGATGTATATTATGTTAAACTATGACCGGATTGAGTCAATGTAAAATAGAAGTTTAAACTACTAATGAATCCAGACAGTGTAATATCAAAGTATTAGTAATAAATACAAAGTTGAGCAGACTTATTAGAGACAGAACTTATAGTCTGCATTGAAGGGAACAATTATAGTCTGCATTGAAGGGAACAATTATAGTCTGCATTGAAGGGAACAATTATAGTCTGCATTGAAGGGAACAATTATAGTCTGCATTGAAGGGAACAATTATAGTCTGCATTGAAGGGAACAATTATAGTCTGCATTGAAGGGAACAATTGGCAGACAAAGCTTATTTTGTACTCGCAATTAATAAATAGCCGCTGTATATTGTAATTTGGCAGTACATTGTATAATAATCTACATACGTTCATTTACTTGAAATATGTATACTCTATTGTATAGAGGCAAAGATAATTATTGCATATTAAATTGCAAATGCTTCCAGAAGACCCAGAGAGAGAGA
The DNA here is from genome assembly GCA_032716605.1 of Paralithodes platypus. Lineage (NCBI taxonomy): Eukaryota > Metazoa > Arthropoda > Malacostraca > Decapoda > Lithodidae > Paralithodes > Paralithodes platypus. The sequence continues at coordinate 45,275,799 of CM064579.1, forward strand.
GCAGTCTAGCTATTATCCAGATTTATAGAAATTGGGCCATTGTAGATTACATCTAGACAATGGAGAATAACAATATAAATGAACGTATATTTTGTTCATTTTTGTTCACACACATTAAGGGGAGGTATTTAGTTTATTCCCTAGACCTCCATCAAGCTTAAAATTACACCCCCTGGAGTCCCTTGTAAGATAAATTTGTACATTTTTCGGTAGAAAAATTTCCCGGCCGAAGGCCGGTTCCTCTTAAATTACAGGCTCGCTATCGCTCGCCAGGATAAAATCGACACCTGAATTGCACGAAAGGTCTTAATATGGGGTGAAAGTTCTTAAAATCGCTAAACTAATGGGGCAAACATTTTATAATATCAAAAGCAATGGGGCTAAACATGAGGGAGAAAGGGGTCAAGACGAAAATCCCTCAAGTGGAGATCTCCCCTTAACGAAAGGGAGTTTGAAGGCCGTCTATGTATTATGATGAACGGTCTAACAACACAAGAAGAATTAAATATACACCAGACAGGGGTTAAGCTAAAATGTCCTGTCAAGTTGGAGTACCTAATACATCAACAGAACTAATACAGTGAGGTTGGTTGGTGAGGTTGGTAAAGTATCAGATCCAGTCCAAGGCGATAGATAGTAAGGCAAAAGAACAAAGGCTGGGTAAAGGGAGCCCAACTCGCTCGTTTTCTCTTTCGCTCCCTCTCTCTTTGGCTTGTATCCATTCGACCCCCTTCAGCCTACTGTTTTAAGACGTTTACCCCCATCCAGGTGTCAATATTTTCCTGGCGAGCGGTAGCGAGCCAGCATATATATACAGTATATATACAGTATATATATATATATATATATTTTTTTTTTTTTTTTTTTTTTTACAGCAAGCTAAATTTGTAAATTTTTCGATAGAAAAATTTCTCCGGCTAAGCCGGATTCCTCCATACAATGCTGGCTCGCTATCGCTCGCCAGGAAGAAATCGACACCTGGATGGGGATAAACGTTTTAAAACAGTTGGCTGAATGGGGCCGAATGGACACAAGCCAGGGGAAGAGAAAAAAGGAGAGAAAGATAAAAAAAAAAAAAAAAAAAAAACGGTGACCCCCCTTAACATGTTAAGCCTCGTTTATTAGACCAGAGAGTCACTCAGCCTTTTGTGGGCAAGAACATTATTTCGGTGTCACACTAGCAGCATATCAGAATCTGACAAACTGCTCCATGTTATTGGATAAAGCTGAGATATATGCGTGCATACTCTTTTGCTTAAGGGGAGATCTCCACTTGAGGGATTTTTTTCTTGACCCCTTTCTCCCTCATGTTTAGCCCCATTGCTTTTGATATTATAAAACGTTTGCCCCATTAGTTTAGCTATTTTAAGAACTTTCACCCCATATTAAGACCTTTCGTGCAATTCAGGTATCGATTTTATCCTGGCGAGCGATAGCGAGCCTGTAATTTAAGAGGAACCGACCTTCGGCCGGGACATTTTTCTACCGAAAAATGTACAAATTTATCTTGAAAGGGACTCAAGGGGGTGTAATTTTAAGCTTGATGGAGGTCTAGGGAACAAACTAAATACCTCCCCTTAATGTGAATTTGCAAGCTTGTTGGGTACTTTACTAAAAATCTGAGTTTCAATGGAAGTGAGACTATCCAGTAATAGGATCTAATAGAACACATTTCTTACTTGGCCTCTGCGACTTACAATCCATTGATAATCTGTATCGCGTGCTATTATTGAAGCAATTATGTTATTTTTCTAGTAATTAGAGATTAGGATAATATTTGTCCACATTATGTAGAAAACAACAAGAACATATCTAAAGATAGGTAATACAATCAATATGTCACTTGAAAATATATTATGTGTGTGTCCATGTGCCCAGGAGAGCATCTGATATACTTCTCACTACAAGCTGTGTAGAAGCACCTATTGTAATATGTAGTTACAGTATAGCCTAGTGGTGTGAATATGGTCCTTGGTGAGAAACATACAACGCAGTTTAATTACGTTCGTTTGTTGGAAGGTGATTTTAGTAACAACGAGGAGTCTCTACTTTGCCTTAGACAGAAGCTGAATACAGCATATTTGGAAAGTGTTTTGTTCTATGGTTGTGATACTCGGAAAATTCAAGAATAAGATACTCGTAGATTTGAGAGTACGGTCGTGTATATGACGAGAAACTGTAGATGAGTAATACCCCATTGACAGTGAGACCAGCGAGAGCAGAGCTAATAGAGCGACTTTGTAATGAGTGCATCGGTGAGGTAAAGTTTAATGGTAGGCTGCGATGAATTGTCCACATAAAGAGATAGATGAAGATTGGATGAAGTGTGTGTTAAATAATAGACCAGTTGGAAGGGTAATAGTCAGTAGATGGAAACGTACAGTATCTGGGGCAGAATATCAGAAATAGGGGATGTAGTAGGAGGTTGGGTGCCTGTAACGTGGAAAGCTTCCATTAAGGGGACATGGTTCACTTTTTGGCCGATTTTTGCATGTATTCATTAGTTTTCTAGTTTCCTCCCTAGACCTCCATCAAATAAAAAAAAAAAAAAACATCCATTAGATCCCGCTACTAGATTAATTTGTACATTCTTCGGTAGAACAATGTCCCGGCCGAAGGCCGATTCTTTCAACATTACAGGCTCACTATTGTTCGCCAGGGAAAAAATCGACACCTAAATAGCACGAAAGGTCTAAATATTGACGAAGAAATGGGGCGAAAGGTCTTAAAATCGACTAACTAATGGGGCAAACATCTTAACATCTGATAACTAATGGGGCTAAACATGAGGGAGACAGTGGTCCAGAAAACCGGCCCATCCACCCTTAATTTAAATGGCCAAAGCTTACCCATATATAAATGAAGCTGATTTCCAAACGATATATAGCTTGACATACCATAGATTAAAATACATGCACACTGTAATATAAAGCTTTCATTACATTTCTTAATATACACATTCTCTCAAATGATTACAAAACAATTAAGTTAAAGGCTGAGTCTGAAATTATGAGTGCAACTGTATATAAAGCATTACACCTGAATTGCTATGTCACTTTCTAAACAAAATAAAGGCTGGAGACAAACCTTCAAACTATTCATACGTTGTCAATGTTGACAATAAACATCTATGCCAACCTATATATACTGCCTGTCACTCGCCTCCATTATCTCTACCATCATTTAATAACCCTGCCACTTACCAGAGTCGGATATATAATACTGGCTTTAATTGAAGGAGACAGTAGGGGGAGTGGGACTAAATTGTTGCTCCTGTCTCATCCCTAATAATCCCTAAGAACCAAACTAAAGCCGGAGTCACACGAGGGTCTTTTCGAGCAATTTTTACGGGCAAATATAGTCTGGAAGCTTAAAAAATGACACTTTATCAAGATTCAGCCGCCTAACATACTCTACCTTCAGTTTAGTTGCCGATACAAGTGCGAAAATGTCCCGAAATAATACGAGAAAAAACTTGCTCATGGAAAATTGACGGAAAAAGCGCTCGTGTGACAGCGGCTTAACGCTGGTGTCACACGAGATGCTTTTCCGTCAATTATTAAAAGCAATTGTAGTCTGGCATCTTCAAAATGTAAGGTATATCAGCAATCAGCCACCTAACATAACCTACCTTCAGTCTAAATTCCCATTCCAATGCGAACAAGCTCAAAATATTACGAGAAAAAACTTGCTCATCGAAAATTGCCGGAAAGACCACTCGTGTGACACCGGCTTAAGGCGCCTTACTGTCTGCTACCATTATCTTCCGTATCACCTCTTCTACTTACATACAATAGGTACACACACTATATAATAAAACATGTTCTTTACAATCTGTCTTCGGACTAACATACCAAACTATGGATACAATAGCCTTATAAAATGTAAATCACTGTTTTGTTTAACATTTTCTTCTTACGTATTATTGTGTGGGTGGGTGGGTGGGTGGGTGGGTGGGTGTGTGTGTGTGTGTGTGTGTGTGTGTGTGTGTGTGTGTGTGTGTGTGCATCAAAACACAATCCACACTACTATCTGCAGGTAAATGCACACTAAAAGACCTTCCTCCCGCACACATACATGCGCACGCACACACGCATTACTAAAGGATAATCAATACTGGCACAAACATACATAGCACACACACACACACACACACACACACACACACACACACACACACACACACACACACACACACACACACACACACACACACACACACACACACACACACACACACACAATGCGGATAAATGTAAAGTACTACATATCGGATACCTAAATGAGAAAGCAAACTATTCGATGAATGGCACTCAGCTTAAGAATGTAAACAGAGAAACCGATCTGGGAGTAACATATCGAGTAACCTAAAACCGAGTCAACAATGTTCAGAAGTTGTTAAGAAGGCAAACAAAATAATTGGCTTTATAGGCAGGTCATTTGAGCATAAATCCAAAGACGTTATCCTAACCCTTTACAATTCCTTAGTCCGCCCTCTTCTGGAATACTGCGTTCAATGCTGGTGCCCTTATTACCAAAAAGACATAAACAAGCTAGAACGAGTTCAACGTAGAGTTACCAAAATGATACCTAGCTTAAAGAACAAACCATACGAAGAGCGTCTTAGAGAATTAAATCTATTTCCTTTAACCCAGCGCAGATTAAGAGGTGACTTAATTCAAGTGTTCAAAATCATCAAAGGCATCAACAATATGAACTGTAGTAAGTACTTCACTATCGACCAATCCAATTACATGCGGGGAAACGGTTGCAAAATTATTGGTAAATCTTTTAACTCACACGAATCTAAAAATTTCTTCTTCAATCGAGTTGTCAACTTGTGGAATGGGCTTCCCCGAGACGTTATAGACTGCAGCACCGTTGATTCATTTAAACTCCGCCTAGACAAATATCTCGCATCAAACCCGCGACTGACTGCGTTTGTAAATGAATAACTTTATTTTATCCTCCCCTCAGTTACTAACCCATATGTCCCCTACTAACTTCCTAGTCCTGCCACGGACATTAGTTCCAGGGCAGTAGTTCCCTTTCCAATGTTCCCTTACCCACTCTAAACCACTGTTTGGACACTTGATCCTCAGTGTTTTGGAGGACAAGCAGCCTAGAAGGGTCACTAGATCTGTTGTTGCTTAATTTCCTGTGTACTCCTTTGTACACACACACACCTATTCACGCTACATCACAACAGAAACATTTATACAAGCAATGCCTGTATATAGTACAAATCATACTCCCACAACACAAATAGAAAAGGAATACAATTTACCGGACTGAATAAATTTGAGAACCCTAATCAGATCTAGATATACAGTATACATAACCAGAAATATACCAGAGACCTTGTGTACATGCATACATTATTTAATATCACTCTTACCAATGTTGTCAGTAACTCTTTGCACTGTATTATCAGTGTGGCTGAAATTATCTCTCTCTCTCTCTCTCTCTCTCTCTCTCTCTCTCTCTCTCTCTCTCTCTCTCTCTCTCTGAAACACACACACATACGCCGTTTCTCTCTTCACCAGAGCGAATACCGGAAAAGAAGAAAGAAAGGTGCCCACACCTTATAGAGAGTGGCGCATAGAGGTGGGGGGAAGGGGGGCTGGGGGGGTCCTGGGCAAGCTTCCCCCCCCCCCCTTTCTTTACGACACCATCAGCACTCTTTATTGAACACAGGGCCGCGGAGGGACTCAGGGCAGGGGGGTTATAACACGGAGGGAACAGGTGATGGAGAGATAGACAACTGGGTAGATACAGCATAGTGAATGATAGATACCTGGAGTAAAATATGTATGTACACTTGTACAGTTAGCTTGATGAATAGTATGAAGGATAGATGGCTGAATATATATATATACTGTGTGTGTGTGTGTGTGTGTGTGTGTGTGTGTGTGTGTGTGTGTGTGTGTGTGTGTGTGTGTGTGTGTGTGTGTGTGTGTGTGTGTGTGTGTGTGTGTGTGTGTGTGTGTGTGTGTGTATTGTATACATATACATATATATATATATATATATATATATATACCAGTATATATATACTGCAGGCAGCATCTGAATAAGGCGGTATTCCCGGGGTGTACCATAGGGCATAAGTGACTGATAAAGATCTCCTGTTTCACCATCTTGTGTCCTTTACTGACCTGGTCCGTGGCTCACAAACTTGGAGGGCAACTCCAGTTTATCCTCCAAAACACATTCTCTATTTATCAATAAACTACACTAGTAGCACAATATTATTTTATACTACACTTACTAACTTTGACACAATTTTTGTTCTTCAACTCTCTGGATTATGCTATCTTGTCTTTCTGTGCAGCATGTGAGGAGGTGTGTGGAGTAAGGAGAAGAGGGAGGGGAGTGAAGGGTACAGCATGGTGGACAGAAGAGGTAAAAATAGCTGTGGAAGACAAGAAGAAAGTGTAAAGAGAGTGGGTGGGTAGTAGAGGGAATGAAGATTTGGAGAGACAGAAATGAGCGAGGTACTTGGACTAAAAGAGAGCGGTGAAGAGAGTAGTGAAGGAAAGTAAGAGAAGAGTAGATGAGGAATTTGGAAGGAATCCGAGTGTAAAATGGAAGGAGTGTAAGAAACTGTTCTGGGAAGAATTCAAGAAAATTAGGGAAGGTAGCAAGGGAAACAGTAAGGGTGTGAAAGATAAGAATAGGCGAGTGCTAGCCGAGAAGCAAGAGAGAGTCGAAAGATGGAGGGAGTACTTTAACGAGATACTGAATGTAAGGAATGAAGCACCAGCAAACATAGTTGGATGGGATATGGGAAGGAGAAAAAGAGAAGTAGTGGAGGAGGAGGTGGGGAACAGGAGGTCAGAAGTGTGTGAAGCCATGAAAAGCGTGTGTGGGAAAATGCTGAGATATGGTGGTGAGATAGTGATTGAATGGGTATGGAAAATGTGCAAACTAGCATGGAAGAAGGGGAGTGCACCTGATGACTGGAAGACAGGCATTATAGTCCCCCTATGTAAGGGTAAAGGGGAAAGAGGAGTGTGTGGTAACCACCGAGGAATATTTCTTCTAAGCGTAGTAGGGAAGGTGTACAGTAGGGTAGTGAGTGAGAGCGAAAACGGAAGAATGGATAGGTGACGAGCAGGGCGGTTTTAGGAAGAGAAGAGGATGTGTAGATCAGATTTTTACCCTGAAATGTGTTGTAGAGAAATATCTGGAGAAGCAACAAAAGCTGTATGTTGCCTTTATGGATTTGGAGAAGGCCTATGACAGAGTGAATAGAGATGTGGAAAGTACTTAGAATATACGGAGTAGATGGCAAGCTGCTGAAAGCAGTGAAGAGCATGTATGAGGGTGCAAAGGCGTCAGTAAGTGTGGAGAATGAGCAGAGCGAGTTCTTTGATCTGAATGTTGGGTTGAAACAGGGTTGTGTGAGTTCCCCGTGGATGTTTACTCAACTTTACTGTATATATGGATGGAGTCATGAAAGAAATGCAAGGAAGAGCAGTGGATGTTGGTGTATCACTGATAAGGGAGGTAAACGAGTGGAAGCTTCTTGGACTGCTGTTTGCTGATGATACAGTTCTGATGATCGATAATGAATGGGAGTTGTAGGGTCTGGTAAATATGTTTGGAATAGTGTGCGAAAAACTAAATCTGAAGGTAAATGCGGGGAAGAGCAAGGTTATGGTCTTCGGAACGGGTGAAGCCACAGCGTGTGAGGTGAAGTTGAACGGTCAAGCTATGGAGATTGTCAGCTCATTTAAATATCTGGGCAGTGTGCTGATTAAAGATGGGAGTATGGATGAAGAAGTGCGGGAGAGGGTGCAACAGGGGAAGAGGGTTGTAGGAACGCTGACAGTAGTAACAAGAAATAGGGTGGTCAGCATGGAAGTAAAGAAATCCTTGCATGATAGTGTGGTAAACCCGACTTTGACGTACACTCCCCGGGAGTGAAGTATGGACGTTGTTGGAGAGACACAAACCAAAAGTGAGAGGGGATGGAAAGGTATACTTGAGAAGTGCGAGCAGAGTTAAATGGAGGGATAGACAGACGAATGAGGAAGTACGAGAGCAGTGTGTTGTGGATGTAGATGTGCTGAAAAGTGTGAAAAGGAACACCTTGAGATGGTTTGGCCATGTGGAACGTATGGGAAGCGAGAGAATGACTAAGATAGTGTACGAGAGTTAAGTGGAAGGACAAAGAGGGAGAGGTAAACCGAGAGAGAGGTGGAATGATGGAATTAAGAAGTATATGCGTGAAAGCAGTGCTGGATGGGAGGAGGGGCGTCAATTGACTGGGGACAGAGGTGCATGGGGGCGATTCGTTCGTGTCCACCCCTTCTGGTATCATGGCGTCCGGCAATAGATAGATAGATAGACTAGTATCATTGTTGTTATTATCAAACTCAACCATATACAGCCGATTGCCATACACACGCTCAGAGTATCGTTGACGTGGCAGAGAAGGGGCCCAGGTGCGAAGCAAGGGATATATACACTACAAGAGGGAAAGAAATAGGGCACATCGTTAGGTAGGGAAAAAGATTCTGAGGTCCGAAAAAAGCCAGGGAGACGGAAAACGAGAGAGAGAAGAAGAGAACAGGCCTCGAGGAAGTGACAGACAAGAGAGTGAGGGTGAATGACAGAGACGAGGAAAGAATGGAACGTAAAAAGACGAGGGGAAAAATACCCGCATTATACGAAATAAAAACAGTGTGAGAGAGAGAGAGAGAGAGAGAGAGAGAGAGAGAGAGAGAGAGAGAGAGAGAGAGAGAGAGAGAAAGAGAGAGAGAGGAGAGAGAGAGAGAGAGAGAGAGAGAGAGAGAGAGAGAAGAGAGAGAGAGAGAGAGAGAGAGAGAGAGAGAGAGAGAGAGAGAGAGAGAGAGAGAGAGAGAGAGAGAGAGAGAGAGAGAGAGATTTAGAGGGAGAGACATAATACCATAAACTTACATGGACAAGAAGAGGTAAATTAGTATATATTTTATGATTGACAACCAAAAGTGTTTACAAAGAATCGATCACGTATATTAGCAAAGGAAATTATTTGGGGCAGTAATTCTGAAATTTAGCGTGCTCACATAAAAGAGGTTATTGTAATACGAAATTAATAGGGTGAGACTCATATAAGGATAAAATAGGAAACCAATCAAAATGCAACAAGGAAACAAAAGTAATATTCAAGGCGTGAATGCAAACAAAAAAATACTGACAAGAAGAAAAGACTTTCACACGCAAACAAAAAGAGTTTTCACAGCAAGCAGACGGACAAGACGAGAAACAAAATGAAAAGAACAAAGTATTTACAAAAGCTGCTCATATTACGAAATGTGTGTTCAAATGCAACACAACTGATGCATATGCATGATTAAATGTTGATTTAGCTGTTCATATTAGTGGACATAAATTAATAAACAAAAAACAAATTAAGTTTTAATTTTGTTAAGGGGGGGCATCTGCTTTTGTTATCTTTCTCTGGCTTGTATCCATTCAGCAAAATGTTTTAAGATGTTTAGCCCCATCCAGGTGTCGATTTCGTCCTAGCGAGCCAGCATTGTATGGAGAAATCCGGCTTCGCCGGACACATTTTTCTATCGAAAAATGTACAAATTTAGCTTGCTGTCAAAAACAAAATATATATATGCTGGCTCGCTACCGCTCGCCAGGAAAATATTGACACCTGGAAGAGGGTAAACGTCTTAAAACAGTAGGCTGAATGGGGCAGAATGGATACAAGCCAAAGAGAGAGGGAGAGAAAGAGAAAAAAGCGAGGTGGGCTCCCTTAAAGTGCAAATCCCAACAACTGGCTCATGTTCTCCTTCCTGCCGACAGAAAAATTAGTTTCTAATACGGGGAGATTAAATATTTTATAAGTATCTTGATTAATCGCCTGCCTGTGAGACATTCTTCCAAATCTGAATAAAATCGTGTGCCAAGGTATAAAACGTAGGTACAGTCGCCTGCAGTGAAAGGTGCTACATATTTTACTGAATTATTTTGACAAGCTGATGAAATAATTTGAAACGTTCCCTTTTAACATATGCCCAAATCAGTGTTTCCCTCATTAACTGTTCACCAGGTACTTGAGCACAACATCATAATCTCTTCTAAGGATGTACATTATGTTCTATCTGGGATTAATACTAAGAAGGCGTACGGACCAGATGGTGTTCCTCCTATTGTACTCAAAAACAGTTCTTCCGTGCCGACTCCCTGCCTAGGCAAACACTTGCGTCTCTGTCTTTCCTCAAACGTCTTTCTTTCTTGCTGGAAATGTGCTCTTATTCAGCCTGTCTCAAAGAAGGGTGACCTCTCGCAGCCCTCCAACTATCGTCCAAATTATCTCATTTCTTGCATCTCCAAATGTTTTGAAACTATTAACTCAAAATCTCTTAAGCAATTATCTTCCCGTAATCTAATTTCAGATCGCCAGTACGGTTCTTAAGAGCCGCTCTACTGGTGATCATCTTGCTTATCTTACTAACTCTTGGTCATCCTCCTTTCGGGACTTCAGTGAGGCTTTTTCTATTGTACTAGACATATCGAAAGCCTTCGATAGAGTCTGGCATAAATATCTAATTTCCAAACTACCCTCCTTCGGGTTCTATCCCTCTATCTGTGCCTTTGTTTCTAATTTCCTTTCAGACCGCTCCATAGCTGCAGTTGTGGACTGCCATCACTCACTTCCTCAACCTATCAACTCTGGTGTTCCTCAGGGTTCTGTCCTGTCTCTAATTCTCTTTCTAATATCATTAATGATCTGCTCAACTGTACCTCTAGTGACCTAGTCCTATCCACTCATATGCTGATGAGTCTAAGTTACGGTACACTATTCAACTAGTTTTTCACATCAACTCAGCATGCAAGCACTTCAAAGTAAACATGACAAGGCCATAGAACGCCTATCTTCTGATATTTCAATTATTTCTGATTGTGGCAGAGAAAATCTTGTTATTTTCAATGCCTCCAAGACCCAGTTTCTTCCTCTACCCCTCCTCACAATCTTCCACACGACTATCAACTATTCTTCAACAATACACAACTTAACCCTTCATTTTCTCTCAATATTCTAGTTGTAATTGCTCGCATGTGGGGAGGCTCCACCCATACCACACTTCTCGAACGAGTAGAATCAAAAGCATTTCGCCTCATCAACTCGCTCCCTCTTTCTAGTTTCCTACAATCTCTTTAATCTACACACCGCAATGTTGCATCTCTCACTCTTCTTCCAAATTTACAACAATCAGTGTTCTTCAGAGCTCTCTTAGTGTATACCCTCTCCTTTGCGGTGAGTGCGAGGCACCCGCCATTCAACACAGTTCCACTCCTATTCTGTCCAGCTCTCCAACCTAAAAATTGGCAAATGTTGTCAATCTTTCTTCTAATCAGCAAGTGAACTCTGGAAATCTCCCCGTCAATCAATCTTTCCTTCATCCTATGACTTAGAGTTTGCTTTAAACTTCGTATGTCCAGGCATTTTGACCACAACGTCCCTTGAATTTGGCTCTCTGTCACTCTTTTGGCTTTGGAGGAGACACTCGTTCCAGGCAACCTGGCCTGTGTCTCCTTCAAACACACAGAACAGAAAAATATACAAACAAAACTAAAAATGTCGTCAAATAATTAAGGGTGTTTCATTCACGTACCTGTTATATATTGAATCTTCCCCCTCCTTTATATAATGTTTTGTATTCATCTATATATAATCTGTGTCCCCTCATATTTTGTATTTATCTATATATAATCTGTGTCCCCTCATATTTTGTATTTATCTATATATAATCTGTGTCCCCTCATATTTTGTATTTATCTATATATAATCTGTGTCCCCTCATATTTTGTATTTATCTATATATAATCTGTGTCCCCTCATATTTTGTATTCAGCTATATATAATCTGTGTCCCCTCATATTTTCAGACATGCAGAAAATCTTTAACTAAATACGTATCCACTTTAAAGCGTTGGTTATAAAATATAGAATCTGAGCATATTGCAGAAAAGATTTATAATGGAGCTAAGCGAATAATTTAATGATATCAGTTCCGTAAGTTGATGTTCTTAGTAGGTTATAATATCTCTAGCTTTTGGGGGTGAAAGGCGACACACATTTCAAATCAAAATATGGTTTCCTCATAGCTGTAGAAAAAGAAGACTACAGTTACATGTTACCTAAATTATCGTTATCCTTCATAGAAACAACCTTTCTACAAGAACAGGACAGCTGCAACTTTACCATTACATAACAGAAATGTATAACAATGCGTTTTTAATTAAACACAAATCTTGTTTATAAAAAAAATCTATTTATGTGCATCATAAGCATTATATATATATATATATATATATATATATATATATATATATATATATATATATATATATATATATATATATATATATATATATATATATATATACTGTATATATACAATATATATATAAACCTATCTATGTATTTATGTATCCACCTACATTAGTTACCGTTCACATACATACAAGCACTTCCAAATACCCTCTCCCCCTTAACCCCCCCTCCCCCTCCCCCCTCCCCACCACACACATAAAACCCCATGCACACTGACCCACATGGACAGGTGTACACGTAAATGTAAAGAAAAAATGTTTTAAAATGTGAAGCGCGTTTGTTTCTATTCAAGTGTGTGTGTGTGTGTGTGTGTGTGTGTGTGTGTGTGTGTGTGTGTGTGTGTGTGTGTGTGTGTGTGTGTGTGTGTGTTTTTTCGTCTATCCCCCTTGGGTTTAATCCGCTTCCCCATGAAAACATCAACATTGCATTGGATATTCTTTAACATGCTATAAATACAGTACACCTTACACTACAAAAGTGGAGATCTACAGCCTTTGAAAATGTTTGTTTAGATACCAGTAATCATGTAGGACACATTTATGGCGATACACAGCCTGACGAAGTTATAATTACGTAGCCAAAATGTGAAGCCCAATAATCTATTGTTTAAGGGAGCCCACCTCACTGTTTTTTTCTCTTTCTCTCCCTCTCTCTTTGGCTTGTATCCATTCGGCCCCATTCAGCCTACTGTTTTAAGACGTTTACCCTCATCCAGGTGTCAATGTTTTCTTGGCGAGCGGTAGCGAGCCAGCATATATATATTTTTGTTTTGACAGCAAGCTAAATTTGTTTCCTCCATACAATTCTGGCTCGCTATCGCTCGCCAGGAAGAAATCGACACCTGGATGGGGATAAACGTCTTAAAACAGTTGGCTGAATGGGGCCGAATGAATACAAGCCATGGAAAGATAGAACAGGAAAGAATGATAAAAAAAAAACGGTGACCCCTCTTAAAAGTAAATTTATCTATCTAGTCAGTCCAGGATAATTGGAAGCAAGTACAAAATACAAAGTTTACTATCTAGTGTCTTATGTTTGTAATGTCATACACACACACACACACAAACACAGTCACACACACACACATACACACATAAAACACACAGTCACACACACACACGCACATCAACTCACAAACACACACACACACACGCACATTAACTCACAAACACACACACACACACGCACATCAACTCACAAACACACACACATACACGTCGTACACACACAGCAACACCACACAACAACAGTCATATACTATAACGCACACACAGGCATACAAACTCATATACTATAACGCATACACGAAAATACAGATGAATAATGAGTAGTATCCCTTTGTCTTTCATATCCTCACATTACTCAAATTACCTATATCGATTCACGTTTATAACCAAATACTTACATTCATCACTTGACAAATGCACTGATTTTGTCACCTTGCGATACAAAGTCAATTAAAATGTGCGCCTGCTTCATTCAGTAGGCAACGATTATGTGATCAACTCGGTTATGTAATCAATTGAATGCTAAGAAATGTTAAGGGGGGGGGTCACCGGCTTTTTTTCTCTCTCATTTTCTCTCTTTCCCTGGCTTGTATCCATTCGGCCCCATTCAACCTACTGTTTTAAGACGTTTATCCCCAACCAGGTGTCGATTTCTTCCTGGCGAGCGATAGCGAGCCAGCATTGTATGGAGAAATCCGGCTTCGAGAATTTTTTCTATCGAAAAATGTACAGACTTACCTTGCTGTCAAAACTAAAATATATATATATATATATATATGCTGGCTTGCTACCGCTCGCCAGGAAAATATTCACACCTGGATGTGGGTAAACGTCTTAAAACAGTAGGCTGAATGGGGCCGAATGGATACAGGCCAAAGAGAGAGGGAAAGAAAGAGAAACAAAAGCGAGGTGGGCTCCCTTAAATCAACGTGTCAGAATTGTTCAAGAAATGCTGTACCAACTTAACCCTCTCCGACATATGACGCGTTTTTGAGCCTATTGGGGATACTTTAAAGCCTTTGTTACCATCAGGGGTATTTAGAAACCTTTAGTTTAGTTACTTCAACGTCTGCAGTTGTCTTTGAGTTAGCTGTGGGCAGAAAACTAATTTTGGAGAGGTAATTATAAGAGTGAGAGAACTCTATTTCTTATTGCTAATCTGGCAACCTCTGCGTCATATGTGCGTGAAAGGGTTAAACTGCAGCCGATCGTACACACACGGCAAGTTATTCAATTGGCACAACTTGGATTGATGAGTGATAATGAATGGGAGCTCCAGGGTCTGGTAAATATGTTTGGAACAGTGTGCGGCGACAAACGGAATCTGAAGGTAAATGCGGGAAAGAGCAAGGTTAAGGCCTTCGAAAGGGGTGAAGCCACAGAGTGTGAGGTGAAGTTGAACGGTCAGGCTATGGAGATTGTCAGCTCATTTAAGTATCTGGGCAGTGTGTTGAGTAAAGATGGGACTATGGATGAAGAAGTGCGGGAGAGGGTGCAACAGGGGAAGGGGGTTGTAGGAACGCTGAAAGCAGTAACAAGAAATAGGGTGGTCAGTATGGAAGTGAAGAAGTCCTTGCATGATAGTGTGGTAATCCCGACACTGACTTACGGAAGCGAAGCATGGACGTTGATGGAGACTCAGACCAAGAGTGAGAGGGGTGGAAATGAGTTACTTGAGAATTGCTTGCAGAGTTACATGGAGGGATAGACAGACAAATGAGGAAGTAAGAAGGAGGCGTGATGTGGAGGTAGATGTGCTGGAAAGTGTGAAAAGGAACACCTTGAGATGGCTCGGCCATATGGAACGTATGGGAAGCGAGAGAATGACTAAGAGGGTGTACGAGAGCAAGGTGGAAGGACAGAGAGGGAGAGGTAAACCGAAAGAGAGGTGGAAGGATGGAGTTAGGAAGTATATGGATGAAGGCAGTGCTGGTTGGGTGGAGGGACGTCGACTGACTGGGGACAGAGGTGCATGGGGGCGGTTCGTTCGTGGCCACGGCGTCAGGCAATAGATAGATAGATACATGTGTATGTCTATATGTGTGTATAATTGTTGTCCCTTCTAGTAGTACATTAATATGTATAAGTCATATAATTGATGTAATACTGTATATGTAAAACATTATTCATGTTAATATATAATTTATTTTGATGTAATACTGTATATGTAAAAACATTATTCATGTAAATATGTAATTTCCATAATCTAATCTGTGGCAGACGACGTAGTTCTCGAATGGTATTACATAATAAATGGACCTTGAAAGAGAGTAATACTCTCAATTAGGCTTGGACAACAAAAAAAACTCTTAATAATGAGCTTCAATTTCAATTTAAATTTCCATTCAGTATTCAAGGAAGCCTTTCTTCATATTATTCAAGGAAGCCTTTCTTCATATTATTCAAGGAAGCCTTTCTTCATATTATTCTGGCAATCGGTAGAGGACAAATGGCGGATCATTATTTTATAATTCCTGCCTTCAAGCGATTTTATAAAAAAAAAATAGAACGGAATTATGTAAATGGAATGGTTAATTGATTCTCAATGAACCACGTAACAATCAAAGTAATAAATATTACCGGTATATATATTATTACTATTATTATTATGATTGTTATTATCATTATCATAAATATTATTATTATCATTATTATTAATATCAATAAGGGGAGTAAGGCGTCCGGCAATAGATAGATAGATAGATATTATAAATATTATCATTATTATAATTTATATAATTTTTTTACTAAATCTACACACACGCAAACATTGTTAACACTGTTTCCTGAAATTTAGTTGGCTTAAAGGGATAGTGGCTGTTTGTTTGGTCTATCAATTAATTTATTCATATATTTTTGTTTTTTAGTTTCCTCCCTAGACCTCCATCAAGCTTGGAAAAACACCCCCTAGACCCCCCTTCACGATAGATGTCCCGGCCAAAGGCCAGGCTCCTCTTAAAATTGCAGGCTCGCTATCGCTTTTAGATAATTGTATGCAGGGTAGGAAGGATCTCTCGGAGTGAATACAGATTATTGCGAATACAAATAATATTCGTATAATTATTACTTCATAGACTATGAAACAGTATATCTATGAAACTTCTAATTGTTCCAAAATGATAAAATATTCTATCTATCTATATGCTCAGGCCCAATCCCCACTGTTCATAATTTTGTGTTTCCTTTGTTTTCCTTTTGTTTTGGTGGTGGGGGGGGGGGGGCTACTCAAGACAGAGCAAGAATAGGGACAACACAAAACACAACAGAAAACAATGAGCACACAAAAACAAAATATAAATGCTCACACACCTAGGTCATCCAGGAGAAGACCCAGAGACCAAGGTCCCTCCAACACTCCCCCGGCCCCCGACCACCCGGAGAGGTTCCGATCTCGGCAGGCCGACATGCAGCGGACCCGTAGCCACAAGCCCGCCCACAAATAAAATACTCTAATAATAAATAAAGTACTCTAATAATAAAATACTCTACCCACATCAACATACATACCACTCTATATATACCAAATGTATCTATTTGATGGGACTATTTGAACGCAATGTGTCCACCTAATACTTTAATATGATTTCAACAAAGTGTATGCACCATTTTGCACTACATAGGTTAAAGCACTTTGATGCAAGTTCACCAATGCACTATACAGTATATTATCAGGTGTTTTTATTGCCACTAAGCGGAAAATATACTGGGATAAAATAGTTTTGTTAAAGGTTTCGTTATTGAGTTTCATGTTTTAATTATTTGTATTTCATTTATAAAAGTAATATTAGTAATGTTATTTTTAGTATTATTATTATTATGATTAATATGCGTTAGCTACGCATAGGCTAATATGATCAATGTAATTATTATGTGTGCTTATGATTGTATGATTAATATGAAGGGTGTGCCTGGAAGTGTGGTGGGAGGGCTTGTGGCTTTGGCTCCGCTGCATGTCTGCCTGCCGAGATCGGAACCTCTCCGGGTGGTCAGGGGCCGGGGGAGTGCTGGAGCGACCTTGGTAACCCTGGTCTCTGGGTCTTCTCCTGGGTGACCTGGATGTGTGAGAGTTTGTGTTTTTTATCTGTGTTTATTTTTTGTTTTATGTTGTTTTTGTGTTTTCCCTGTTCTTGCTCTGTCTCGAGTCGGATACCCCCAAAATGGGGATTGGGCCTGAGCATATAGATAGATAGATAGAATGATTGTAAAGTATACACACAATCATGTTCTATATTATCAACAGTTTTAAACAGTAACGTTAACTTCAATCACTAACATTCTCAGCGACAAGTACCAAAATATGGTATTTAGCAAATTATATTATTGTTATTTTCTCCTCACCAAATAAAAAAGTGAATACGGGTTAATGCTATCGAGAATATTCAAATCAGTGTCAGGCAGATTAATATTTGGATATTTCAAAATAATATGTTGTCTAATTATTATTAGATTATATTTTCATATTTTAGATTACAATTCCCATCTCACCAGAAATGGGTTCATAATAAATGCTAATGCCACACTGTATAGTAACTTCCCACCGAAAACACCTTAACCCCTACTGTAACAAAGGGTACAGTAATAAAAGTCCCCCCCCTCCCAGTCCCAAGCAATGTGGCCAAAATGGCAAGCTAGAACAACCTCCCACCTCAAAAGATGGAGGAATACTGGCTCGCCCAGCCTGCAGAGGCTTGGATATAAGCTGAGAAGTGTTGCCAACTCTAGAGCAGTGCTCAAACGGCCGTGGTACCAGGCACTGCCTGATAGTGGCAGTTACAAGGATCGTATATTACTGACGGCTCCCTACCGTCGCTGGGACTGGGGAGTGATTGTAAAGTTAATTTTTACATTGTTGGTTTAAGAATATATGTTGACAAACTGAATAAGCCTTGTATATAAAAGACTTGTACTTTTTTTCGAGTAAAGAGTTCACCCAAATTGATATTACGGAGAAAGTCACGATTTATTAGTTCGATTCTACTAACCAGTTTATAAGGTTTGGTACTCCCCCACAATTTATACAAACATGTAATATATATTTAACATTTACCTATACTTTTTAATTAATATCTTGTCTTTACCTATTGTTGATAATTACAACTCTTGCGATTGTCCACCATATATAGAATACAGTAATGCAATTCCCAAACCGTAAAGCCTATTTGAAACATAGAGATGAAGCAGTATTTATCCATAAAGCTCTTTTATTATTGCATGTGTGATAAACCTATGATATGCTAAGGCGTGAGAAGGGAAAATAAACAATTATTCCTACATAAATCATTTTAGTTTGCTCTAAAATATCTGCTTATAAACGGGAGAAAGCAGAGAGCAGACATTCGCTTACCAGCTCCGCATAGTTACCCCCACAAAACAAAAATATATATATAAGCATTATTTAAATCTCTACATACTTTTCTACATTCTCTATCCGATTCCAGCATTGTTCGGAAGCAAGAGAAAATAGATGGGTTACATTCGCTAGAGCATTTCCGCATTGTCACCCACCAAAAATGATTTATGATATCCGTCCTTCTCATATCTACACATTTTATCCTGTCCAATCCTACCCCGTGTTGGTTTTTGTGTTACCCATCGAACAAAAAGTAACATATGTATTCATCTCATTCCTACGTAGTTTTCCGCTCAAAAACATCCGAAACTTCCCAAACTGACGAATTCCTTGAATATAGCGAGAGTACGTTAACCCCTTCCGTACCGGCGACGTCTTTTCATTATAACCTGGCAAATATTAGACGAATATATTCAGCTCACGAATGACGTGTAGGTTTCAAAAGACTGCCGACTATCGCAATTAGTACTTTTAGATACCACATATCCATGCTAAGCTTCATAAAATAGTCTAAATATAGCTATATCTATCCATCTATATGCTCAGGCCCAATCCCCATTTTTTACGATTTTTATTTTTATTTTCGATTTTATTCTATTTTATATTTTGTTTTTCCTTTTTTCTAGGGGGTGGCCGACTCAAGACAGAGCAAGAACAGGGAAAACACAAAAAACAACATAAAACAACGAACTAACACAGATCAAAACACAACTTCACACACATCTATATAACTAGATGTAACTAAAATAACGTCGCCGGTACAGAAGGGGTTAATATACTGTATGTGTGGCTAAGGGGAGATCTCCACTTGAGGGATTTTTTTCTGGACCCCTTTCTCCCTCGTGTTTAGCCCCATTGCTTTTGATACTATAAAACGTTTGCCCCATTAGTTTAGCAATTTTAAGAACTTTCACCCCATATTAAGACCTTTCATGCCATTCAGGTGTCGATTTTATCCTGGCGAGCGATAGCGAGCCTGCAATTTAAGAGGAACCGGCCTTCGGCCGGGACATTTTTCTACCGAAAAATGTACAAATTTATCTTGAAAGGGACTCAAGGGGGTGTAATTCTAAGCTTGATGGAGGTCTAGGGAACAAACTAAATACCTCCCCTTAATTTGCTTGGGAAACAAATTCACTTACTCATATAGTGATGTACGGTCGCGCTAATAAGTCATGGCCCAGCTGTCATTACGTTTGGCTTGCTCTGTGCTGTATTCATGTCTGTCAGATGTTGAGTAGGGTGGGTAAGTGTAGGAACATGTTTGTATATTTGACTCGATGTGAAGAAATGAAGGCTAGATATTGCGGATACCAATTATTGATCAAAACATACTTAGTGCCGAGCCATCACTTATTAGCGCGACTGTACATTCTAGGTGGTGGATTTGTGTGGATTTGTGTGGATTTGTGTTTTTTTTACTTCAAACATTTATTTTGATGAATCTATATATCCACATAGTGATTTTTTTTTTTTTTTTTTTTTTTTTTTTTTTTATTGTGCCGTTCCTGTTTTGGTTGGCTTGTTTCGCTTGTTTTACATTTTAATTAAAATTCGACGAAGTTTTCCGTTTTCTAGCCCGGTGTAGTTTGTTGTGTCGAAATTATTATTATATGAATTATTCTCATTGCTATACATGTCAATTATTCTCATTGCTATACATGTCAATTATTCTCATTGTTATACATGTCAATTATTCTCATTGTTATACATGTCAATTATTCTCATTGCTCTACATGTTAATTATTCTCATTGCTATACATGCCAATTATTCTCATTGCTATACATGTCAATTATTCTCATTGCTATACATGTCAATTATTCTCATTGCTATACATGTCAATTTCCCTATTCTAGAATGATATTATTCGTTGTGGCATTGACCAAAAACTAAATACAAATAAATGAGTATATACATGGTCGCCTCGTCACTCAGCAGTACCTTCCTTATTCTAGCTGGTATTGGTGCCACCTACGCTACACTAATCCAAACTAATATTACAGGCATTCATTTAATTTCTCCTTTGTTTTCCCTGCCCCTGTCCTAGCCCTGCATTGTTTGATGTGTCCCGCTAATGTGTGTATCAGGGCTGCCGCAAATTCTCGGGGTGTAATTTTTGGCAGAGTGTTTCATCAAAGCGGAATGCACCTCGGGAATAAAGATGAAGATTAATGCAAGTACGGGGTATTAGTTCAGGCTCAAATGTATTCGTGGGGAGGAGAGAGAGAGAGAGAGAGAGAGAGAGAGAGAGAGAGAGAGAGAGAGAGAGAGAGAGAGAGAGAGAGAGAGAGAGAGAGAGAGAGAGAGAGAGAGAGAGAGAGAGAGAGAGAGAGAGAGAGAGAGAGAGAGAGAGAGAGAGAGAGAGAGAGAGAGAGAAGAGAGAGAGAGAGAGAGAGAGAGAGAGAGAGAGAGAGAGAGAGAGAGAGAAGAGAGAGAGAGAGAGAGAGAGAGAGAGAGAGAGAGAGAGAATACACACACATAAAGCATTACTATATATTTAGAAGTATAGCAGAACAGATTATACATAGTTTTTGAGAAAATAAAACCAAATATGGGAAAGATTACCAAGTAGACAAATACCGGCTACATAACACCCTGGAAACAAGTGAAACAGTGATAAAGGAGCCAACCTCGCTTTTTTTCTATTTTCCTCCCTCTCCTTTGGCTTGTATCCATTCCGCCCCATTCAGCCAACTGTTTTAATATATTCGATATTCTTCCAGGTGTCGATTTCTCGATTTCTTCCTGGCGAGCGATAGCGAGCCAGCATTGTATGTAGCAATCCGGCTTTCGCCGGAGACATTATACTATCGAAAAATTTACAAAGTTAGTTTGCTGTCAAAACAAAAACATATATATGCTGGCTCGCTACAACTCGCCAGGAAAATATTGACACCTGGATGAGGGTAAACGTCTTAAAACAGTAGGCTGAATGGGGCCGAATAGATACAAGCCAAAGAGAGAGGGAGAGGAAGAAAAAAAAAAGCGAGGTGGGCTCCCTTAACACATTTCTCAAACTAATATTTACAACCCCTGAAAGTAGAGATAATGATATAATGACTTTGTAAGATAACCGAAAATACGTTAATAAAAGGCCTTCTGTAATGAGGTTTTGATTTATAGTCATGGATAAATGGCTATAAAGATGAATAAAAATAAGGCCCTGTCACTATTAAGAAGATATTTTAATTATATATAATTATTTTTAACCTCGGACATTTTTTGAAAGATATGTAATATTAGTTTATGATTAATTAGGGTTATAAGATGGAAGACATTATTATTGTTATTGCGAGCTGTAATTTTGGCAGTAGATCAGTATAGACGCAAATATATAATGGTAATACTTGTTAAATAAATAACTAGTTTATACTGGCATTATTTATTATTGTTACATGTCTTTTGGATAGATACTTTACTTCAACATAAATGATGGTATTTGGCATAATACTAATTTATCACAATTTGTGTACATAATAACTGATAAATAATTATACTTGAACTATTTTTAATACTCAAGATACGAGGACTCCTTTCTTCTTTTACTTCTGGTTAATAGTAAGCGACTTTATTCCGTTTAGGAAGGAAGTGTGAGAGTAAGAGGGTTAATTAAGATGCTGTGAACCATGGACTGACACTCTAACTAACAAGTTCATGAATATTCGCGGCCTTTCATCTATCTTTCGCTCTGTCGAACACCACCTCTCCTCCAACAAACCTGATCTTCTTTTTCTCACAGAGACTCGGTTGTCTGAGGCAACTTCCAGAAACCCCTTCTCTGCTTCTTCCTAATTTCTCTATCCTAGCATTAAAGCCAAAGGTGGCATATGTTGTGTATATGTTTACAACAAACTAAAGCCGGTATCACACGAGCGCTTTTTCCCTCAACATCTATCCTTAACACTTGTTTGGCAGCTTATGAGTCCAACATTTAAAACAATATTGCTACCTAATTTCATCTATCATCACTCTAGTTTTCGATACCAGTGCAAAATAATCCAAAATTATTGCCAGAAAAATGTTGACCGTCGAATGTTGACTATAAAAGCGTATATTATTATATCGTATTTCCGACTTTGACTCCCCTAAATTGTCAGCTGTCTGGGTCAAAGTTTCCTGTCACTTTCAATCTTAATATATTTGTACTGTCTAGCTTTTCCCTAACTCTACTGACTTTCCAGAATTCGATGGAGGGCAATATTGAAATTAGACAATTGTGCTAGGCTCTATATAACATACCATATAGTATATAGCATAACATGAGTAAAGACAAGGAAGTTGGCGAGTCTATAGAGTGGCATACTTAAGGGGAGGTTTTTAGTGTGTTTCCTAGACTTCCATCAAGCTTGAAATTACACCCCCTTGACCCCTTTTCAAGATAAATTTGTACATTTTTCGGTAGAAAAATGTCCCGGCCGAAGGCCGGTTCCTCTTAAATTACAGGCTCGCTATCGCTCGCCAGGATAAAATCGACACCTGAATTGCACGAAAGGTCTTAATATGGGGTGAAAGTTCTTAAAATCGCTAAACTAATGGGGCAAACGTTTTATAATATCAAAAGCAATGGGGCTAAACATGAGGGAGAAAGGGGTCAAGAAAAAAGTCCCTCAAGTGGAGATCTCCCCTTAACCCGTTCAGTACCAGTGACGTCCTTTTCATTATATTCTGGTAACTATTAGACGATGTTATTCAGCTTAGGAAGAACGTCCATCGATTAAAAGGCTACATACTATCTCATGTAATCCTTTTTGCTACCCTATATCCTTCCAAAGCTTCACAAAATCGTCTAAATGTAGCTGAAATAAAATAAAATAGACGTCACTGGTACTGTACTGGTTAATACCAAAAAAATCTTTCTATTTTCTCCATATCTAACAACTGAAACATTATATCTCAATGTAGTGCTATGGAGGACACAGACACAATACAATATATAATATATAAGTAACACCTCGTTCCTTAACATTAATATCAAATACAAACCCCAATGTACTCGAATAAACTAATGACAGCATATGGCCCTCCCGGGATTCGAACTCGGGACACCACACCCAGAACATAAGCACCTAAACCATTACACCACCAACATAATATACTGTATATAAAGAGAAACGCAGCTAGACCAAATAAATACAACAGAGATAATAAAGATTGGATAAATAAAACTGACATACACAGACACAAAGACACGTAGAACATATGTAAAGAGAAAGGCAGTTTTATCTTTTTTGGCGAGAAAAAGGTAGTCTGGCGAGGCTCACTTTATAAAACTTATTTTTCTGTTTACTCCCGGTGACCTAATTAAAACTTCGCCATCCCTTCATCTGGAGAGTCTTACCTGATGCCTGGCTCTCTCTCGCTCTCGCGCTCTCTCTCTCTCTCTCTCCCCCCCCCCTCTCTCTCTCTCTCTCTCTCTCTCTCTCTCTCTCTCTCTCTCTCTCTCTCTCAGTAAAGTCTGAGTTTGACAAATGGAGCCTGTGCTGACAAAAAGTGGCACATTTTATATATTTATCGTTTTACGTAACAATTCGGACAGTTTTGTTTCAGGCTTTTGCACACGTCAATGATGAACACTACCGTACAGTGGATGTTTTTCATAATGAACACCAATGCAATGAAGCATTACATACGATAAAGAAAAAGTAAATTACAATGTGTCTTACTCGCTCTCGCTCTCTCTCTCTCTCTCTCTCTCTCTCCCTCTCTCTCTCTCTCTCTCTCTCTCTCTCTCTCTCTCTCTCTCTCTCTCTCTCTCCCTCCCTCTCTCTCTCTCTCCTCATCGAAATAGATGTCGTACAGTCAGATTCGGAACAACCGAGAAATGATACTTCAAGACAAAGATCCCCCTCACATGTGTATCCACGAGGCAACGTATATTTCGGGTGATGAGGCTAGTTTTCTAATGACTGTCGGGATTTTTCTTGAAATGTCAGTGTTTCCTGATTCGTGCAGAAATGCGATGTGTGAAGATAACCTTTTGAAAAAACCCGGACTTGAACCACGGTTTTCCAATTAGCTGATTGGAACACAGTAACATTTGAAGCTAAATTGTTAATCATTAAATACTGTTACATTCAGATTTGTAGGGTACGTTTAATGTTGTATCATAAAATTGATTGGGATAACGCTAATAATAACGGAAGAAATATAAATGAAATGTGTCAAAAATAAATGTTTCCAGATATATAGAATACAATTGCAAAACAAGCATGATATCAAATTGCGAACCATTGAATCAGATATACATGTACACATCAAAACCAAAAAGAGGTGTATCAAGTTTAATTTAGTCTGATATAATTGATGCAAATACCTCCTAACACACACACACACATTCCAAGAGCCTTTTCAACAAATGTAACGAGCCAATTTGATATCTAGCAGGATTAATCAACTGAGGACACAACTGTCTCTCATATGTATTAAGCCTTTCTGTACCGGTGCCGTCATTTTACCCTTATGCTGGCTACTGTTAGGCGATTGTATTCACTTTAAAAGGGCCTCCAGCAATTAACAGCCTTCGAAATATCCCACTTAACCCAATTTACTATTACATATTTAGTACATGTTATATTCTCCTTTCTAGATATGTTTGTACATTTTTCGGTAGAAAAACCAACCATCCTCCCTAGAACCTATCGTCTATCTGTGTGAACTATTCGTCTTCGAGAGCTACAGTAGCATTAACCCTCGGTGACGCGTTTTTCTTATATGATGACTATCAGTAAACATTTGTATTCAGTTTAGTAAGGACTAAGGGGAGCCAAAAGGTAAATAGAAATAGTATGTCTTATACATATACCCACAGGTCCTTCTTAATTTGTACGAAATCACCGAAAGTTTGCCAGAACATTAAAACGTGCATTCTCAAATACAAAATACCTTAATTCATGGCAACACCTACAAAAAATAATGTATAAAATGTGTTGCTTACGTTTGAGTGAGCCAAACGTAATTACTTGAGCGCAGCACAGGTGATTAGGGGCCCACATCAAACAGCAACATTAACATTTGCAATATATATATATACTGCTGGCATTGTTTGAGCAGCCCACCGCCCGAGATATGTGTGTGAGAGTAAGCCGGATAGATGTGTGTGTATGTGTGTATGTGTGTGTGAAAGAGAGAGAGAGAGAGATGAGAGTGAGCGAGAGAGACCTTGTATACCTATTTGTCATATACTTTCATACGTTGTGCAAAACGAAAAAAGGACGTGGTGTGCCAAATATATATATATATATATATATATGTTAGTAAAGCCAGGTAATAAATTTTCTTTAATACATACGAGGTTGAAAGAAATGGCAATTTCTGCGTTGGAAATTTTATTATTCAAAGTTTCCAGGTCTCTGATGAGTTTTCGTTAGGTGGCAGGAAGTAGATGAAGGAGATGAGCAAAATTCATGGTGGTACAGGGTTACATATATGTAAATGATGATACAGGATATACGACGCGTTTCACTGGACAACCAGCATTATCAAGTAAGGATGGAATGATATAAAAGGTAAACAGGAAGGGTATATATAGAGGGTGGAGGATCAGAGGAGGCGAAAAACAGGGGGCAAAAGTCTACTATTGGTGGAGGGGTATTCTAGGAAAGAGAAAGGGGGAAACCCGCTTCACGCATGCGCACTGGATGCGGGATGGTGGTCGGTTGGTGGGGTCGAAGCTGATTGGCTGCGTGTCGAGGGGCGTGGCCTAAGTTGTGTGGCGCCTGCGGAAGACGAAGCTGAAGGAGGTAGCGCGGGGGGCTGTGTCAAAGGCACCGGGGGGCGAGGGGGGGTGTTAGGTCCTGTAGGAAAGTGCCTTTTGGCAGAAGGAAGGATCTGAAGGTCCAGAGTTTGGTTGTTGATGTTGGGATGTAAGGCTTGGATATATAAAGCTTCGAGTATAGGTAATCTCCTTGGGTCACTTTCTTTATCGAGTATGGTGTGTGTTTCTCTAACTCGTTGCGTGTGAGGTGAGGGTGGTTAGGGGTGAGATAGTGGTCTTTGATGGCTCCAGCCTGAAGGTGAAGAGTTAGCCGACGTGAAAGACGAGTCTGCGTCATACCAATATAGGAATGAGGTCCACAGTCCTCATAATTACAGGTATGTTGGTAAATGACGTGATCGTCGGTCATCGGGCTCTTTATCTTGGTGGAGGCTGGTTTGTTGCGGAGAACGAGGTTGGAGGTCTTGGGGGATTTGTAATAAATTATTAATTTGATTTTGTTTTCCGGGTTGGTTGGGTGGACATGCTTGGAGATTATTTCTTTTAAGACGGCCTCGTCATTTTTGTGTTCAGAGGACATGTAATTGCGGTAGAAGATCTTAATTTCATTGGGGGGGTCAATGTTGGGAGGGCTTTGGGTGTACCATTTTTCAAGATGGTGGTTGATGGTGCTGGAGATGTCGGAGTTGGAGTATCCGTTATTTACTAAAAGTTGGGTAGTCTTTCTAGTTCCTGGTGGGTGTCGGCCCAGGTAGAGCAGTGCGTGAGGGCTCTCCTAACATAGGTGGAGATGGAGGATAGAAGATAACGGCGGGGGCATTCACTATCGCCGTTGAGGCATTGTCCTGTGTTAGTTGGTTTAATGTAGACGGTGGTTTTGAACCCATGGTCGTTCAGAGCTACGAGGATGTCGAGGAAGAGGAGTTGTCCATTGTTAGATTTTTCAAAGGTGAAGTTAAGTCCGGAGGAGGTTATGAAGCGACGCTGGAGTTCCTGTATTTCGTGGAGGTCCTTGATTTGCACGAAGATGTCATCCACGTATCTACAGTAGACGGCGGGTCGTTGGGCAGCTAGGAGCTCTTCCTCGATGGTACCCATGAAAAAGTTCGCAAAAAGAACTCCTAGAGGGCTGCCCATCGCCACACCGTCTATCTGCTTGTACATGTTGCCCCGGGGGCAAAGGAAGGGGGCCTCCTTGGTACATAGCTCCAGTAGTGTTTTCAGGGCCTTCTCCGGGATGTCCAGTGTTGGTGTATCAGGGCAATGATAAATTCGACGTAGAAAACACAACCATAAAAAAGCTTGCCCGTCTTTATGGCTGAAACTTAAAACTTCCCAAACCTACAAAAGGATATATAAACCTTACTAACACCATTCTGACCCTGGACCAAGAAGACCTCCTCAACAAAGGCCTCAACTGCCACTACAGCTCCAAACCTGGCCCCCACCGGAAACGCCTAGAAACGGAAATCCTCCTGGACGACATCCTAGGACTCAAGAAGGATGGCAAGGTCACCACTACTCCCGCCCTACAACCTACTCTCCTCGCTGAAGCCGCCAAAACCAGAGGAACTCACCATAGCAAAATACTCAACAAACAACACTTCCAAGCTGCCAAACAATTAAGAGACAACCCCAACATCATCATCCGTCGTGCGGATAAAGCTTCCTGCCTCGTGATCCATGACAAGGAGGAATATCTTAGAAAAATGGACGTCATCTTAAGTGACAACACCAAATTTAAAAAGATCACCCGCAACCCAACCGACGAAATCAAACGCACTGCCAACACCACCATCACCGCCATCAACGCCAAACAAGGAGGGATCCACCTTAAAAAACTCGTCGGAGAATATACCCCTGGTTATGCGTACGGAACCATCAAAACACACAAACCTGGGAACCCCCTCCCTCCGCCCCATCATCTCCCAGATCCCCACTGCCACCTACCAGATCGCCAAGGCCCTGAACAACCTCCTCACCCCCTACGTGCCCAGCCAATTCAACCTTAACTCAGCCCACGATTTCTTGGAAATTTTACGAGACGCCCCCCATAACAACAACCACACAATCGCCTCTCTCGACGTAGAAAGCCTGTTCACCAACGTGCCAGTGGATAGGACCATTGACATGATTCTACGTCGAATTTATCATTGCCCTGATACACCAACACTGGACATCCCGGAGAAGGCCCTGAAAACACTACTGGAGCTATGTACCAAGGAGGCCCCCTTCCTTTGCCCCCGGGGCAACATGTACAAGCAGATAGACGGTGTGGCGATGGGCAGCCCTCTAGGAGTTCTTTTTGCGAACTTTTTCATGGGTACCATCGAGGAAGAGCTCCTAGCTGCCCAACGACCCGCCGTCTACTGTAGATACGTCGATGACATCTTCGTGCAAATCAATGACCTCCACGAAATACAGGAACTCCAGCGTCGCTTCATGACCTCCTCCGGACTTAACTTCACCTTTGAAAAATCTAACAATGGACAACTCCCCTTCCTCGACATCCTCGTAGCTCTGAACGACCATGGGTTCAAAACCACCGTCTACATTAAACCAACTAACACAGGACAATGCCTCAACGGCGATAGTGAATGCCCCCGCCGTTATCTTGTATCCTCCATCTCCGCCTATGTTAGGAGAGCCCTCACGCACTGCTCTACCTGGGCCGACACCCACCAGGAACTAGAAAGACTATCCCAAGTTTTAGTAAATAACGGATACTCCAACTCCGACATCTCCAGCACCATCAACCACCATCTTGAAAAATGGTACACCCAAAGCCCTCCCAACATTGACCCCCCCAATGAAATTAAGATCTTCTACCGCAATTACATGTCCTCTGAACACAAAAATGACGAGGCCGTCTTCAAAGAAATAATCTCCAAGCATGTCCACCCAACCAACCCGGAAAACAAAATCAAATTAATAATTTATTACAAATCCCCCAAGACCTCCAACCTCGTTCTCCGCAACAAACCAGCCTCCACCAAGATAAAGAGCCCGATGACCGACGATCACGTCATTTACCAACATACCTGTAATTATGAGGACTGTGGACCTCATTCCTATATTGGTATGACGCAGACTCGTCTTTCACGTCGGCTAACTCTTCACCTTCAGGCTGGAGCCATCAAAGACCACTATCTCACCCCTAACCACCCTCACCTCACACGCAACGAGTTAGAGAAACACACCACCATACTCGATAAAGAAAGTGACCCAAGGAGATTACCTATACTCGAAGCTTTATATATCCAAGCCTTACATCCCAACATCAACAACCAAACTCTGGACCTTTAGATCCTTCCTTCTGCCAAAAGGCACTTTCCTACAGGACCTAACACCCCCCCTCGCCCCCCGGTGCCCTTGACGCAGCCCCCCGCGCTACCTCCTTCAGCTTCATCTTCCGCAGGCGCCACACAACTTAGGCCACGCCCCTCGACACGCAGCCAATCAGCTTCGACCCCACCAACCGACCACCATCCCGCATCCAGTGCGCATGCGTGAAGCGGGTTCCCCACTTTCTCTTTCCTAGAATACCCCTCCACCAATAGTAGACTTTTGCCCCCTGTTTTTCGCCTCCTCTGATCCTCCACCCTCTATATATACCCTTCCTGTTTACCTTTTATATCATTCCATCCTTACTTGATAATGCTGGTTGTCCAGTGAAACGCGTCGTATATCCTGTATCATCATTTACATTTATGTAACCCTGTACCACCATGAATTTTGCTCATCTCCTTCATCTACTTCCTGTCACCCAGCGAAAACTCATCAGAGACCTGGAAACTTTGAATAATAAAATTTCCAACGCAGAAATTGCCATTTCTTTCAACCTCGTATGTATTAAAGAAAA
This sequence comes from Paralithodes platypus, assembly GCA_032716605.1. Lineage (NCBI taxonomy): Eukaryota > Metazoa > Arthropoda > Malacostraca > Decapoda > Lithodidae > Paralithodes > Paralithodes platypus. Next base: position 45,306,075 of record CM064579.1, read on the forward strand.
TATATATATATATATATATATATATATATATATATATATATATATATATATATATATATACATATATATAATAATAATAATAATAATAGCCAGTATTGTATGGAGAAATCCGGCTTCGCTGGAGAAATTTTTCTATCGAAAAATGTACAAATTTAGCTTGCTGTCAAAACAAAAATATATATATGCTGTCTCGCTATCGCTCGCCAGGAAAATATTGACACCTGAATGGGGGTAAACGTCTAAAAACAGTAGGCTGAATGGGGCCGAATGGATACAAGCCAAGGAGAGAGTGAGAAAAATAGAAAAAAAGCGAGGTGGGCTCCCTTGAATAGGACGGAACCTGTGTACGTGTGAGTGGGGGTTTGGACAGGCTTAAGGGGAGGTATTTAGTTTCTTCCCTAGAACTCCATCAAGCTTAAAATTACACCCCCTAGACCCCCTTTCAAGATAAATTTGTAAATTTTTCGGTAGAAAAATGTCCCGGCCAAAGGCCGGTTCCTCTCAAATTACAGGCTCGCTATCGCTCGCCAGGAAAAAATCGACACCTAAATGGCACGAAAGTTCTTAAAATTGACAGAAATGGGGCGAAAGTTCTTAAAATCGCCAAACTAAGGGGGCGAGCGTCTTAAAATCTAAAAAGCAATGGGGCTAAACATGAGAGAGAAAGGGGCCCAGAAAAAAAATCCCTCAAGTGGAATTCTCCCCTTAAATATATAGAGTGGAAAGTACGTGATTGTTATGAAGAGGTAGACTGTTTTTGAAAGGTGTCTTGATCTAACTCACGGATTCAGACGAGGAAAACAAACAAGTGATTCAAATTGGTAGAGAGAAATATGATGGGGATTGAACCTGCTTATATTAAAGTTGACAATGCTATAGGTGGAAGGGGTAATGCTTTGGAAGTGTAGAGTTTTTTTTTTTTTTTTTTTCTTTTTTTTTAAAGATTTGGTAGAAGTGTGTGTGGGGGGGGGGGGGGATGAAAAAAAATCTATCTATCTATCTATCTTTGTGAGAGAGCTGGTCCTATCCAGAGTGAGGTTTGGCATCCTCTACCCAACCTTAGCTGTTTCTGTCTGTCTCTTTTACTGTCATACTTTCCTTCTAGGGGCAGGGGGGCTAGGAATCCTCCTCTCATTGTATAATTCTCCTACTCGACGAGACAGAAAAATGGGCGAGAGAGAACGCGAAAATGGACCCGGACCCTGAGAATAGGAACTTTAAATGTTGTTTCTGTTCGGGCTCTGTCTCGTGTCGGCCACCCCCAGCAATGTGGTATGTGCCTGCGTATTATACATACATACATACATACATACATACATACATACATACATACACCAATGTTTGTATACAGTATATCTATCTGTTTATCTAATTATTCGATAGAAAAATGTCTCCTTCGAAGCCGGATTTCTCCATACAATGATGGCTCGTTATCGCTCGCCAGGAAGAAATCGAC
>CM064579.1:45312530-45332530 GCA_032716605.1 Paralithodes platypus
CCATAAAAGCTGCATACACCTTCTCTAGATCCATAAAGCCGCATACACCTTCTCTAGATCCATAAAAGCCGAATACACCTTCTCTAGATCCATAAAGCCGCATACACCTTCTCTAGATCCATAAAAGCCGCATACACCTTCTCTAGATCCATAAAAGCCGCATACACCTTCTCCAGATCCATAAAAGCCGCATACACCTTCTCTAGATCCATAAAAGCCGCATACACCTTCTCTAGATCCATAAAAGCCGCATACACCTTCTCTAGATCCATAAAAGCCGCATACACCTTCTCCAGATCCATAAAACCCGCATACACCTTCTCTAGATCCATAAAACCCGCATACACCTTCTCTAGATCCATAAAAGCCGCATACACCTTCTCTAGATCCATAAAAGCCGCATACACCTTCTCTAGATCCATAAAAGCCGCATACACCTTCTCTAGATCCATAAAAGCCGCATACACCTTCTTACACTTCTCCAAATATTTCTTTGGGAGGTGTTTGGTGTTGGAGTGAAATTAATTAAAATAGAATACATTTCAAAGAGAAGATCTGGCCCACACAACCTATTCATCTCCTGAAGCCACCTTGTTCCTAGCCCACCAATGTCGCCGTCACTCATCTTACTCTGTCTATTAAGGGGAGGAAGACCGTTTTTCTGGACCCCCTTCTCCCTAATGTTTAGCCCCACTAGTTTTGATATTATAAGACATTCGGCCCATTAGTTTGGCGATTTTAACACCTTTCGCCCCATTTCGTTGTCAATTTTAAGACCACTCGTGCCATTTAGGTGTCGATGTTTTCCTGGCGAGCAATAGCGAGCCTGCAATTTAAAGAGGAACCGGCCTTCGGCCGGGAAATTTTTCTACCGAAAAATGTACAAATTTATCTTGAAGGGGGGTCTAGGGGGTGTTTTTATAAGCATGATGGAGGTCTAGGGAGGAAACTAAACAAATATATGAATAAATGAATTATTAGACCAAACAAACGGCCAGTCTCCCCTTAATATCCCACCACACACCTTTCCTGCTATGTCAAGGAGACATATTCCACTATGGTTTCGACACACTTCTCTTTCCCCTTGTACAATCGGGGGTATTAAGTGTTGTCATAGATTCCAGTGGTTTTCGCTCAACAAGTGTCATTGGTACCTTTATAGTTACTGGGAAAAATGCTTATCCCTCAGAGTATTAGTCAGTGTCCGAAACTTTATGAAATATCTGACACTTATTAACCTCGACCGCACTATTACACCTGGCTTCCTATCCTCTGCCACTCCCCTCCTTCCCACGCTAGTTTACACAATTGACCACTTGCGAGCTTTGGTCTATAAGGTAGTCAGAGCTGTGGCCCTCAATATTTATCAGAATTATCAGCTAAAACACGGTCATAATACATATATAGGCTATATACACGGTCGTAATACATATATAGGCTATATACATAAAACCAAAATGATCATACTTTTTATCCATCAGAAACATATATTATTATTGCATTTCTCTTTGATATCCATGTTCACGGCTCCAACTTCCTTATAGCCGGAAATTCGCAAGTGATCAATTACCAGATCAATTCAATCATTAGTTCTCCATACCTTAGCATCTCTCTCTCGCTCGCTCTCTCGTCCCTAAAGGTTAAGACTAGGAGCTGAAAGTTTTTGATATCAGGAGATGAAAAGATAAAGGACGAGAGGAGGAGGATACCAGAGGACAAAAATATGTTATGGAAAAATAAAAACGAAAGTTGCGAGCCATTTATGAAAAATGTATAGATTGCAAATAGAAATGACAGTCAAAGAGATGGAATTATGCCATGTGCCTTTTTGTATATATTTGTAACGAGTATGAGATACAAAGTCTAAGAACATTTAACAATAACATACTTTAACTGGATTCTATTTTATACCTAAAATGTTATTAATCGCCCCTACATACCTCTATCTTTCCAAGCAAACTTTAAGTTCTTCGACAATTATCAATAAAGGTATATTGTTTGTGGTTTCTAATATAAATATTAATCATTGTCATGTTAAGGGGAGGTTTTTAGTTGATTCCCTAGACTTCCATCAAACTTAAAATTACTCCCCCTAGACCCCCTTTCAAGATAAATTTGTACATTTTTCGGTAGAAAAATGTCCCGGCCGAAGGCCGATTCCCCTTAAATTACAGGCTCGCTATCGCTCGCCAGGAAAAAATCAACACCTAAATGGCACGAATGGTCTTAAAATTGACAGAAATGGGGTGAGGGTTCTTAAAATCGCCAAACTAATGGGGCGAACGTCTTACAATCTCAAAAGCAATGGGGCTAAACATGAGGGAGAAAGAGGTCCAGAAAAAAATCCTCCAGGTGGAAATCTCCCCTTAAAGCATATGTACACGCTATTTCACTTATCCAGAGTTGCTCTATAAGAATGACCATACCTACAGAAAAATGCCAGTTATTAAATGTCTGCAATTTAGGAAGGAAAAACAGAAAACAAAGGAAAAGTGGGGATTGGGCCTGAGTAAATAGGTAGGTAGAATTTACGAAGGAGGCGAACAATAATATCGGTACACATAGTTTTGCCCAATCCTCATGTATCATACCGTGAGGACACTGATGTACATTTATGCTCACACACACAATATGGATGCAGTGACACCTCGCAGGTTGTGTGGACTTTCAACACGGGTTCACACGATGCACACACAAATGAGAACGCACACGCACACTCATATGAACACACTCATGTATATACGCATCCGTACACATGCTATATATATACTGTATATATGCATGTACTGTATATATATATTTGTTTTTAATATACGGTATATATATATATATATATATATATATATATATATATATATTTTTTTTTTTTTTTTTTTTTTTTTTTGCTTTCTTGATGGCAATATACATACAGCAATGTGTACACATGCAAAAATGTCCACACATATATTCCCACTCTCTCTCTCTCTCTTACATACACATACACAGACACATACACACACTCCACTACTTCTCTTCTCCCTCCCATACCCCATCCAACTATGTTTGCTGGCGTTTCATTCCTTACGTTCAACATTTCATTCATGTGCTTCCTCCATCTCTCGACTCACTCTTGCTTCTCAGCTAACACTTGCCCATTCTTATCTTTCACACCCTTACTACTTCCCTTGCTATCCTCCCTATTTTGTTTACCTCTTTCCAGAACAGTTACTTACACTTCCTCCATTTTACACTTAAATTCCTTCATATTTCCTCATCTACTCTTCTCTTACTTTCCTTCACTACTCTCTTTTTCTCCAAGTACCTTTCCCTTTTATGTCTCTCCAAATGTTCGTCCCCTCTACTACCCAACCACTCTCTATATGCTTTCTTGTTATCTTCAACAGCTAGTTTTACCTCTTCAGTCCACCATGCTGTACCCTTCACTCCCCTCCTAACTCCACATACCTCCTCACATGCTGTCTCTTCCTTAAACACTTTGCTCACCTCTTCCTCCATACCCTCCAAGTCAAACCTACCTAATTGTCAATTATATAAACAATAACAATGAAAATACTAGTACTACTAATAATAATATTATAACTAAGAGTTTTGCTGCACATCTTGAACACCTATATTATTTTTTTAGAATATAGCTGTTAGTTATATAATTTTACTGTTAAACTGAAAGTGTGAGCATTATTGTTAAAAAATGGCTACACGAGAAAAAGAAAAACGTATGAGGCCTAAATCCTACTTATGAGCTTGAGTTAAATGAGAGACTTTTGTTGTAATTAGTTGATAATGAGCTGCAGAACGAATGGCTTGTACAATAGTAATAATAGTAACAATAGTAATACTTATTCAATTCATTATCAAACCATCCTTATTCTCAAAGCTGATTCCAATACGCACACGAGTTAAGGGAGCCCACCTCGCTTGTTTTCTCTTTCTCTCCCTCTCTCTTTGGCTTGTATCCATTCAGCCCACTGTTTTAAGACGTTTACCCCCATCCAGGTGTCAATATTTTTCTGGCGAGCGGTAGCGAGCCAGCATATATATATTTTTGTTTTGACAGCAAGCTAAATTTGTACATTTTTTGATAGACAAATTTCTCCGGCGAAGCCGGATTTCTCCATACAATGCTGGTTCGCTATCGCTCGCCAGGAAGAAATCGACACCTGTATGGGGATAAACGTCTTAAGACAGTTGGCTGAATGGAGCCGAATGGATACAAGCCAGGGAAAGAGAGAAAAGGAGAGAAAGATAAGAAAAGCCGGTGACCCCCCCCTTAATGCCAAATGTTAAGGGGAAAGTCAATATTAGGTTGTTTTATAATATGGTTTTCCTAAAATGATGCATAACCACTTATCAAATGGCACAGCTATATATGCATTATAAAAAAAAAAAAAAAAAAAAAAAAAAAAAAAAGGGAAAGAGGGAATTTTAAATACAATAAAAGAAATAGAAAAAAGTGGGGATTGGGCCTGAGTATATAGATAGATAGGATAGATAGATAGATATATGCCATGTCTATGCAAAGGTCAGAGATGTAAGGTAACATTGTATTTGTCAAAGGTCAAGGTCAAATTCTAAGGTTAATTTAGTATCGTCTTTGCTTCTAATTCAATTCTCACAAATTTCGCTGATATCATATTCTATAGACTATATGACATCATGGCATACAATACATTATAATTTGGTAATGATATCATATTCTATAGACTATATGAAATCATGGCATACAATACATTATAATTTGGTAATGATGTCTCCAAAGTTGACTGTTATATTTGTGTACAATCTGCTAGTTACAGTATATACAGCTTTCCTATTCAATGTTCAGCTAAGATAACAAATAAAATACGGAGCTATTGTAAAACGCCTTTACTAGTCAATTGTAAAGAAACAAAATCTATTTAGCAATATTCAATACAAAAAATATGCACATTTGTTTTAAATGTACAGAAATGTCATACAATTCATTCACTCGCGTATATACACTAATTATGCATAAAATGGACTACCCAAGAATCAATTGTGATAATAGTATATTATTCTGTACCATAGATTGTATATGATTTCATTACACTCATCTCTTGATAGAATATTACTCCCCCTATTGGTTAATAATAATAATAATAATCTTCTGGTTACTTATATAGCGCCCGTATCTCCTCCTTCGAGGATTCACAAGCGCTTGGCTTTCTTTAGTCTACCAGAGACCATTACCCATCCCCCTTGCTCATGGGGAGATGGTAACCGCCGGCTATATCCCAGAAAAACTTTTCAATCTGAGCGGGGATTGAATGCGAGACCTGCAAGATGGGAATCAGGCACGCTATCAACTGAGCCAGCCGGACGGCTGGTATGAAGTTTTCTTTCCAAAAATGCGTAAACTGGAATTCTACTTTATTGTACGAGAGAACAACAAGACTTTAGTTGAAGAACACACCTTTATGAACAAAAGCGAATGAACTGCAGACAGAGATAAGCTAGACAGAAAGAGAAACTAGGGAACGAGAAAGGTGAACGGAGGGGAGATTCAAGTTTTAGCTGGATAAACGAAGAAGGGAATTCACTGGGAAAAAAACAAATTGCGGACTAAAATAAATTCAACGAACAACTAAATGGAAAAAGAATAGTACAGCCGAGAATGAAAAGGTAAAAGTATTTGAGATAAAAGCTTAACAATACAATTAGAGGAGAGTTAATCTTGGACATTAAAAGACGGAAATGGACAACAAAAACAATTAGGAAATGCACTGGATAAATAAGAAGAAATGTCCGATGTTGTCACACACACACAGTTTCTATAAAAGAAGAGAGAGAGAGAGAGAGAGAGAGAGAGAGAGAGAGAGAGAGAGAGAGAGAGAGAGAGAGAGAGAGAGAGAGAGAGAGAGAGAGAGAGAGAGAGAGAGAGAGAGAGAGAGAGAGAGAGAGAGAGATACAGGTATATATATATATCTATATATATATAATATATATTATATATATATATATATATATCTATATATATATATATATATATATATATATATATATAGATATATATAGGTCCCGGGGGATGGGAGAACACAAGAGAATTGGTTAGGCAAGTGGAGAAAAATTACAATAGAAAAACTACGGCTTTTTTTTTGTATGTGTCGGGAGAATACACAAATAAGTGCCCGGGTAGTAAAAGAGGAAAGGTCAGCGAAAGGAAAGAACGCTGGTGAAATACGTGGCAAGAAATGTTGATCAGACGGGGAACATTAAGAATATCAAGAAAAGAAAAAACAGTAAATATATCAATACAAAAGTAAATAACTAAATATAATAAGTTAATTACAAAAACTGTATATTACAATCAAATACAACTAGGACTCACAGTTAAACAATGGATTACCTTAGCTTAGCAAGATTGTCCAAGCATTACCTATATGAATTAATTTTCTGGTGGAATTATAATTATTAGAAAAAAAGAAAAAAAATCATTCCATGTTCTCCATATGGTTTTTGCCAATCATAAATATGTACATCTTCGTTAGTCATAAACGAATACAGAATTATTGCATAATTATCTAGGCATATTGTACTGTAATAATTAAAGAATATATATTTAAATGAGAGAGTACACTTGTATAATGTGTATTGTACTCGCTGGAAATGTCATGAAATCAATCATTCGCTGCAAATGTCATGAAAACAATTATTAGAGAGTAGTTTGATGACATTTTGTGTGACATTTAGAGAACCGGAGATTTTTACGACGTGAAAGTAAAAAATGGTGATCACAGGTAATTATAATCACACGAAGACAAATTGCATAAACACTACACAGTTTATGAGCAAGATTGAAAGCAAACTATTGGATTTAACTGTACCTTATATGTTCAGCAGCATGCATCGGCTTTCATTCTTTTCTTGTTTAGGGGTCATACATAAACTTGGTCCTCGGTCTAATACTGAATACGTAACACCCGTCTTGCAACACAATCCCACCCCTACTCTGAGCAAGTCTCCAACCCAAGAGTGAAACAATATTCCCAATATTTCTTCTATTCAACATCTGAGCTCTGGAACTCTCTCCCAGAATCCATCTTCCCCTCATCCTATGACTTAAATTTAATCAATCTCCGTGTGTCCAGGCATTTTGGCACTCGTCACAGGCAGTTCTGCCTTTTGTCTCCCTCATCTAAATAGAACAAACAAGTTGATTACTATTATTAAAAACTAAGTCTCTATTGATGTTGTTATATACCATCTCATTATCTTCGCTGCTAAAAAGTTAAATTATATGAATACAGAATCAGGTCACATGTAGTGGTAACAAAGACCAACAATACAGAATCAGGTCACATGTAGTGGTAACAAAGACCAACAATACAGAATTAGGTCACATGTAGTGGTAACAAAGACCAACAATACAGAATTAGGTCACATGTAGTGGTAACAAAGACCAACAATACAGAATCAGGTCACATGTAGTGGTAACAAAGACCAACAATACAGAATCAGGTCACATGTAGTGGTAACAAAGACCAACAATACAGAATCAGGTCACATGTAGCGGTAACAAAGACCAACAATACAGAATCAGGTCACATGTAGTGGTAACAAAGACCAACAATACAGAATCAGGTCACATGTAGTGGTAAACAAAGACCAACAATACAGAATCAGGTCACATGTAGCGGTAACAAAGACCAACAATACAGAATCAGGTCACATGTAGTGGTAACAAAGACCAACAATACAGAATCAGGTCACATGTAGCGGTAACAAAGACCAACAATACAGAATCAGGTCACATGTAGTGGTAACAAACACCAACAATACAGAATCAGGTCACATGTAGCGGTAACAAAGACCAACAATACAGAATCAGGTCACATGTAGTGGTAACAAAGACCAACAATACAGAATCAGGTCACATGTAGCGGTAACAAAGACCAACAATACAGAATCAGGTCACATATAGTGGTAACAAAGACCAACAATACAGAATCAGGTCACATGTAGTGGTAACAAAGACCAACAATACAGAATTAGGTCACATGTAGTGGTAACAAAGACCAACAATACAGAATTAGGTCACATGTAGTGGTAACAAAGACCAACAATACAGAATCAGGTCACATGTAGTGGTAACAAAGACCAACAATACAGAAATCAGGTCACATGTAGTGGTAACAAAGACCAACAATACAGAATCAGGTCACATGTAGCGGTAACAAAGACCAAACAATACAGAATCAGGTCACATGTAGTGGTAACAAAGACCAACAATACAGAATCAGGTCACATGTAGTGGTAACAAAGACCAACAATACAGAATCAGGTCACATGTAGCGGTAACAAAGACCAACAATACAGAATCAGGTCACATGTAGTGGTAACAAAGACCAACAATACAGAATCAGGTCACATGTAGCGGTAACAAAGACCAACAATACAGAATCAGGTCACATGTAGTGGTAACAAACACCAACAATACAGAATCAGGTCACATGTAGCGGTAACAAAGACCAACAATACAGAATCAGGTCACATGTAGTGGTAACAAAGACCAACAATACAGAATCAGGTCACATGTAGCGGTAACAAAGACCAACAATACAGAATCAGGTCACATGTAGTGGTAACAAAGACCAACAATACAGAATCAGGTCACATGTAGCGGTAACAAAGACCAACAATACAGAATCAGGTCACATGTAGTGGTAACAAAGACCAACAATACAGAATCAGGTCACATGTAGTGGTAACAAAGACCAACAATACAGAATCAGGTCACATGTAGTGGTAACAAAGACCAACAATACAGAATCAGGTCACATGTAGTGGTAACAAAGACCAACAATACAGAATCAGGTCACATGTAGCGGTAACAAAGACCAACAATACAGAATCAGGTCACATGTAGTGGTAACAAAGACCAATAATACAGAATCAGGTCACATGTAGCGGTAACAAAGACCAACAATACAGAATCAGGTCACATGTAGTGGTAACAAACACCAACATACAGAATCAGGTCACATGTAGCGGTAACAAAGACCAACAATACAGAATCAGGTCACATGTAGTGGTAACAAAGACCAACAATACAGAATCAGGTCACATGTAGCGGTAACAAAGACCAACAATACAGAATCAGGTCACATGTAGTGGTAACAAAGACCAACATACAGAATCAGGTCACATGTAGCGGTAACAAAGACCAACAATACAGAATCAGGTCACATGTAGTGGTAACAAAGACCAACAATACAGAATCAGGTCACATGTAGTGGTAACAAAGACCAACAATACAGAATCAGGTCACATGTAGCGGTAACAAAGACCAACAATACAGAATCAGGTCACATGTAGTGGTAACAAAGACCAACAATACAGAATCAGGTCACATGTAGTGGTAACAAAGACCAACAATACAGAATCAGGTCACATGTAGTGGTAACACAGACCAACAATAAATTATTCTGATTCCCTGGGGTTCCAATCCTGGTTGTATCGAGAAACATTTCTGTATGCAAACATGTGTGTATTTCTGCGATTATAAACACGGAAAATAAACGCGGAAAACTGCCAGAATAACAGTTTAGAAAGACTGGGAGTGAAGGAGGTGGAAAATTACACTTCAGTTTGGGAGATGGAGGAGGTACAGCTATGCTCAAAAGTAATGTCGTATCTTCATAATTTCAGTTGGGATATACTGTATTACTATTACAAAATTATATACAAACAAATCCTTAATGCATATATATATATATATATATATATATATATATATATATATATATATATATCATTAATGCTGTGTAATTTGGTTTGAACTTGTGTTAAGCCAGTATCACACGAGCACTTTTTTGGTCTGGCAGCTTATGAGGTAAACATTTATAATATTTCTGTCACCTATAGTCATCTACCATCAGACTAGTTTCCAATACCAGCGCAAAATATTCCAGAAATGTTGCCCAGAAAAATGTTGGTCATCGAATGTTGACTATAAAAGCTCTCGTGTGATACAGGCTTTAATGGGTGTTAATATCTTTGGTCAAGTGAAACAAAATTATATTCAAAACAAGACACGACTTTTGATCGCACCTGTCCAGCAGCGACTTTTGATCGCACCTGTCCAGCAGCGACTCGCCAGAAAGTGGACGTTAAAGAAGTAAACCACGTCACTCAAGAATAATTCAAGATAATAATTAGAAAAACATGTCTCATAGGGTTTATGATTCCACCACTAAGAATAAGGTAAGCAGAAGTTGCCGTAATTATGAGGTACGTTACTGAAAGAAAAAACAAAATACAAAATTGTGCAAACGAAGAGCGGAAGATTATAATGCTATCCAATGAAGTAAATGTCTGTTAGCACGCAATCTTTTAAAACAAATAAATAATCAAACACACACACACATAGGTTATTAAGTTATTTACAGTGTTGCACATATTATCAATTTAGTATACAGTAATATCTCAAATTCAGTAGGTAAGAAAACAAGGCCACGAGTCAGATCTGAATCACCGCCATAAGCTAGTAAACATAAAGTATAAAACACCAACAAAATGTTATATGTTCGTTCAGCAAAACATGTTACAAACAGATTTGCTAAGCGACGGGTCACAAACAACGCTAAGAGCTAGATTATATGCGACACCATAATCTACAAAGAGTCAAATGCAAACAATATATGATAAACAAACCAAAACATGGTCATAAACCGTTTTACAATCTAGTCTGCCAGGTGGAAGGTAAAACACAACGTCAAGAGCTTAAATCATAAACAGCACCTATATAGGCTAGTTTACAAAGAGTAATTCACAGAAGGAATATTATAATGCAGGTTATTCCAACAAATCCAGGGTGCCAAACGAAAGGTGGGTCCTTTCTTTGTATTATTGTGTACTATATAATTATACAGAGATAATTTGTGGTTCGTAGTCCAAATTATGACTTTCAAAGTGATAAAACGGCCAAAACAACGCAATTGTGTGTTAATTTTCTGTATTCCTTCTCATACTCACTTGGATCTTCAAACAAAATTGATCCGGTTTGACACCCTGAATAAAACAATGTACAAATAGGTGTATAAGCTGATTAGCATAGTGCCAGGTGACAAACAACCCCATAAGCCAGTCTATAAACAAAAGGCAAAACCCCCGTTTCCGGACCAAAGGACACCCACAGTAGGAGTACAAAGGAGTACAAAGGAAATCAAGCAACAACAGGTCTAGTGACCCTTCTAGGTTGCTTGTCCTCCAAAACACTGAGGATCAAGTGTCCAAACAGTGGTTTAGAGTGGGTAAGGGAACATTGGAAAGGGAACTACTGCCCTGCCACTAACGTGGCAGGACTAGGAAGTTAGTAGGGGACATATGGGTTAGTAACTGAGGGGAGGATAAAGTTATTCATTTACAAACGCAGTCAGTCGCGGGTTTGATGCGAGATATTTGTCTAGGCGGAATTTAAATGAATCAACGGTGCTGCAGTCTATATAACGTCTCGGGGAAGCCCATTCCACAAGTTGACAACTCGATTGAAGAAGAAATTCTTAGATTCGTGCGAGTTAAAAGATTTACCAATAATTTTGCAACCGTTTCCCCGCGTGTAATTAGATTGGTCGATAGTGAAGTACTTACTACAGTTCATATTGTCGATGCCTTTGATGATTTTGAACACTTGAATTAAGTCGCCTCTTAATCTGCGCTGGGTTAAAGGAAATAGATTTTAATTCTCTAAGACGCTCTTCGTATGGTTTGTTCTTTAGGCTAGGTATCATTTTGGTAACTCTACGTTGAACTCGTTCTAGCTTGTTTATATCTTTTTGGTAATAAGGGCACCAGGATTGAACGCAGTATTCCAGAAGAGGGCGGACTAAGGAATTGTAAAGGGTTAGGATAACTTCTTTGGATTTATGCTCAAATGACCTGCCTATAAAGCCAATTATTTTGTTTGCCTTCTTAACAACTTCTGAACATTGTTGACTCGGTTTTAGGTTACTCGATATTGTTACTCCCAGATCAGTTTCTCTGTTTACATTCTTAAGCGGAGTGCCATTCATCGAATAGTTTGCTTTCTCATTTAGGTATCCGACATGTAGTACTTTACATTTATCCGCATTGAAACTCATTTGCCAAATTTGGGCCCAACATGACAATTTATCTAGATTGTGTTGCATATCGTCAACTTGTTCTTTTGAGAGTACGCTATTTGCAATTTTTGTATCGTCAGCAAATTTTGAGATTGTGCAGGTGAGACCCTCATCTATGTCGTTGATGTAAATTAGAAAGAGAATTGGTCCTAGTACCGATCCCTGGGGTACCCCACTACTTACATTGGTCCATTTAGATGCCTTACCGTTTATGACTACCCTTTGCTTTCTGTTGCTGAGCCAATTTTCTATCCATTTCAACACACCGTCTTGTATTCCATGCGCTTTTAGTTTTAGCAGTAAACGTTTGTGGGGAACTTTGTCAAAGGCCTTTTGAAAATCAAGGTATATAATATCTACAGCTTTACTCTCATCGTAGAGGTTGAGGATATCGTGGAAGAAGTCTAAGAGGTTTGTTAAACAGGAACGTTTTTTTACGAAAGCCGTGTTGAGTATCTTTAAGTATGTTATTTTCCTCTAAGTGATTTACGAGTCTGTCTCGTATGACCGTTTCTAGCATTTTACATACAACTGAGGTTAAGCTAATTGGACGATAGTTACTGGGTAGGGATTTGCTGCCTTTTTTGAATATCGGTGTTACGTTGGCTAGCTTCCACTGATCAGGCATAGTTTCCAGACTGCAAGGATTTATTGAATAGTAATGTCAGTGGTTTGGAGAGCTCATTCTTAGCTTCCTTTAGAACTCTAGGCGAGATTGTATCAGGTCCTGGCGTTTTATTTACCTTGAGTTTATCTAAACAATTCAATACTTCTCTCTCTGTAACGGTGATATTGCTTAGAACATCTGAATTATCAATCTGAATCGGCGATGGTGTAGGGATATCACTGAGGTCTTCTGTTGTAAAAAACTGATGCAAAGAAGGTATTGAGGGCATTACTCATTTGTACTTCGTCTTTGGTGTATTCCTCCTTTTTCATCGACTAACGGTCCAACAGTTGAAGTAACTACTTTTTTCTTTCTGATATAACTATAGAATTCTTTCGGGTTTGTTTTACTTTGATTCGCAATATGTAACTCTAAGGTCTTTTTACTTTGCTTAATTAACTTTTTTGGCTTTGCGTCGTAGCTCTACAAATTTCACCCGTTCTTCGTCATTTTGTGAGGATTTTAATCTATCATTAGCAAATTTTTTAGCAAGCAGGCAGTTTGAAATATCTTTATTCCACCATTTGGGCTTATTATTATGGCCTGGACGCCGTATTTTCGATGGTATGCAGTCTTGCACTGCTTTTAGGTAAGTGGTTTCGAATAACTTCCAAGATGTATTTATGTCGTTATTGTTAATTAAAAAGCTCCAGTCAGTTTCTTTAAACATAGCTCTAAGTTTATGGAAGTTTGCTTTCTTGAAATTAGGGACTTTTTCGATGCTACTATTTGGTTCGTTACTAGTAAACTTTAAAGTGAAAGTTATCGTACGATGGTCGCTGTTACTGAATTCATCACCAACATTCAAATTCTCTATCAATTCTTCTTTTGTTGCAAGTACAATGTCAAGAACGTTATTACCACGGGTCGGCATTCGAACAAATTGATAAAGCGAACTCTCTTGCAAGTTCGTATACAAGTCATGTATACGAGTCATGTATGTACAAGTCATGTATCGTATAGGACTGGGGCCCTGATGCCTCCAGATAATCCTGGTATATGACTCTACACCCCTCCTGTCTCTCTCACCCTTGTTCCCCCGCAGGTCACTCTTTCTTGTCACAGTCACCCAGTATGTACCTTCTTTATTCTCCCAGTTCACCGTTATCTTCACCAGTACTTTGTTGTGGCTATTATCTTCTATCTATCATTGCTTATCTATCATTATCTTCTATCTATCATTGCTTATCTATCATTATCTTCTATCTATCATTGCTTATCGAAGAGTAAAGGAGCACAAGGCAATGACACCTGTTTAGAGTGACCCTTCTAAGAAAAGTAAAGCCAGCCAAACTAAACGTACAATTGAGTCTAAATAATTGAACAGATGGATTTTGAAGTAATTGAAATACTATGAAATAATAGTCTGAGAAACATGATTCCAAAGTTTAACGACTGTGTAAAAGGATTTCTAAAATTATTCACTCTTGGGTTAGAGAGTTAAACAACATAAGGGTGAAAGTGGGCGAAAAGAAGAGCGTCTCCAACTCGCCAAAAGGAAGGACGTTTACACAAATGCACAACAACAACAACACAAATGCAGTTGTTAATAACATTGTTTTCTGAAATAGCGGTAACAAATAAAGTTATGTTTCTTGCGACACTAACAATTACTTTAAGAAAGTTAAGTAGAGTAGGAGATATAAAGAGGTAAAATGCATTTAAGGGGACAGTGGCTGTTTGTTTGGTCTATTAATTCATTTATTCATATATTATTATTTTTTTAGTTTCCTCCCTAGACCTCCATCAAGCTTAGAAAAACACCCCCTAGACCCCCCTTCAAGATAGATTTGTACATTTTTCGGTAGAAAAATGTCCCGGCCAAAGGCCAATTCCTCCTACAATTACAGGTTCGCTATTGCTCGCCAGGAAAAAATCGACCCCTAAATGGAACGAAGGGTCCTAATATTGACAAAGAAATGGGGTGAAAGGTCATAAAATCCCCAAACTAATGGAACCAACGTCTTAAAATCTCAAAACTAGTGGGGCTAAATATTAGGGAGAAGGGGGTAAAAAAAAAAGGTCTGTCTCCCCTTAATTCCACTATTTGGAAAATAGCTTTATGTGTTGAATAACCCGGGACAAGAAAACAAAAACAAAAAACAATATTCCATACATGAGCCTACTAAACTAAACCATAGAGAGTATATTTACCACTGTTCAACATTTTCACCACTGCAATTATGTATGCAGGCAATGATAATGTGAAAAAACACTCCTAGAAGATTCAACATTTCACAAACAAGTACACACACACACACACACACACACACACACACACACACACACACAAGCGAACAAACGTATTCACTTACATACACACACAAGCACACCTACGCACATATAAAGGCGCTCACTGCATACACATAAACAGTTAAACACCTATACTCACAAACACGTAGGCACTCTCTCACACATACAGACACGCTCAGAGCTTGAAAGACAATCTGAGAGTCCATTAAAGTGTTGGGAGGCAGACAGTCCGCTACGTGAGTCTAGTTTAGAGCCAGGTACAGGGGGAGACGAACAGGCAGAGAGACATACAGATAGGAAGAGAGATGAGAGAAGAGAGACGAGACATACAGATAGGAAGAGAGATGAGAGAAGAGAGACGAGACATACAGATAGGAAGAGAGATGAGAGAGAGAGAGAGAGAGAGAGAGAGAGAGAGAGAGAGAGAGAGAGAGAGAGAGAGAGAGAGAGAGAGAGAGAGAGAGAGAGAGAGAGAGAGAGAGAGAGAGAGAGAGAGAGAGAGAGAGAGAGAGAGAGAGAGAGAGAGAGAGAGAGAGAGAGAGAGAGAGAGAGAGAGAGAGAGAGAGAGAGAGAGAGAGAGAGAGAGAAGGGTAGGTTGAACAAAGCAAAGAACAGCATATACATATAAAAGCTGGCAGACACACAATTAATGCCAGATAGAGAGACATTATAAGATAGAAAACAACATCAGACAGGTAAGACGATTGGACTACAAAGGCAAGAACGACAACTAGATAGAAAGGTTGGCAGACGGAGAAAAGAATGGCAAACAGAGAGGGAGGCTGGTAAGCAGAGAGAAGAACCGAATACAGTGAGGAAGATTCGAAGACAGCAACAATGACATGGAAATAGAGGCTGGAAGACATAGCAGAAAATGGAGAAAATCAGGAAGATTAGAAGATAGAAAAATACGGCTAACAGAGAGAGGTTGGCGGACAGGGAAAGGTACGCGTATATATATATATATATATATATATATATATATATATATATATATATATATATATATATATATATACCGGTATATATATATATATATATATATATATATATATATATATATATATATTATATATATATATATATATATATATATATATATTTCTAGTCTCTCAGTCTGCCGTGGTGTAATTGATTAAAGCGTCGGCTATCATCCTGATGGTCGATGGTTCGATCCCCACTGAGAGACTAGAAACATTTAGTGGCTCACGTGTATTTGTGATATATTCTCAATATATATATATATATATATATATATATATATATATATATATATATATATATATATATATATATAAGGCAAGCGCGGTAAGGTAGCAGAATATGGCTGAGTGCGATGGTGGTGATGGTGGTAAGTCTTAGAATAGAACTGGAGCCCGTACACAGGGTCTCTGGAGTATTGGAATAAGCGGCTTCCACAAGATGTACAGGCACGAGCAAAAGTCGTGATTTAACATCCTAGGTTCAACTTTATATTTATCTCTATTAAATTATATTAATAATTTAAAACATTATGAATACTAATAATTCTAATATATAATAAATATTCATAATCATAATGACACAGGCCTCATCGAAACTAAACACGTTTAAATTAATGCTTCATACATTTGTGTAACGATTATTTTATTAACATAATATTACAGGTCATCCACATATTCATAAAGAGTTATTGCCATTAACATTAAACAAACACTTTAGATGTATTTGTGTGCCATAACTCATGCTTGCAAACACAGTGTGATCTTTTGCCAAGACAAGTTGCTCTGAGGACACTTAATTAAGGTTAATAGCGCGTTTATACTGCACTGAGGGAGGGAATTATATTTAAGTCAAGGGCCTTACGGGGGGTCACCAGCTTGTTTTCTCTTTTTCTCCTTTTCTCTGGCTTGTATCCATTCGGCCCCATTCAGCCAACTGTTTTAAGACGTTTATCCCCATCCAGGTGTCGATTTGTTCCTGGCGAGCGATAGCGAGCCAGCATTGTATGGAGAAATCCGGTTTCGTCGGAGACATTTTTCTATCGAAAAATGTACTAATTTAGCTTGCTCTCAAACAAAAATATATAATATTATATAAACCTAATTTTGGAGAGGTAATTATGACAGAGATAATTCTATTTCTGAATGATAAACGGCAACCCCCGAGTCCATAGGATAGCGAGATGGTTAAAGAACAAGAAAGGGTGAAAGGGTGTTAAGGGGAAACATTAAAGAACAATAGAGAATGGGAGGATGTTGAGGGATAACATTAAAGAACAATAGAGAATGGAAGGGTGTTGAGGGATAACATTAAAGAACAAGAGAGAATGGAAGGGTGTTGAGGGATAACATTAAAGAACAAGAGAGAATGGAAGGGTGTTGAGGGGTAACATTAAAGAACAAGAGAGAATGGAAGGGTGTTGAGGGATAACATTAAAGAACAAGAGAGAATGGAAGGATGTTGAGGGATAACATTAAAGAACAATAGAGAATGGAAGGATGTTGAGGGGTAACATTAAAGAACAATAGAGAATGGAAGGATGTTGAGGGGTAACATTAAAGAACAATAGAGAATGGGAGGATGTTGAGGGATAACATTAAAGAACAAGAGAGAATGGAAGGATGTTGAGGGATAACATTAAAGAACAATAGAGAATGGAAGGATGTTGAGGGGTAACATTAAAGAACAATAGAGAATGGGAGGATGTTGAGGGATAACATTAAAGAACAATAGAGAATGGAAGGGTGTTGAGGGATAACATTAAAGAACAAGAGAGAATGGAAGGGTGTTGTGAGGTAACATTAAATAACATGATAGGATTTAAGGGTGTTGAGGGATAACATTAAAGAATGAGAGACGATGGAAGCCGGTTTAGAGGCAACACATTAACCCCTTCCTTACAGAGGATGTACTTTGTGCTATTCTAGCTATAATTAAACGATTGTATGCAGCTTCGGAGGAAACTGCGGTATTTAAAATGGGTAATCGAGATAGTTTGAAGCCTTCTAATTAACTTCCTCCCCAAGCTGGATAAAATTGTCTAATAATATACAGATTATAATGACAAGGACAACTCGGTACTAAAGGGGTTAACGAACAAACGACAGGGTGGATGGTAGGATGGTAACAACAGAGAGGGAGGGTAGAGTCAACGAGGTAGAAGCTGGGGAGATAAAACATGAAGGGTGAGGAGCCACAGAGAGATAAGGGGGGCCAAGTCGAGAGGAAGATTAGACGGACGAGGATGTGGAAGAAAGATAAAAGTTGAATAGCCTGTTTGGTAAGTGATAATAATACTGATTTGTCTACTACTACTACTACTACTACTACTACTACTATCTATCTATTGCCTGACACTGTGATCCCCGGGTGGCCACGAACGAACCACCCCCATGCACCTCAGTCCCCAGTCAGTCGGCGCCCCTCCTCCCAACCAGCACCGCCTTCATCCATATACTTCCTCACTCCATCCTTCCACCTCTCTTTTGGTCTACATCTCCCTCTCTGTCCTTCCACCTCGCTCTCGTACACCTTCCAAGTCATTCTCTTGCTTCCCATACGTTCCTTATGGCCGAACCATCTCAAGGTTTTCCTTTTCACATTTTCCAGCACATCTACCTCCACACCACACCTCCTTCTTCTTACTTCCACATTCGTCTGTCTATCCCTACATGTAACTCCGCACGCACTTCTCAAGGAACTTATTTCCACCCCTCTCACTCTTGGTCTGAGTCTCTTCTCAAACGTCCATGCTTCGCTTCCCTAAGTCAGTGTCGGGATTACCACACTGTCATGCAAGGACTTCTTCACTTCCATACTGACCACCCTATTTCTTGTTACTGCTTTCAGCATTCCTACAACCCTCTCCCCCTGTTGCACTCTCTCCCGCACTTCTTCATCCATAGTCCCATCTTTACTCAACACACTGCTGTCAAAACAAATATATATATATGCTGACTCGCTACTGCTTGCCAGGAAAATATTGACACCTGGAAGGGGGTAAAGTCTTAAAACAGTAGGCTGAATGGGACCGAATGGATACAAGCTAAAGAGAGAGGTAGACAAAGAGAAAAAAAGCGAGGTGGGCTCCCTTAAATACATAAATCTGAACGGTACTGGACGTTATGTAAATAATGCATGCACACCTACGAATTAAAACTATATAAAGTATGTACAGTATAGAGATGAAGCTATGAGCCTAAACATGTTGTTAATCGTGGAAGTAAACTCTTAAGGAGTTAAGACAGATCGACTAATAGAAAATATATTGATAAGGATAAATAATATAAACGAAACAATGAACATTATTATGACAACAATGTCAGAGCGCAGGAACAAAACAAATAATATGAATGTTACCCCTTTAATACGCTTACCCATACAAATAAGTAAACATGATGAACAAGTAAAACAGGGAAGAAGGAAATAAACATGAGAGGAGGAAGAAGAAACAGAAGAAGAAGCAGCATGAGTAGTAATAAGAGAGAGTGGGGAGCCGAGGGTGAGGCAGGGTGAATGGTCCAGGCAGATGGAAAAGAAATAAATGTTGTGTGCGAAAAAGTTCTTGTGCGAGGGTCGGCCGTGTGGCACTTACTGCCCTGGACCCTACAGTACACCGGCACGGGGACAAGTGGATAGATAGATAGATAGATAGATAGATAGATAGATAGATAGATAGATAGATAGATAGACAAGTAAACATGAAGAGTGATAAACATTGATGGGATTAGCCATATATATTTAATAGTGACCAAAGAAAACGTAACAAGGCACAAGTCGTAGACATTGTGTACAGTCGCCCAAATAAATGAGGTCTCAGCACCAAGTACATTTTGATCAATAATTAGTATCAGCAATATTGCTGATACCTTTGAGTTTCAGGTTATAATGTCGTTTAAGGGAGCCCACCTCGCTTTTTTTTTCTCTTTCTCTCCCTCTCTCTTTGGCACTACCGCTCGCCAGGAAGAAATCGACACCTG
>CM064579.1:45337530-45344384 GCA_032716605.1 Paralithodes platypus
GAGCTCCTCCTCCCATATATAGAGTGCTCCTTCTCCCATATAGAGAGAGCTCCTCCTCCCATATATAGAGAGCTCCTTCTCCCATATATAGAGAGCTCCTTCTCCCATATATAGAGAGCTCCATCTCCCATATAGAGTGCTCCTCCTCCCATATATAGAGAGCTCCTTCTCCCATATATAGAGAGCTCCTTCTCCCATATATAGAGAGCTCCTTCTCCCATATATAGAGTGCTCCTCCTCCCATATATAGAGAGCTCCTTCTCCCATATATAGAGAGCTCCTTCTCCCATATAGAGTGCTCCTCCTCCCATATATAGAGAGCTCCTTCTCCCATATATAGAGAGCTCCTTCTCCCATATATAGAGTGCTCCTCCTCCCATATATAGAGAGCTCCTCCTCCCATATATAGAGAGCTCCTCCTCCCATATATAGAGAGCTCCTCCTCCCATATATAGAGTGCTCCTCCTCCCATATATAGAGAGCTCCTCCTCCCCATATATAGAGAGCTCCTCCTCCCATATATAGAGTGCTCCTCCTCCCATATATAGAGAGCTCCTCCTCCCATATATAGAGAGCTCCTCCTCCCATATATAGAGTGCTCCTCCTCCCATATATAGAGAGCTCCTCCTCCCATATATAGAGAGCTCCTTCTCCCATATATAGAGTGCTCCTTCTCCCATATAGATTATGTAGTATGCAAAAAGAGGCCAACGTTTTCTTTCAACGCCATTTTGGTGGTGATAGTTTTTTTTTTTTTTTTTTTTTTTTTATCATGTAGAATTATCATGTAGTAGTACGTGGATGACTCGGCAATCGGAGTTAGCATTGACAACCCCCCCCCCCCCCCCGACTTCAGCGCCCTTCAGGATCATGTCAACCAACTTCAGGACTAGACTTCAGCCAACGACGTCACCATAAGTAGTGACAAAACAGTAGTGATGTACAGTACAGTACATAAGCGTGGGTTCAGGCATTATCGACCCACCTCCCATCTCCCTCGGATCTACAATCTGCAATGTGGCTATAATAGTAGTAGTGTTGATGACAGTAATGGTGATAGTGACTAGTAGTGATGATGGTGACCCATCGCAGAGTTGGGTATGCCGTTTTGATTTTGGCCGAAACGGCACGTCTACTTTATTGTTATTATTAATTATTAGTATTTATTATTACAATTAACACACACACACACACACACACACACACACACACACACACACACACACACACACACACACACACACACACACCACACACACACACACACACACACACACACACACACACACACACACACACACACACACACACACACACACACACACACACACACACACACATTTTCAGCTCATGAGGCTGCCATTCTTTAATAAACCGTTTATTATTATTATTAACACACACACACACACACACACACACACACACACACACACACACACACACACACACACACACACAAGCGATGTTGATAGTCTATAGATACAGTGTTCACAACAATATATCAACCATTGTTTACTTTTCATTGTTCTCTGTATACACAGACACCTTCGATTCTATACCCTACCACTTCCATTACTTCCATTTACTTCGCATTAAGGGGAGATAATCCACTTGAGGGATTTTTTCTTGACCCCTTTCTCCCTCATGTTTAGCCCCATTGCTTTTCTAATTTTAAGACGTTCGCCCCATTATTTTAACGATTTTAAGAACTTTCGACCCATTTCTGTCAATTGTAAGACCTTTCGTGCCATTTAGGTGTCGATTTTATCCTGGCGAGCGATAGCGAGCCTGTTATTTAAGAGGAACCGGCTTTCAGCCGGGACATTTATCTTGAAAGGGACTCAAGGGGTTGTAATTTTAAGCTTGATGGAGGTCTAGGGAACAAACTAAATACCTCCCCTTAATAGCTACAGCACCATTCTTTTGATAACCATGCATATATTATCATTCACATTGTTAGTACAGTCGCGCTAATAAATGATGTGTCGGTACCAAGTATGTTTTGATCAATAATTTGTATGAGCAATATCTAAGCTTTATTTCTTCATATCGAGTGAAATATACAAACATGTTCCTACACTTACCAACCCTATTCAACATCTGACAGACATGAATACAGCAATCACAGAGCCAAACGAAATGACAGCTGGGACATGACTTATTAGCGCGACCGTACAGTGCAAAACAACACGAAGGAATAGCAATTGTTTATCTATTATTGCAGTGTTCCAAATTATGAAGTAATTGTTTGTGGAGAAGACCGAGTAATGTACAATACGTGTGTAGTATAATAGAATTGCAATGCTCAACGCGTAATCCATGCCTGTTCGATTTGTGTTCTATTTATACCAAGTAAATACGACGCTTCCTCGGTATCTGTATCTACATTAATTGTATTATACCACCCAAAATATATGCATATTTATTCATCTCCTTATACATTATACATTCCGTCTCCTTCAAATACCCACATACTCAACCCTCTAAATACACATACACATTTACTTCATACACATATATACAAACTTAGCCATACGAAGACACACATGTTTACTCCATCTTATAATGCACATACAATCACGCTTTTCATCTCTCCAAATGAACACAAAATCACCCATTTCCAAATGACCACACACATTCACCCCTCTTCAAATACACACACATTCACCTCTCTCCAAATGCACACACACACATACCCTCTCCAAATATACACACATTCGCATTGACCAATAACATAGGAGTTGAAGTTGCTTGCAGAATACTCTTTGAAATAGACACACACACACACTTCTCTTTCTACTGTTATTCTTTACTCTCTCTCTCTCTCTCTCTCTCTCTCTCTCTCTCTCTCTCTCTCTCTCTCTCTCTCTCTCTCTCTCACATACACACCCACACACACACACACACACACACACACACACACACACACACACACACATACATACATACACACACCCACACCCACACGAATCTAAGAATTTCTTCTTCAATCGAGTTGTCAACTTGTGGAATGGGCTTCCCAGAGACGTTATAGACTGCAGCACCGTTGATTCATTTAAACTCCGCCTAGACAAATATCTCGCATCAAACCTGCGACTGACTGCGTTTGTAAATTAATTATTTTATTTTATCCTCCCCTCAGTTACTAACCCATCTGTCCCCTACTAACTTCTTAATCCTGCCACGGACATTAGTTCCCTTACCCACTCTAAACCATTGTTTGGACACTTGATCCTGTGTCTTGGAGGACAAGCAGCCTAGAAGGGTCAGTGGACCTGTTGTTGCTGGATTTCCTTTGTACACACGCACACACACACAACAAAAACAACAACAACAACACCATTAAGATAGGAAAGACAGACAGAACAATAATTGTACTCACACTTGATGTTGATAGTGACGGTGTTACTCGCAGCGTCCCCCTCCACATTGGACGCCTCACACCAGTACTCGCCCGACCAGTGCCGCCGGACCTTCTGTAGTGCCAGGGAACTCTCCGACACCAGCACTCCGGCACTTGTATTCCGCACCAACTCCTGGCCCTGGTGAAAAACGGAAATTACAGTTACATAAGATCAGTGTAAACCCCTTTAATTCTAGAAGTACAATGTTTTAAAACCGTGGGAGTACAACGATTACCCTTTCAGTTCCCCGACACCAGCACTTACTATTTTTAAACTATTTGTTTTAAATAAATTCTAGACGTCCGAGGACACTACCACGTGAACTGTGTTTACATACATACAGGTTTGAAATGTCCTTGAAGAATCAAATGTGTTCATCTTACATGATTCGGGAAGCCCAACTACTGATGGGCGGACAGTAGGGATATGGGGTCTTAGGTAAGGATGTCAGGTTATGTTAATTAAAATGCTTCCATCGATAATGCGAGTCGGTGTGGCTCTCGCCGCGGATGTAGACAAACACACCCGCCTCCTCCTCGAAAAATATTGTTAATAACCTAACCTGACAACCTTACCTAACCTGGGAGCTGCCACCCATAGACCCCCGCTAGTCTTCAAAATGATGTAGATGTCAAATTACTAAACCGACGACTGGAGTGGAAAATAACACACCCCAAATTGTGCATCGTAGGCTGAATGGTGCCGAATGGATACAACTCAGAGAGAGAGAGAGGGAGAGAAAGAGCAAAACACAAAAAGGAGTGGGCTCCTTTAAAAGTAAATTAGTAATATACGACCAATATTGTTAAAACTAGTATAGTAATTCATGAATAGGTAATCACGCAACTATTTTCAGGAGAGGACGATTGGCACGAAAGTAACTCCTAAAAGCAAGTGTCAAAACAAAAGTTGTCCACATTTTTAACTTGGGACGAAAACTTTTATGAAGACCAACAAAACTAAACCTTGTTTAAAGTTGTAGAGTAGGATTGACGTGAAGAATTGTACATGGCTCTTCCCGACAGACATCTTGGTGTGAACAATATACCAAGTTACAGGAGAAGAGCTTGTATCTACCACCTGACCATGGTTTTGTTCTTGTTTTAAGGGGGTTCACCGGCTTTTTTTTAAATTGTTCTCTCCTTTTCTCTCTTTCTCTGGCTTGTATCCATTCAGCCCCATTCAGCCTACTGTTTTAAGACGTTTACCCCCATCCAGGTGTCAATATTTTCTTGGCGAGCGGTAGCGAGCCAGCATATATATATATATTTTTGTTTTGACAGCAAGCTAAATTTGTACATTTTTTGATAGAAAAATTTCTCCAGCGAAGCCGGATTTCTCCATACAATGCTGGCTCGCAATCGCTCGCCAGGAAGAAATCGACACCTGGATGGGGATAAACGTCTTAAAACAGTGGGCTGAATGGGGCCGAATGGATACAAGCCAGAGAAAGAGAGAACAGGAGAGAAAGGTAAAACAAAAAAATGTGACCCCCTTAATTGATCAACGGAAACTATATAAACAAACCCAGGAAGTGTATCATCAATAACGCCATTAGAACACACGCAATATGCACATGTCATATTTTGCCGTATCTTAATAGGGACATTGGTTAGCTAAAGGGTAGGTATTTAGTTTGTTCCCTACGTTTTCATCAAGCTTAAAATTACACCCCCTAGACCCCCTTTCAATATAAATTTGTAAATTTTTCGGTAGAAAAATTTCCCGGCCAAAGGCCGGTTCCTCTTAAATTACAGGCTCGCTATCGCTCGCCAGGATAAAATCGACACCTAAATGGCACGAAAGGTCTTAAAATTGACATAAATGGGGCAAAAGTTCTTAAAATCGCCAAACTAATGGGGCGAACATCTTAAAATCTCAAAAACAATGGGACTAAATATGAGGGAGAAAGGGGTAAAGAAAATAATCCTTCAAGTGGAAACCTCCCCTTAACCAATCCTATTTTGTGTGTTAGCAAATCACGATGTCATAAATACCGCAACTATATTAAGAAAATATCTGAATGATATTGTGACCGTGTGAATATAATAGTGCATAACTAAACAATTGTGTTACAGTGACAATGCAATAACGAATACACGGTTGTATATAGTATTACTAACCAACCTTCAACCTTTAACTGTCTTCGTGGTGCGATGTATAAGGTGTTGATTTTCGGTGTGAGCATCCTGGGTTCGATTCCACGGACTGCCACATGTGTTTGTAAATTTCATTAATCGATTTTAGGAGTATGGTTGGTTGTTGGAAGGAACATAATAATTACTAAAATATGATAAGAGATTAAATCAATAAACTGGTACATATCAAAGGTGTTTTAATAGAAGACCAGCCACGTTTCATAATATACAAGATAATCATGGATTGGTTTGATATACAAAACCCATGTAGTGGTGAGTTTGTACTGACTTTCATTGAAGCACAGCGATACCAAATTATGTGTTAATACTTCTCAACGCGTATACATAACCCCCGTCCTCATATTCAACAGCAACTTGATACCTTCACTATCAAACATAAAACAGATACAAACACAGAAATATATTGGCATACTCATGAATGTAGGTATATTTAAGGGGAGGTTTTTAGTTTGGTCTCTAGATATCCATCAACCTTAAGATTACACCCCCTTGAGCCCCTTTCAAGATAAATTTGTACATTTTTCGGTAGAAAAATGTCCCGGCTGAAAGCCGGTTCCTCTTAAATTACAGGCTCGCTATCGCTCGCCAGGATAAAATCGACACCTAAATTGCACGAAAGGTCTTAAAATTTACGGAAATGGGGCGAAAGTTCTTAAAATCGCCAAACTAATGGGGCGAGTCTTAAAATTTCAAAAGCAATGGGGCTAAACATGAGGGAGAAAGGGGTCCAGAAAAAAATCCCTCAAGTCGATATCTCCCCTTAACCCATTCAGTACCAGGAACGTCTTTTTAATAATGTTCTGGCAAGTGTTAGACGATGTTATTCAACTTAGGAAGGACCTCTAGCAATACTAATGCTTCAAACTATCTCAACCAACCCTTTTAACTACCACAGATTCTTCCTAAGCTACATAATATCGTCTAACTATAGCTAGCATAGAATGCAACACACGTCGCTGGTACTCAAAGGGTTAAAAGCAACACACATACACACATATACACCTGTGTGAGTGTGATTATGAGTAGAGGTATGGTGGTGTTGAAAGGAAAGATACTGTATAGAAATATGAAGCAAGAGATACTTTGAGATAGGCAGGGAGAGGGAAGCTGTGAGAACGAGCATGTCTCAAAGGAATAGGGGGCTTCAAAGAGAGAAAGATAAATATTATGATTGATGAAGATGCTCAGACGAGAGTGAGAAGGCTACGTAATGAATATATATATATATATATATATATATATATATATATATATATATATATATATATATATATATAGCTTGAGAGAGAGA
>CM064579.1:45344484-45412882 GCA_032716605.1 Paralithodes platypus
TACATTGAATTGAGTTAACGCCCACCTCCCTTTCCACACACTGCACATGGGTATGCACCGCTCTTTTTCCACATTGCCTCGTCTCAAACTACAATGCATAACCTTGGTTTTGTTAATATTGACTCTTAAACCCTTGCTCGCCATGCCCTCTCTCCACTCTCGGAATTTGGCTTCAGCATCCTGCATACTGTCAGCTATTAGGACTAAATCGTCTATATGACATTTAGCATCACCTGGAATAAATCACACAATAGCTTCCTAACGTTCAATCAATTATATCAAATCTAAAATGAAAAACCAACAACTTCCATTGTAAAACTTAACAAATAAACAAACCAACAGTGGGACAATCCCAATATAAACTACAAATAACTAAACCATTATCACACAAGAGCAGTCAACATTTGATGCTTAACATTATTCTGGCAACATTTTTGGAAAATTTGTCCACGGGCATCGGAAACTACACTGACAAAACATAAATTTAGGTGACACAAATATTGGTAATGTTGACCTCATATGCTGCCAGACCAGTGTTAACCCTTTCAGTACCAGCGACGTGTCTTACCTTTTTACTATTTCACACACTTGTGTGCAGCTTACGAAGAATATGTGCTAGGTAAAAGCCTTGGTTGAGTCAGTCGAACCCTGATAATTGCTACAGATCCTTCCTAATCTGAATACAAGTGTCCAATAGTCCTAATCATAGTAACAAAAGGACGTCAACGCTACTGTACGGGTTAATGATAAATATCCATGGAAAAAGCGCTGGTGTCATACCACCTTTACACCATTCATACCTTCCACATAATATACACTAGTAAACACATTGCCCGGGGTGGCATACTCGAGACAGAGACTGAACCAAAACTACATTTATAGTTCCAATTCTTAGGCTCCTTCACCACTTTAGCGTTCCCTCGCACCTTTCTCTGGTGAACTTTATCAGGAGTCATACTAATCCTAACATATATTGAATACTAATACTCATCCAAAACAATTAATGCTATTTCAAACTTTAATTCAATACTAACATTTATACTTATACTATTCCTTACTCGTCAAAAACAATTAATCCTATTTCAAACTTTAATTAAATACTAACATTGATAATTATACTATTCCTTACTCATCCAAAACAATTCGGGCTATTTCAAACTTAAATTAAATACTAAAATTGATAATTATACTATTCCTAACTTTCAATATACTGTACAGTAGTTATAATAAGCCTATCTTTAGATCAAAATACTAAAAACACGGCAATTATACTAGTCATCTATCAAGTTATGGCTGTCTCGAGTCGCCCACCCACAATAACCAACACATACAAACAAATAACAAATATATCATCAGTTTCATTTTAACTGATAGAGTGGTGGCAAATTGAATCCTTTAAGGGGGTTGGCCTGGTTTTCTGCACACCCTTCTTCCTCAAGCTTACCCCCAATAATTTTAAGATGTTAACATGTTTGCCCCATTAGTTACTCGATTTTCAGACCTTTCGCCGCATTTATTAGTCAATATTTAGACCTTTCGTGCTATTTAGGTGCCAATTTTTCCCCTAGCGAAGAGCCTGTAATGTTACAACAACCGACCTTTGGCCGGGACATTTTTCTACCAAAAAATGTACAAATTTATCTAAAAGGGGGATCTGATGTTGCTTTTTTTTCAGTTTGATACACCTCTAGGCAGGAAACAACAACAAATATTAAATACATGCAAACATCGAAACCATTAACCATCCCCCCTTCATTGCCTTTGTCTTTATATTATGTCGTCCTTGCAAGTTTTACATTATACTGTACTGGAATTTTAATAACTAATTTCACAGCAGACTTATCGATACTGAATGCAAAATGATCAAACTACACTGTCTGCATCAACTTCTTGCACACTTTTCATTATCTACACATTTCACTACAACAAAAACTACTTCTCCTAATCGACCAGCCACAGAAACAGCTGAGGGACCGCGAAACTGATCCCGCAACTTTAAGTCGACTTTCTGTTCAGGCTCTGTCTAGTGTCGGCCACCCCCACCAAAGGGGTATTTGCCTAAGATATACATCCACACATACATACAAAGCTATATAAAGTACTTGTCTAGTGTCGGACACCCCCACCAAAGGAGTATTTGCCTGAGATATACATACATACATACAAAAATATATACAGTACTGTATCATGAAAATATGATTTTTATCATCAGCTGCAATAAATAAGACAATAGCTTCCTAACGTTCAATCAATTATATCAAATTACAAATGAAAAAGCAACAACTTAAAATGTCAAACTTGCAAACTAAACAAACAAAAACTGGGACAAACACAATATAAAGCCAAAATCACACAAGAGCATTTTTAGCCAACATTCGATACTTAACATTTGTCTGGCAACATTTCTGGAATAATTTCAACGAGCATCGGAAACTACACTGACCAAATATTAATTTAGGTGACAAATATTTGTAATGTTGACCTCATATGCTGCCACACCAGTGTTAACCCTTTCAGTACCAGCGACGTGTCTTACCTTTTTACTATTTGACACACTTGTGTGCAGCTTAGGAAGGATATGTGCTAGGTAAAAGCCTTGGTTGAGTCAGTCGAAGCCTGATAATTGCTACAGATCCTTCCTAATCTGAATACAAGCATCCAATAGTCCTCATAATATTAACAAAAGGACGTCAACGCTACTGTACGGGTTAATGATAAATATCGAGGGAAAAACCGCTCGTGTCATACCACCTTTACACTAGTCATACCTTCCACATAATATACAGTATAGTAAACTCCCTTTTATCCAAAATTCATAACTCTTTTGAAATTTTGGATAACCTATATTGGGTGATAAATGAGTCCCTCTATAATATTATAAATGGTCAACTATACGGTTTTCAATGCATCAAACAATTTCTAGGCTCTCTAAACTTCAAATTATCATCTTATTCAAGCTATGTCCACTTCAGAGCGAATAAATTGAGGCAATTTAGGACCCACAGTTTGTCCAAGCCAAACTTACAATATGCTAAAATCAAACCAAAGATCATACAAATACTCAAACCAAAAAATAACTTAAGGTAAACTTCAACCACACAAAACTGGCAAACAAAAACACAAAGCTAAACAATGGTAATAAATTCCATCACAAAACTAAACCATAAAATCCAACCAAACACTACAAAACTGAACACTCATCCATCCCAACACTCAACAATGCTAAACTATAAGCCAAAACTATAACAAATACTAAACTCAAAGCCAAAACTATAGAACAGTAGTCAATGCTAAGCCAAAACTATAACAAATACTAAACTCAAAGCCAAAACTATAGAACAGTAGTCAATGCTAAGCCAAAACTATAACAAATACTAAACTCAAAGCCAAAACTATAGAACAGTAGTCAATGCTAAGCCAAAACTATAACAAATACTAAACTCAAAGCCAAAACTATAGAACAGTAGTCAATGCTAAGCCAAAACTATAACAAATACTAAACTCAAAGCCAAAACTATAGAACAGTAGTCAATGCTAAGCCAAAACTATAACAAATGCTAAACTCAAAGCCAAAACTATAGAACAGTAGTCAATGCTAAGCCAAAACTATACAAAACGGTCAATGCCAAGCCAAAACAAGACAAATAAACATATATTGGTCAAATCCAACACAACACTATAAAGTACTAAAATACAACCAAAGATTATTTTATCATCAAATCAATCCCAACACTAGCAAACTGGAAACACAAAGCCAAAACTATAGAAAATCCAAACGCCAACCAACAACTATCTATACAAAACTGCAAATGCCAAGCCAAAACTATAGAAAACTGAAAAATACCAACCAACAACTCTAGAAAACGGTAAACGCAAGGCAAAAAATACAACGGTAAATTCTAACCCCCCATTATAAAGAACACTCCTACCAAAACACTAAAACTCAAACCCAAGACTACAAATAAACTACAACCCAAGGCTACCCTATACAAACAAAACATATCAACCTATGGCTAGAAAACGTCAAACACAAACCAATACAAACTAGTCAACGCAAACCCAAAAGTATAGAAACATTAATGATGACAAATAATACAAAAAAGTAAACGCCCAGCCAAAACTATACAACAACGCATTATAAAGAAGAAACTCCAAACAAACATTATAACAAAATGTACTGTATACTCCAACCCAACAAAAAACAAACATTCAACCCACTATTCGGCTATACACTAGCAATTCCTGACAAACCCACAATGTTCATGGCTACCCCTTCATGGGAATTACAGCGTCCAATACAAAATTAATAAATAAATCCATCAATAAAATCGTCCAAAGAGTGAACCATCCCCCCTTAATACAAATATCAATACACCAAAACTAAAGTGGGCTATGTTGTGCCAGAGTATATAAATAGATACATGTTGTTCCTACCTTTCAAGGAGTCATGTATGTACAGTGTGTATGTTCATAATTACCTACATATTTGACTACAACAACAAATATTTCTCCTACTCGACGAGCCAGAGAAACGGGTGAGGGAGCGCAAAAGTGGTCCCGGAACTTTAAGTGTTGTTTCTGTTCAGGCTCTGTCTAGTGTCGGCCACCCCCTAGCAAAGGGGTAGTTGCCTGAGATATACATACATTCATACAAAACTACTGTATATACTTCCTGTGAAAATATGAAATGGTCCCGGAACTTTGGGTGTTGTTTCTGTTCAGGCTCTGTCTAGTGTCGGCCACCCTCCACCAAAGGGGTATTTGCCTGAGATCCAATGAGTAATAACATTCCTAACTTCCCAATTCAACACTACAAATAATTGCTAGACTATACTGCTTCCAAAATTATCCATGACTAATTTTCTGTAGCCTTGGATGTAAAGCAGATTAACCAGACCACTGAGCTCCATACGGAACTCTCATAGGTCTGGCTTTTCAATATATAATTTTATGTAGGGATTCTCCTTATTCCTTCCTCCTCGTCTTGTGGTAACTTGCGGAGAGCGTACGAGAAGCGGTGAGCAGCCTCCTTCAGCCGATCCTCACGGCACAGTGCCACCCCGTCCTCCTGGAGTATGTTCAGCACCATCACCCTGGAGGGATTGCACATTTATTATATACTGTATAGGAAAAGTGGGGATTGAGCCTGAGTATATTGATAGATAGATATAGATTAAAATGTAACACTTGCAAACTAAACAAACAAACTTGGACAAAGACAATACAGTATAAACGAACTAAAAACTTATGGTTCAAATTATAACAAACTCATTACAATTAAAAACTATTGAAATGACAACACACTAAACAGAATCTATGTGGAAAAATGCTCATAAATTTATCAGAAATTAAACTGTGAAAATAAAAAACAATCCAAGGTAAGTTTACCCTGTATTGCCTTCATAACACCATGCTCCAAAGGGCAATGCGACGGAGAACGCCAAAGCTACGCAATGCTTCAGCGTATGACCCTCAACTTTACTTTTAGGGCTTCTAGAAATTTAAGGGGTACTGAATAAATGATTTTAATTGACTCTCTGATTATCACAATTATTTCCTAAACTGTATTTTTTATAATGTAAAACTTGCAAAATAAACAAACCAAAACTTATACGAACACAGTAAAAAGACAAAACAACTAATGACAATCGCTATGTGGAAACAATAATACAGTACCGGTATTCTGTCTTGACAGCGTAATGCATAAGTGCGCGCAATTTAGATGCGAGTATCCTAGGTTCGAGTCCTTGGAGTGCCGCATGTATTTGTTGATTTCATTAATTGAATTTAGAGCCTAGAGGTGAAGTTGGTTGGTGGAAAAAACATAATAATGTTAGGCTACCCCCAATATAATAAAACAAAATAATAACACCGGTACTGTATAACAAAATAATAACACCGGTACTGTATAACAAAATAATAACACCGGTACTGTATAACAAAATTAGTCCCTGATGAAGGACACTTTTCCAAAGATGAATACAACTATTCTTCCTAAACTTAATCAAATCTCTTAGTGTTCTATCTATATATTCTATAGAGATGGAACACTAGGAGATTTGATTAAAAGTTTAGGAGATGTTTAGGTATAAAGAGTATTAGCGAGGTCATGCGTACAAGTAGACTGGGATGGTATGGACATGTGGAGAGAATGGATGAACAAAATTGGGTGAAAACATGCAGGTCTGTGATTGTGGAGGGAACTGCACCAAGGGGTGGACCGAGGAAGACCTGGGATCGGACTGTATGTGCCGATCTCAAATAAAAAAACTAGACAAGTGAAGCAGCCCTTAACCTAAGAAGTGCGCATGGGGGTAATTAGAAACGTCCCCCTGTGCTGACGTATTTGAGCTGTTTCCATCCCTAAAATATTCATTTTACCATAAATAGCATTAATACTTATCCATACGCGCCTATTATGGGTTGATTATAAAGGTATTAACCTGAAACTACAATAAAACGAGTGAAAACAGCGTTTGGATGGTCAAAATCGGAGATACAGGCCGCGAGTTATATAATGTATGGGTGAGGCAACCTGCTTGTCCCGCCAATTTCCCCCAAGGCCACTGAGACACAGTCAATCGATACTCTCTCTCTCTCTCTCTCTCTCTCTCTTGCACTCGCTTGCTAACAGAGATGACAATGCCCTGCTTGCAACTCGCTAATGTTAGCACGAAAATATACCTCAGAATAAGGGAATAACAGGGAAAATAGGTGATAACTGAAGGAGGGGAGGTAGAGGAGTGATAATTTGCATGGCCCAGGGGCAAAACAAAATAAAATAAAAATCGATGTTTAAAGTTGATTTTTTTTTTTCTCTGACTCTTAAGAGTCTTCCCGCAGTCCGCCGGGGGAACTCTTAAGAGTCTTCCAGCAGTTCCCGGGTTAACAGGGTTGCCTGGAACGCCGCCATTAGGACAAGAGACTGAAACTGCACGTATGTGTGGAACACTCAGTCTTAAAATTGTATGTATGTATGCACCCCATAATTCTGAAGCTCTGTGTTATGTCGACCACCCCCAGCTAAAAACAATTATAAATAAATAAAAAAATAAAAACAATGGGGAATGTGCCTTGGATATAGATAATTCTGAGAGGGTTACAGTTACTGACAGATAATTGTATTCAACTTAAGAACAACCTAAAGAAATCAAAGGGATACAAAACTATTGCAATGAATCTATAACTCCCACAGGTTCTCCTTAACCCATTCGCTGCGGGTGACGTTCTGGAATGTTTTGGCAAGTTACAGCAATTTCCAGGCTTTAAAAGCCTGTAAAAACCGTAGAAATCGAGTGTCAGTGGGCGGGAGCGTGAGGGGCCCACCTCAGACCCTCAGAGCAGCGAGCGGCTCACTGAGGTAGACTGTGTCTCACACGGGTCTCTCTGCCTCTCACAACAGTGTTGCCTAGCGAGCGAGTGCTACCAAATAGCGGGTTTTCCGCGTTTCACTGGCACCGCTGCGGGTGAACCAGGCCACCTACGGGGCCCGTTCTGGTCTCATTTTGAAGCTATTTTCGCCTAGTTTTAGGCAGAATACAGTTAATTTAATGCAGATTCCTAATTTATCATTCAGGAGTGCCTGAATATGCCCTAAATAGCCTAAACATAGCCGCAACAAAAGGGTTAAACTTAATAAAACAGGCTAATGATAGCCACAATAAAGTTAATATAACTACACACCAGTATCTTTATTAATCCTCTGCTTCCCACAAACTCTTTAACCTCAATTATAATGTAAAACTTGCAAAATAAACAAACCAATAAAGGGACGGACACAATATAGATTAAAGACCTTATCAAAATCACTATGTGGAAATAACGCTTAAGCAATTAAATTTTAAAACTTGCAAAACAAACAAACCAAAACTGGGACAAAGACAATATAAAGGCAAAGAACTAATCAAAATTGATATGTGGAAACAACGCTTTAGCAAAATAAAACTATGAAATTAAAATGTAAAACTTGCAAACAAACCAAACCAAAACTGGGACAAAGACAAAGAACTAATCAAAATCACTGTATGGAAACAACGCTTTAGCAAGATAAAGTTATGAAATAAGGGTGGGTGGGACTCGTTAGCCTTGGTCGGCAACTCATCTAGGGGAGACAACCTTATACAAATCCGGGTGGATGGGACTCGTCAGCCTTGGTTGGCAACCTGTCTAGGGGAGTAAACCTGATACAAATCCGTACTGCTTACCTAAGGGTAAGGCAGGTTAGTGGATGGATTAGCCGAACACTACTGTAGAAAAAGAGTGCTAACAAGATACACAGAGGGCCTCGGAGTCGGACCGATGCTAAATTGAGTGGTCAATCCTGTAAGTCCTTCCCTAAACTGGCTCGGGTTGTCCCTCTCACAGGGAATAGGTCCGCTTGGGGGCATTCTGTGTATGGCCACCCTCGTAAGGGGAGTAAGGCGTCCGGCAATAGATAGATAGAATCAACCAGATACAGCGCACATCACTACATGAGCAAGTTAATTTGTTTCACAAGCAAACTAATCGCACACATAACAACGCACTATCATCACGTTCAAGGAATTACTATTTTTTTAAATAGGACAACACAAAACTAACATTGTCGAATGCTAGCCACAATATACTGGAGAAATCTGTCAATACGCTGAAAAACTTCATTAACCCGTAAACGGCTGCAAAGCTCATAAGAGGTTTTACTGGGCGACGGCGGCAAAGCTCTTAAGAGGGAGGCCTAAAAAAAAATGTTAAACAACCCCAGTCGCACTAAACAATTTTTTTTTTTTTTCCCCCTATACCTCATATCACTCCTCCACATCCCCTCCTTCCTCCCTTTCCCCTCCCCCTTCAATTATCACCTATTTTCCCTGTTATTCCATAATTTGTTGGTATATTTTTGTGCTAACATTAGCAAACTGTGTGGAGGATGTGCTTACGTGCCTAGCGGGTGTGTTACATAACCGAGTGTGTGTATGAGTAGGCTCAGTGTGGCTTGAGGCCTCGTGGAGGGAGGGGTTGCCTCAATTTTCTCCATAATTCATGAATGGGCTGGTCCATCTATATTCGCGATTTTGACCAGAAAAATTATATTTTCACTTGTTTTATTGTTGTTACAGGTTACTATCTTCATAGTGAAGATAAAATAGGCTCATATGAATAAGTAATAACGATATTTATCGTAAAATGATGATTATAGGCCTGAATGGAGCCAATATGCTCGCCCATGGGGAGCTAGTTCAATACCCGCCCCTCGCCGTTTTCGGGTTAATGCCGGACCATGATACCACTTTACCTTTAACCCTCCTGGCCCGGGCTGGTCCTCCAAAGGACAGTGTCGGCTACCCGGGCGATCTGGCCGAAAAACGTCTAGGCCTAGGCTACCCTATTTTTGCTTAGTTTAACTGCTACAAATTTCCCACGCATCTATAAACGTAGTGCGGTTTCTAATCTGTAGACTGGCATTGAGTAGAGCTCTCTAAGTCAACTGGTTCAGTTGTGATGACGATTTCTGTGGAGCGAATTTTTCCGCGATGTTGACAATATCGGAGCTTTTTAGACACTAATTTTGTCTGACGTCACAACAATAACATTGATCCGACGTCTCCTTATTGTTTTCGGAGGTGCGGTGACGCAACGATCGGCTTTGTTTACATGCGTCGGATGCACGGCGTTCAGACCAAGCTCTGAATAGGCTTGAAAGCTTACTGCCTATTAACAGGACACCCAGACTCCTGCCCTTCTTTCGTGGTGTCCTTTCACACTGACACCCGGGCAGGAAGGGTTAATTCTGGCTAAGAGTAGATGATTTTATGCAGTTTATGAAGGACCTATATTATTCAGAGGATTTATCAAGATCGTATTTACCCCTATGAGGCCAAAACAGTGATGACACAATATAGATAAAAGAAATGATCAAAATCACTGTGGAAATAACGCTTTAGCAATACAGTATAACATTTTGAGATGTTACAGACCTACAGTACCAAATTATTACAGACCACAAATACAACACATCACAAACACCCCACACATCATCCTGGGTGGTGATTTCAGTGCAAAGACGTCGGCCTGGTTTGTCGACAACCCCGACACAGAGGGCTGGTCCTACAACACCAAACAGACAACCTATATATCCTCAATAACATTCATCAGCATACCCATACTCCCCACCAAGCCCTCTACACCCCATCATCTCCTGATATCACTCTTTGCTCCCCCGAACTCGCCCCCACAACATCCTGGAGGGTGGTCAGAACCTTAGGTTCAGACCACCTCCCGATCATTATCACCACCAAAACAAGACTCACCCCAGCTAGCCACAGACACACTAACTATAAAAGAGCTAACTGGGAAGCTTTCACAAATGAGACAGAACAACACTTTGAAACCTTAAACAGTACACCCATCTCTAACATCAACAATACTGTCCCACAGATCACCTACATCAAGAACCCAAAGTCCTAAAAGTCAAAGATCATCTAGACATGAGAGGCACTCAATTCCTGGCAGCAGCCTCCACGAATCAACACCACCCACTACACTACATGGCAACACACCCACAGACACCAAGAAATAACACCGCTATCACACACAAATACTGTCTTCTCTCCCTCCCTGCCCACCCCAAACCAACTTCCGGAAGCACATCCATACTCATATCACTCGCCGTTCCATCCACTCACTCATAGACAACACGCAGCTGCAAGCACGACCTCCCGAAATCCATCCTTCTGAATCCTCCCTTCCTCGCGAGGACAGAGTCCACCTGGCCAGGCTGAGATGCGGACACCATCCACCTCTTCTGAGCTATCAGAAGAGACTGGATGACTCCGTCGTCGACGCCTGCCCGGGTTGTAACACAGCACCCCATACCATAAAACACATCACAGAAGACTGCATTTCACACAACCACTTACACCAACAACACAATTTACACTATTTGAGAGCTCTGTGGGAAACCCCGACCGTGGCCATGGCCTTCCTTAAGGACTCGGGGCTGTTCGGCCAGGCAGCTTAGGGAACAATAACAACAACAACAACAACCACATTTTGAAATTAAATAACACTCCATTCTTAACATTAATCCTCCATTACAAACACCAATGCACTAGACTAAACTAATGAAAGCATATGATCCTCCTGGGACTCTTCATTATTATGTTCTCTCCACCAACCAACTTTACTCCTAAACTCGATTAATGAAATTAACAAACACATGTGGCAGTCCGGGGATTCGAACCCAGGACGCTCACACCGAAAATCAACACACTTATGCATTGCACCACGAAGACAGTTAACTCGGGACACCACACCCAGAACATAAAATAACACAAAACTAACTTTGTCTAATGCTATCCACAATATAATGGAGAAATCTGTCAATACACTGAAAAACTCCATTGATACCGGATGATTATGATCACCTTTACCCGTTTAGCACCATGACGCCTCTTTACCTTTGATTCTGGCAAAGATTACATGATTTTGTGCAGTTTAAGAAGGACCAATGTTATTCAGAGGATTTATCGAGATCGTATTTATCCTATGAGGCCTACAGATAGATTATATTTATATTTTATTAATTTCACAACACCAAACACCCCCAATGAAATTAATTAAAGTATATATGATCCGCCGGGATATGTTAAGGAAAATCGTCTAATGGCAACCAGAATACGATGAAAATAACGTCCTAGTGTTGAAGGGGTAAGAAAGACCTAGACCTATCAGGCGCCCACCGGCACACCATGGTGTAGTTGTGCGTCATGACAATGACCCTTTTCGTCTTGATGAACCAAGGGCTTTCCAGCAGTCTTCTTTTTTTGAGAGGTCATTCTCCTACATGGCTCCGAGGTTGTATAACAGGTTGCCGCTGTCCATGAGACAACGGAGTTCTGTTGAATGATTCAAGAGACAACTTAAGACTTTTCTCTTTGAGAAAAGCTATGATCATGACAGATGGCTATAGAGTTTAGGCTATTTTGCCACTGCTAGTGATTGTTAAATGTGTGTTATATATAAGCTTTCTTTTGATGCATTGATTTTTTTCTTTTTTCTTTCTCTTTCCGAGCGCTAGTGAATTCTTCGGAAAAATTGGCGCTTATGAGAAATAAGTAACATGCTTACTATTATTATTATTATTATTATTATTATTATTATACAGGTCTCCCTCGATATACGATTGGGTTACGTTCCTGAAAACCCGATCTTAAATAGAAAAATCATATAGCGAACCCTAAAATTAACAGGGTAAATGGGGATGCATTCTCGGACCAGCCAAAACCCAAACCCAAACACCTAAAAACCTATAATAATATCATACATCAGGGCATTGGATAGTGAGGGAGACCTACAGTATAGTCTATCTATCTATTGCCTGACGCCGCGATCCCCGAAGGGGTGGCCACGAACAAACCGCCCCCATGCACCTCTGTCCCCAGTCAGTCAACGCCCCTCCTCCCAACCAACACCGCCTTCGTTCATGTACTTCCTCACTCCATCCTTCCACCTCTCATTCGGTCTACCTCTCCCTCTCTTGTCCCTCCACCTCGCTCTCGTACACCCTCTTAGTCATTCTCTCGCTTTCCATACATTCCATATGGCCGAACCATCTCAAGTTGTTCCTTTTCACACTTTCCAGCACATCTACCTCCACACCACACCTCCTTCTTCTTACTTCCTCATTAGTCTGTCTATCCCTCCATGTAACTCTGCACGCACTCCTTAAGTAATTCAGTATAGTACAGTAACTAAAAGAGTGCACATTACCTTTACTTTTCTGTTGTGTATTTTCAGCTTGAAAGATCTTGATCACTGGGAAGGTTGGCCAATCATCATCTTCACACTTGTTCCTGAAAGTAAAATAGTACATTACTAAAGCTTATAATACACTACTACTACTATTACTGTAAAAATTAATTATTTCAATACAGTACACTTACAATAAAAGTACAGGTAAATAAAATAATAATAATCTTGACTTTCTACTTTTCAACATTCAGAAAACACAATTCACTAGCGCTCGGACCATATTACAATGTACTGTACTGTACTACTGTATCAATATTTAAACACAAGTTATACTCGCATATGTCATACCAACAAACTTTGTCACAGTTGTGACACACATTAACCCCTTCAGCACCATTTACCTTTAATTCTGGCTAAGAGTAGATGATTTTATGCAGTTTATGAAGGACTTATCTTATTCAAAGGATTTATCAAGATCGTATTTACCCCTATGAGGCCAAAACAGTGATGACACAATATAGATCAAAGAAATGATCAAAATCACTGTGGAAATAACGCTTTAGTAATACAGTACTGGTATACAATTTTGAAATTAAATAACACCCTGTTCTTAACATTAACCTCTGAAGTGCGCATGGGGGTAATTGGAAACGTCCCCCTGTGCTGACGTATTTGAGGTGTTTCCGTCACTAAAATATTTATTGTGCCATTAATAGCATTAATACTTATCCATATGTGCCTATTATGGGTTGATTATAAAGGTATTAACCTGAAACAACAATAAAACAAGTGAAAACAGCGTTTGGATGGTCAAAATCGGAGATATAGCCCGCGAGTTGTATAATGTATGGGTGAGGCAAGCTGCTTTCCCGCCAATTTCCCCCAAGGCCACTGAGACACAGTCGATCGATACTCTCTCTCTCTCTCTCTTGCACTCGCTTGACATCAGTGATGACAACACCCTGCTTGCAACTCGCTAATGTTAGCACGAAAATATTCCTCAGAATAAGGGAATAACAGGGAAAGTAGGTGATAACTGAAGGAGAGGAGGAAAGTGGGGAAGGAGGGGAGGTAGAGGACTGAGATTTTGCATGGCACAGGGGCCAAAAAAAAATAAAAAAATACAAAAATAAAAATTAAAAAAATATTTGTTTTTCGATGTCAAAAGTTGATTTTTTTTTTCACTCACTCATAAGAGTCTCCCCGCAGTCCGCCGGGGGAACTCTTAAGAGTCTCCCGGCAGTTCCCGGGTTAATCCACCATTACAAACCCCAATGCACTAGACTAAACTAATGAAAGCATATGATCCTCCTGGGACTCAAACTCGGGACACCACACCCAGAACATAAAAGAACACAAAACTAACTTTGTCTAATACTATCCAC
Source organism: Paralithodes platypus (assembly GCA_032716605.1). Lineage (NCBI taxonomy): Eukaryota > Metazoa > Arthropoda > Malacostraca > Decapoda > Lithodidae > Paralithodes > Paralithodes platypus. The sequence goes on from CM064579.1 coordinate 45,358,599, forward strand.
AATATAATTGAGAAATCTGTCAATACACTGGGTTGATCTGGAAAACAAGCAAAATCATAATCAACGTTACAAATGCTCAATACATGAAGTTAAAAACCAAAATATACCATGAACATTTTTCAAAAGCCTTTAACCCACAGAACACGGATGGCCCACCGGGCTGACAAATCGAGTCTTCATCGCGCACCCCGGAGCTGACTCCTGCTTGACTCAGGGCCAAAAGCACTTGATCGATGATTTTCTGCAGTCCGAATCGATGCATAAAAGCAGTGGAACTCCATGGTTTCCAAAAAAATCTTCATAAACTGAGTCAAAGTGTCTATTGATAGCCACAATAAAGGCATCATAATACTAAGACTTAATGTTACTGCCTCAAAACATTTTAATTCCACTTTAGGAAGGTTGTATAGAAGGTGTACAGTCGGTTGGCCCACGGCATGATTGGCCCGCAGTGTACTGTTACCCCCCCCCCCTTGATGCCAATATATATGATAATGACAATAAGTCACGGGGGTTGAGGGGAACCTCCTCAACCCATTATTGTATCCCATGCCAGTCAAAATAGACGAGAACGTGATTGCGAGCATACGAATAATGTAAACACTACATGGACGGCGGCCCGACCGTCAGCCGGCCCAACTGCCATGGGACCGTGTACAAATATCACTGCAAAATATTACAGTACCGCTATCTCAATTCAATCGCTACCTTTCACAACTTGGTCATAACTCAATAATCTTCTCAATTGATAACTACAATAAAACAAACAACAACAACGGGATCATAATACTCACAGGGTTACATATAATCCAAGCTAAGTTTACCTTCTATTGGCTCAATAATACCATGCTCAAAAAACCAATGATACAGAGAACACCGCAGCTATGCAATGCTTCAGTGTATGCCCCTCAACTTTACTATTAGGAGGACTTCTAGAAATATAAGGGGTACTGAATAAATTATCTTGATTGACGCATCATTAGCACATTTGTTTTCCTATACTGTATGATATGGTGTTCTGCAATTTTATCCCCAATATAAACACTAAAAATGTAATACAGTACTGTATTAAATTGTAAAACTTGCTAAACAAACAAACCAAAACTGGGACAAAGACAATACAGTATAAAGGCAAAACAACTAATCAAAATGGCTATGTGGAAACAACGCTTTAGCAAAATATATATACGGTAACAAAATTAGCCCTTGGTCAAACAAACTATTCCAAAGACTAATACAACTACTGTATTCTTCCTAAACTTAATCAAATCTCCTGGTGGTAGCCACTAGAAAATAACAATTCTAAAATATGCCATAATTCTGAGAGGATTAAACTTGCTGACAGATCGTTTTTCGTTTAATATGAATTTTTTTATGAAATACAAGAACACAATCCACCACATAGGGTGTACATAGGGTGGACTTCTGGAATGACACCGTCAGTGTCATTTCAGGCCTCTCGGAGAACGAAATAACTATCGTGGGGGGGGACCTCAATGGTCACGTGGGAGCATCTGCAGATGGATACGAGGGGGTACATGGAGGAATTGGTTACGGAAGGAGAAATCTAGAAGGCGAATATATATTGGAGTCCTGCGTTGCACTCAACATGGTTGTGTGTAACACAAAGTTCAAGAAAAGACAGAGCCACCTGATCACATATAACTCTGGGGTCTCCAGTAGCCAGATAGATTACTTCTTGGTTAACAGGAAAGACTGGAAACTAGTTCGAGATGTAAAGGTCATCCCGAGCGAAGAATGTATCCCCCAGCATAAGCTACTTGTGTGCGACATGAGCTTATACAGAGATCCTAAGCGCAAGAAGGTTTACATACCCAAAAGGAAAGTGTGGCTGCTGAAGGACAAGGAAGTTAGGGATAGGTTTCATAATGAACTGGAGGAAATGAATAGAAATAAGGAAGCTAGGCCTAACGATGTAAATAGCCAATGGAACTTTCTTAAGCATAGCCTTATCGCTGCCACTGACAAAGTCTGTGGGAAAACAAAGGGTCACCCCAGGAATAAGACCTCTTGGTGGTGGAACGATGAGGTAGAACATGCTGTGAAAGAGAAAAGGAGATGCTTCAAAGCATGGAAGAAAGGAGGCAGCAGGGAGGAATACCAGGCAGCTAAACGAACTGCCAAAAGAGTTATTTACAATGCTAAAAATCGCATTAAGGACCTGGTCCTCGAACAAGTGTGTAACACTGACAATCCCAATGGGATCTTCAACCTAGCTAGGCGAGTTAAAAATGACAGTAGGGATATTATAGGTGAACAGTGTGTTAGAGATGATAATGGGAAGATTGTGTATGCAGAAAATGAAATCAGAGAAGCATGGAAGGTACACTATGAACGATTGCTAAATGTAGAGTTTGAATGGGATAAGGAACAGCTTAGTATCGAAAAACCAATATCTGGGCCCCCTCCTTTGATAGCACCAGCTGTAGTGAGCGACGCAATCAATAAAATGAAGGACGGTAAAGCTCCAGGTTGCTCCGACATTGTCGCTGAGATGATAAAAGCCTCAGGGGAGATTGGTGTAAACTTAGTCACTGAGTTGATAAACACCATTATTAAAGATGAGAAAATCCCAGAGGATTGGCTCAAAAGTGTAATAGTAAATATATACAAAGGAAAAGGGGATGCGCTAGATAGAGGAAATTATAGGGGCCTGAAAATGCTTGACCAAATCATGAAGGTCTGTGAGAGAGTCCTTGAGGGTTTGATCAGGCAAAGCATCTCTATTGATGATATGCAGTTTGGTTTTATGCCAGGACGTGGTACAACCGATGCTATCTTCATAGTCAGGCAGATACAGGAAAGATACCTACTAAAAGGCAGGGATCTTTACTTTGTGTTTGTGGACCTGGAGAAGGCCTTTGATAGGGTACCTAGAGATGTTGTACAGTGGGCTATGAGGAAACTTGGTGTGGAAGAGTGGCTGGTGCGTGTGATAATGAAGATGTATGAGGATTCGCGAAGTTCGGTGAGGGTGAAAGGTGTACTGAGTGATGAATTCGCAGTCCGTGTTGGAGTCCATCAGGGTTCAGTGTTAAGCCCCCTCCTCTTTATTATGGTCTTGGAGGCGCTGTCTAGAGTTTTTAGAGGCGGACTCCCGTTGGAACTGTTTTATGCAGACGATTTAGTCCTAATAGCTGACAGTATGCAGGATGCTGAGGCCAAATTCAGAAAGTGGAGAGAGGGCATGGCGAGCAAGGGTTTAAGAGTCAATATTAACAAAACCAAGGTTATGCATTGTAGTTTGAGACGAGGCAATGTGGAAAAGAGCGGTGCATACCCATGTGCAGTGTGTGGAAAGGGAGTGGGCGTTAACTCAATTCAATGTAGCATCTGTCGATGTTGGGTACACCATGGGAGTAAGCGCTGTAGTAGAATAAAGGGGCCCCTGCCGAAGGATAAGTCAGAAATAGAGAAATTTGAGTGCGTAGTGTGCAAAGGCGAGCTTGTGTTAAGTGATGATCCTGTGGCTGTGAATTTTGGAAATGAGTCTTTGGAGCTGGTGAACAAGTTTTGTTACCTAGGAGATACCATCTCTGCCGGTGGTGGGGCCGAGGCTGCCACTGTTGCTAGAACTAGGTGTGGCTGGGGGAAGTTCAGAGAATTGATGCCAATCCTGACCATGAAAAGAATGCCTCTCCCCCTGAAGGGAAAGGTGTATGCCTCATGTGTTAGAAGTGCAATGACGTATGCCTCAGAAACATGGGCCGTTAAAGTAGAGGATGTCAACAGAATGGAGCGTAATGAGATGAGAATGGTGAGATGGATGTGTGGGGCCAGGCTACAGGATAGAATAACAAATGTTGAGCTGAGGAGACGTTTAGGTATAAAGAGTATTAGCGAGGTGATGCGTACAAGTAGACTGGGATGGTATGGACATGTGGAGAGAATGGATGAACAAAATTGGGTGACAAAATGCAGGTCTGTGATTGTGGAGGGAGCTGCACCAAGGGGTGGACCGAGGAAGACCTGGGATCGGACTATACGCGCCGATCTCAAATCCAAGAACTTGACAAGTGAAGCAGCCCTTAACAGGGTTGCCTGGAACGCCGCCATTAGGACAAGAGACTGAAACTGCACTTATGTGTGGAACACTCAGTCTTAAAATGTTATGTATGTATGTATTACTACACGATTCTGCCTTTCACCGGGACATTTTTCTACCGAAAAATGAACATATGTATCTCAAAAAACGATTCTTGGGGATATTTTTATAAGCTTCATGGAGGTCTACGGAACAAACTTCGGGATGGATGTAGATTCCGGGCGTATGGTCATCATGTTTACATAGGGCGATCGCCGCGGTTAACTTCGCATCTATTTTGACGGCTAGTTTTTTCCGTTATTTGCCCCCTGCTGGCAATATATATAATGATGACAATATGTCATTGTGGGGGGGGGGGGGATTCAAACTAGATGGGAACTTGACTGCAAGCGTCCGACGCCTTCCCCGCCGCCGTCATGTTTACATTTGTCAATCGCCGTGGTTCAAGTTCGTGTCTATTTTGATGGCAATTTTTTTCTCGGTTATTTGATCCCTGCTGGCAATATATATGATGATGACAATATGTCATGGGGGGGGGGGTGACGGGGGGGGGGCTTTGAATATTATTGTATCCAAAGGATGTCAAAATAAACGGGAACATGATGGCAAAGGTCCGACGCCACTACACGTAGGTTTTTAAGGGGTAATGCTTGTTAATCCTACCGGGATTGATGTATTAAAATGGGAAAAATTATCCACTACTGACATGTTTAATGTGAAATTCACTAATAAAATGTTACTTACTTTAGGAACAAATTACCTTATATGCTTGAAATTAGAAAAATAGTATAGTGTTAGTAAAGAAAGGCTTACAAAACGTGGGAGAATTGACAAATATACCATTTGTATACTGTTCCACAGTAATACAGTCTATCTATCTATTGCCGGACGCCTTACTCCCCTTACGAGGGTGGCCATACACAGAATGCCCCCAAGCGGACCTATTCCCTGTGAGAGGGACAACCCGAGCCAGTTTAGTGAAGGACTTACAGGATTGACCACTCAATTTACGATCCGTCCAATTACGATCCGTCCAACTCCGAGGCCCTCTGTGTATCTTGTTAGCACTCTTTTTCTACAGTGGTGTTCGGCTAATCCATCCACTAACCTGCCTTACCCTTAGGTAAGCAGTACGGATTTGTATCACGTTTATTCCCCTAGACAGGTTGCCAACCAAGGCTGACGAGTCCCATCCACCCGGATTTGTATAAGGTTGTCTCCCCTAGATGAGTTGCCGACCAAGGCTAACGAGTCCCATCCACCCATACAGTAATATTGTCAATATATTCAAATATTTGTAATATATAAAACAAACAATTACTTATGCTAGTCAAGATAGGAAGAAGATTCAAAGATACTCTCCTAACCTTATTAAAGTTTTCTGACATTAACCACAATACAATATCAGCAAAATCAGGGTGAAGCCTTCCACTATCATACTCTTGGTAAATTTTCATAATAATTACAGCAATATAAATAAAATACTCACATTAGGGTCTTCCTGTGTCGCCGCACCTCCTCTGTCATCTCCATCATCTTGGCATCTGCCCGCAGATCCCGCTGTCAGGCTGGGCGCTGTAACTCTGTGCGAGGTGGCAACATGTCCTCCCGCTGCATGAAGGCTGAGGCTGGGCGGGTGTCTGACCTGGGGGGGTCAGGGGCGTCATGTGAGGCGGGGGGGGGGGGGTTAGGGTGTGGTGGCCGGGACCAGGGCGGGTACGGTTGCGGGGGTCAGGGTGGAAGATGACGTTCTGGTAGTAACGTTCCTCCTCCATTGCCTTTCTTGGGTTGCTAGGATGCCGACCACCACCACCACCACTCACACCGGGATAACCTCCTTCACTGAAGTTCTGGGTTGATCTGGAAAACAAGCAAAATCATAATCAACGTTACAAATGCTCTATACATGAAGTTAAAAAGGAAAAAATACCATGATATAATATAAATGTATGAAATATAATCTTTTTCCCTTAACTCTCTACCTTCAACACCAGGGTGTCAGGTTCTGGAGATAACGCAAATGTTCATACCGAAAGTTACGGCATTCGCATAATATATGGGGAATTGTAAGAACTGTACGACATTGCTGGCAATAGGGAGGTGGAGATCTAGGTAGAGACATTAGGTAACCATGTGTTAGCCTAGTATGTCCAAGACGAAGCCTGGTAAGCACAACCTGGTCAATACGATCAGAAGAGGGAGGAGTCGTCCAGGGAAATACGTCGTCTTTGAAAGAACGGAGATGTATAGTGGTAGGGAGACTCCTCCACTCCACACACCACTTATCACAGACTTTAGACTTAAGGACCAGAAAGACGTCAGGTAGGCACATGAGAGAGACGCTAGGAGTGCCCCGCCTAGCTCTCTTGGCCAGAGTATCCGCTCTTTCGTTCCCTCTTACCAGTGTTACCAGTGTTACCAGTTTGCTGTTATTACAGTAGGGTGATAGATGTACTCCAAGAAAGAGGCGGATGGGTGGACTGCGTCTACTTAGACCTTTCCAAAGCATTCGATAAGGTACCACATAAGAGATTGTTATCTAAGCTTGAGACGCTAGGATGTGTCAGGGGGAGTTTGCTGAAATGGATGGAATTTAACAGATAGGGAAATGAGGACCAACATTAGAGGAACTTACTCATCGTGGCGGAAAGTTGAGAGTGGTGTGCCGCAGGGATCTGTGTTGGCACCTCTCATGTTTCTTATGTATGTGAATGACCTGCCGATAGGCATAAACTCCTACATGTCAATGTTTGCAGATGACGTAAAAATTATGAGACAAATAACAAATAAAAGTAGTTGTGAGGAGCTTCAAGGGGATTTAGATAAAATATACGAATGGAGCACCAAGTGGAAAATGAAATTTAATATAAGTAAATGCCATGTGTTAAATATGGGAAGAAGTGTGAATAGACCAAATTGGGAGTACAGGATGGGAGATAATATAATTAGCAAGGCCGAAAAAGAAAAGGATTTAGGGTTGATTATACAAGATAACTTGTCGCCAGAGAAACATATTAACAAGCTCTTTAGCGGAATGTATGCAATGGCCGGGAATATGAAAGTTGCTCTGAACTACTTGGATGAGACCATGGTAGCGAAAATTATAAAAAGTATGATTAGACCAAGATTGGAGTATGCAGCAGTGGTGTGGTCCCCGCATCTAAAGAAGCATATTCACAAGTTAAAAAGAATCCAGAGAGCAGTTACTAGATTGGTTCCAAGTCTCAGAGAACTGCCATATGAATTAAAATGTAAAACTTGCAAACCAAACAAACCAAAACTGGGACAATGACAATATAAAGTTAAATTCAATTATCAAAATCGCTATATGGAAACAACGCTTACTAAAATTAAAATTATTAAATAAAAGAACACAATCCACCACATAGGGTGTACATTACTACATGAGCAAGTTAATCTATTTCCCAAGCAAACTAATCACACATATAACAATGCACTATCGTCACGTTAAAAGGAATTACTGTAGTCAAGTTCGGGAAGTTGAAGGGAGGCTAGACAAATTAAATCTACCGAGTCTAAAAGAGAGGAGAGAGGGGGGAGACATGATAATGATGTACAAATGCAGCCGAGGGCTGGAGAGGCTGGATAGGGAGGATATATTAATTATGGATACAGGAATAACTAGAGGCCACAGCTACAAAGTAAAAAGACCTACCTGCAAGAACGATATCAGGAAGTTTAGCTTCCCCTATAGATGTATTGACAAATGGAATAGGCTGGAGGAGGAGGTGGTAGGGGCAAGGAACATTCATATTTTCAAGAACAAATTGGATGAAAGTAGACTGAGAGACGGGACAACACAAGCTTAGCTCAACTCCTGTAAACTACAATTAGGTAAATACAATTAGGCAATTAGGTAAATACTAAGACCGACGTGGGCAGGGACCCAGCAGAACGTGATGGTACGGCCCAGGAGCAGGACATGAAGCAAGCTGGCAATGTGCCTAACAAGGGGGTCACGTGGTGCATAGCAGTGTAGTGCCTGCAAGGCACTTAAGGAGTCACTGCATATGATAATGTGAGGAACGTTGCATGGGAGATCACCTATCAAGCCCAATGCACCCTGTATAGCTAATAATTCAGCGGTGAACACCGAGGAAAACGGATGGAGCGTGCTCTGATGTGATCCATATTCAGACACTGCTGCACAACCCACTAAGCCATCTTCCTTGGAACCATCGGTGTAAATGAAAACAGCCGGACGGTGACAGAGCAGGTGGTTCAGGGCCAGAGTGCGCAAAATATCCATCATTGTGAATTAAAATGTAAAACTTGCAAACTAAACAAACCAAAATTGGGACAAGGACAATATAAAGTCAAATTAAATTATCAAAATCGCTATGTGGAAACAACGTTTACTAAAATGAAAATTATTAAATAAAAGAACACAATCCACCACATAGGGTGTACATTACTACATGAGCAAGTTAATCTGTTTCCCAAGCAAACTAATCGCACATATAACAACGCACTATCGTCACGTTAAAGGAAGTAGTCAAGTTTGGGAAGTCCGGGACGTTCTGGCAAATTTTACTAAACTCTGCATGAATAAAGAAACTATATGTTAAATGTCAAAATATTATTTAAAATCAAATTTGCAACATGACAAGACATTAAAATAGTACAAAATACAAATATTGATAAGATATCTATACTATTACAAAATAATATATAAAATACAGTACAGCACTCACTAACGATAGTGCTATCGGGTAGGTACCTGTAAGCATAGCATGCCTCAAGTGACCCCTATCAATAACTACCCTACAAATAACCTACATTTATAGCACAAATAAACTAAGGAAATCGCAAAAGTAAGTAAGTAAAGTAAAAGTAAAAAAGAAGGTAGAGGTATGGAGCCAAGGCCAGGCTTTCTTTGCCGTTTTTAGAGAAAGAAAAATAAGGTCTCAAAATTGTCATTACTCACAGGGGTAACATTAAGCAAGATGGTTGACAAAACTTTCCATCCAGCCTGTACAAAGGGCTGAACTACTATGGAGGTGCCGAAGCAAAAGCCAGTCCAAGTAACAGTAGATGTGGTGTCTACCGTCTGGATGCTGCCGAGTGACACTTTGTGTGCGCGCTACTCTATTTTATGGGTCACAATACAACGCTATGCTTGAGAGATGCTTATGAACACAAAGATGATGGCTTTCCCAAAAACTCAGTTGCTACTCTGCAATTCTCCTTTAATAAATGCCCTAAAATAGCTCTTCAATTTACTTTTCCTTAAAATATTGATCACCAGGTTATGACAACCTTACAGGGACTCATTTCCCCCACAATTATATTAAGTGTGTAGTAATAGTAGTTGTTACGTGTTTTGAATAAACCGTGCTTGGCGCCACCTAACTCATTACCCACAATGCAAGGGGGTCTGCCCACTACTAATGGCTAGAGAATAAACACAGCTGTCTCACTCCACCAGTCTCTTCTTCATTACCTGCATTGACCTCTATACCTGAACTCACCATGCCTATTACTACTACTACTACGAACACGAAACATAGTGGCAGCCTGGTGAAGGTGGAGATGAGAGGATAATCCCGAGTATGCTGTTGATTGGAAGAAATGCTGTTATGTTATGTTGCTGCCCTTGCCGAAACATTCAAATCTGCGAATGTCGGACCAATATGAACCTGCTGATTTCTCCTGCCCGTGAGTCAAGTTATCTTCTAGCAACTTACTGATACATGTACCTGTGATCTACAAGCCTGTCAGGATGACTGACAACAGCCCTGCCCCTCACCAAGACCGCCGACATGCTGGTGTCAAGAATCCCCAACCCTTCTGTTTGGGAACAAATGTGGCGGAAAACTGGAAGCTGTTTAAACAACGTTGGAGTATGTATGCTCTTCTTGCAAAGATACACACTGAAGAAAAGAACATTCAAGTAGCTACTTTCCTACAATACCTAGCAGACGACGCCCTCAATGTGTACAATGGATTCCAGTTTGACAGTGAAGAAGCCAACAGAACAGTGAAAGACATTATCGACAAATTTTATCAGTTTGCCATTGGGGAAGTTAATGTTCCATATGAGAGATTCATGTTTAATACTAGGAACCAACAAGAGGGAGAGCTTTTTGATAAATTTTATTCAGATTTGCAAACTCTTGTAAAGACATGTGATTATTGTGACTCCTGTAAAACGTCTTTGATGAAAGACAGAATTGTGTTGGGTATTCAGGACTCCAGTGTTCGTACTGAGCTACTTAAAATGAGAAATCTAACTCTGGAGATTTGTATTGATGCCTGTAAAGCTGCTGAGAGTGCCAAGTCACAAACCAGAGTCCTGAACCCTGAAACTGTGAATAAAGTTAGGTCAAGACCAGGCAAATCTAACCAGGCATTTAGTTCTAACAGTGTGTCTAGAAAGTGTAAGTTTTGTGGTCTCTCACATGTATTTGCAAAGAGTAGGTGTCCAGCTTTTGGGAAAGAATGTCGGAAGTGTGGTGAAAAAGATCATTTTGCAAGCTGTGTAGTGCCAATGTTGCTGATAAATCCTCTAGGTCCAGAAAGAAAGCTGTATGCCAGGTTGCTGAGTGTGAACATGACTCCCAGAGTTCTAATTCTGATGAAGAATGGGTAAATTCTCTAGATTGCATGTCTGTAAACTCTGTAAAGCCTGCTAGTAAGGATGTTAAATGTTGCATGTTGGTGGATGATAAAGAGGTAACTTTCCAGATTGACACTGGCTCATCAGTCAATGCTCTACCAGTACAGTATGCAAGGAATGTACAGAAGACTAATAGAATTCTTACCACCTGGAACAACTCCATTCAAACTCCCTTGGGTGTGTGTAGGAGAAGCATTAAGAATCCGAGGAATGGTAAGAAGTATTCTGTAGAGTTTGTCGTGTTTGAAGGAAATTTAGCCCCTCTTTTGGGACTTCGGGTTGGCAGACAAATGGGTCTAATCACGGTTAATGAAAATGCATTTGAATGTGTGGATGCTCTGAAAGTGACTGAGGCTGACTGTAAAGCTGAGATTTTGAGTGGTAGTCTAGGTACCCTGCCAGGTCTACAGCCACTTTCATTAGATCCTCAGGTGCAGCCAACCATTATGCCTGATAGGAGAGTTCCTGTTGCACTTAAGATTAAGCTGAAGTCTGAACTTGATCGACTAGAAACTTTAGGTGTTATTGTACCTGTTAGTGAACCAACTGAGTGGGTTAGTCAGATTGTTGTTACACCCAAGAAGAATGGTGACATTAGAATTTGCATAGACCCTAGAGAACTCAACAAAGCTTTGCTCCGAGAGCGTTATACTTTTCCTGTACTTGAGGACACACTACACAAGTTGGGCCAGTCAAAAGTGTTCTCTAAAGCTGATCTTGCCTCTGGGTACTGGCACATCAAACTTGATGAAAAATCTAGTTTCCTAACCACTTTTCAAACATGTTGTGGCAGATACCGCTGGGTCCGGCTTCCTTTTGGTTTGTCAGTATCGTCAGAAATCTTTCAAAAAAAGACTGCTTAAGGCGTTACAAGGCCTATCTGGTGTAGTGTGCATAGCTTATGATGTGATAATTCATGGGAAATCTCTGGAAGAGCATGACACCAACTTGGAGCAATTCTTTAAGAGGTGTCAGGCAATGAATATAAAGCTAAATAAGGACAAGCTCACTCTGAGAACTGATAATGTCAAATTCATGGGACACTGTATCACAAAAGATGGCCTGGTAACTGATCCTGACAAAATTAGAGCTATATGTGAGTACTCGGCTCCTACAAATGTAGTGGAACTGAGATGCTTCTTAGGCATTGTTAACTATCTTGCAAGGTTCCTTCCCAATTCATCATCTGTCTTGTATCCCTTACATAATCTTGAAAAGAAAGATGTTTCTTGGGTGTGGTCTGCCACTCAACAAGAAGCTTTTGATCAAATTAAGAATATGATTACATGTAGCCCTGTACTTGCATTTTACAACCCCTGTGATGAGCTTACCCTGGAAAATGATGCTAGCGAGTATGGTCTAGGCTCTGCGCTAATGCAAAATGGGAAGCCTGTAGCTTTTGCCAGTCGATCCTTCTCTAAATCTGAAAGAAACTATGCGCAGATTGAGAAAGAAATGTTAGCCATAGTGTATGGATTGGAGAAATTTCATCACTATACGTATGGAAGATCAGTTAGGGTCCTCACAGATCACAAACCACTTAGTGTCCATAGTGAACAAGCCACTATCTCGTGCCCCGCGACGACTCCAATCAATGCTCCTCCGCACTCAAGACTACCAGTACCTGCTGATGTACCGCCCCGGTAAAGAAATCCCTATTGCTGATGCTCTTTCACGTGCTCCCATACCTGACACAGGAGACGATTCCTTTTCTGTGAACAGTCTAGCCTACTCCCAATTCCGTGAATCTCGCCTCCAGGAGATACACCGTGCCACAGAAGAGGATTCAACTCTAAAGTGACTCAAGGTAGTTCAGACTATTCAAAACAAAGCGTTATTTTTACATAGCGATTTTGATTAGTTCTTTTGCATTTATCTTGTGTCTCCCAGTTTTGGTTTGTTTATTTTCCGAATTTTACATTGGACAAACCTGGAATCGCTCGAGCTGTTCGGTCTTCTCTTGCAGTGTACACTTGGGGGCGTAGTTCTTGAGGGCGGCCTCCGAGTCCCCCAGCCAGGAGAGGATGCGATCGTAGGTGCCCTCGTAGTCGTGCCACTGCTGTAGCCGTTCCTCAAGCCCATGCTTCACATCAGCCAGGGTGCTGGCATACTTCGCTAGCTCATACCTACACAAACGTTACGTTTAGTTAAGGGGGGTCACCGGCTTTTTTTAATCTTTCTCTCCTTTTCTCTCTTTTCCTGGCTTGTATCCATTCGGCCCCATTCAGCCAACTGTTTTTCCCCATCAAGGTGTCAATTTCTTCCTGGCGAGCGATATCGAGCCAGCATTGTATGGAGAAATCCGGCTTTTCCGTAGACATTTTTTTATCGAAAAATGTACAAATTTAGCTTGCTGTCAAAACAAAAATATGTATATGCTGGTTTGCTATCGCTCGCCAGGAAAATATTGACACCTGGATGGGGATAAACGTCTTAAAACAGTAGGCTGAATAGGGCTGACTGGATACAAACCAAAGTGAGAGGGAGAGAAAGAGAAAAAAAAAGCGAGGTGGGGTCCATTAACTGGGTGATCAACACATGGCTGCTCTTGGACAGCATGATAAATGGGCTATTATAAATCCCCTCAGATAGGTTACCTGCCAAAGTTAACAAGTCCTATTCACCCAACACATAAAGGAGCTTCATAAAAACTTGAAAAGGATTATTTTTTGTCTCTAAAAGAGAAGCTTCAATTCCACAGGGTATAATATATACTGTTATCGCATAATCATATGCTTTTATTAATTTCATTTGGGGGGTTATTGGTGTTAAGAACAATGTTAAGAATAAATAAATTCTCTATAAAATTTAATTATCAGTCTTACATGGATGCTTTTCCTTATTTTTTAGTCTTAAATAAATTTTAGTTAATTTAGTTCTTAAATAAATTTAAGAATATAGTCTTTGCTTTTATGGGATATATTAGAGCTAATTCTAAGAAATCCAAAGATAACCGTATTAAAGATAAAGTCCTGTCCACTTTAAATTATTCCTCTAAAATTTTAGACAAAATTAATGTTAACAGTCTTATTAATTCAAAGAAAGTTAAGTCCATATTACCAGATGGTTGTAAAGATTTCAAACCATTAATAGTGTATTCATATGAACGACCTGTTGGGTCTATTATTTGTAATTATAATAAAGTTTTAGGAAATCTTTCAGATAATGATATTTTCAATAATAATAAATGCGTGTGTGAAAGAGTCATGGATATGCCAGCTAGCAGACGTGATGCACTAGCAAAGTTCATTTATAGTCCGATATGTCACATATTAACAGGTGATGTAGAACTAGTTAAACATTTTGCAAACGACAAATTAGCGGAGCTATGTCGTAAAGGGTTTAAATTTAGAATAGGGAGTAATAAAGTAACATGGGACATAATTTTAAAAGATATTGTTTTTTCAGTCAATAAATTAAAAGATAAATTGTTAAAAATTGCGTGCTGCAATGCGAGAGAACTAGAAGCATGGTCTAAATTATTAATTAAGTTAATTAGAAATAAAATTTTCTCGCTTAAAAATGAATTTAATCTTTCAGATTTTATAGACTATAATTATAATAAGCTTAAAGCTGATTTAATAAATTTACATAAACATTTTGTAATCACTACAGTAGATAAAGCCAGCAATAATTATAGCTTCACATGTAAGAAATTTTATCTTGAAAATATGAAAAAAGAATTAGGTATTAAGGGTAACATATTACGTAAAAATATTTGCGGTAATTCTGTTTATGAAATTCAAAATAATCTGAATATTGATAACTTAATCGATGAACATACCAAGAAAAATATAATATTTGATATTAAACTTTCTGATAAGAACAAGTGCATTGCAAAATTATACATGTTACCTAAATTTCATAAAAGACCTTATAAATATCGCTTTATTGCCGGAGCAAAATTTGCTACCACTAAAACTCTATCAGAACAAGTAGTAAATTGCTTAAAATACATTAAAAGTACTCATAAAAGATATTGTAATACCATCATGAGAAGAACTGGCATTAACTATTATTGGAGTGTTGACAATTCGTTAGAAGTTATTGATAAAATAAATACCATGCCGAAAGTTACCTCGGTACATAGCTTCGACTTTTCAACTTTGTATACCAATTTGCCTTTAGATTTAGTATATTCAGAGCTTTGCTTTATTATAGATTTGCACTTTGACAGGTTCGTTAGGAATGGTAATTATTTCATAAATGTTTATACATATTTTAATAATGCATCACTTAGCACTACTCCCACTAGTTCTGTATATTTTGATAGAACTAAACTTAAAGATGCCCTTAAATTCCTCCTTTTCAATACTTATGTTAGATTCGGGCCGTACATTTTCAAACAAATATTAGGAATTCCTATGGGTGGAAATGCTAGCCCTTTAATTGCAGACTTATTCTTGCTTGCTTTAGAATTTAAATATATAAAAGACTTAGTTGACAGTAGCAAGAAAAATAAAATTCCAGAAAAATTAGCACTTGCTAAACTGTTAAGTAATAATAGTAGATATATTGATGATATTCTTGTTTGCAATTTGTTAAATTTTAATCAAGTTGCTAAACTTATTTACCCTAATTCTATTCCCCTCACACAATGTAACGTAAATTATAAAGTTGAAAATTTTCTTGATATAAATATAGAGATTGTTAATGAACAGTGCATACTTAAAGTATATCACAAAGTTGATGATTTTAATTTTAACGTAATAAACTTTCCTTTCCCTAGTAGTAATATCGATAGTAAAATCACTTATAATTGTTTTTATTCCCAATTAATAAGATTTTGTAAAATCTGCACTAAAGTAGATGACTTTTGGGCTAGAGCTAGGTTACTATACAGACTCTTAGTGGACAGAGGTTTTGAGGCAAGTAAATTGTTCCATAAATTTAATCTTTTTAGGGTCAATTATTGTGACTGTATTCTAAAATTTGACATCAATATTTTAATCAAGCATTTTTAACTTGAAGTTTCTTGTATAACCTCTGCTTACTTTTTGTCTGTATTTATTGTTTATCTTTTTCTTTTTCTATTATTATTATTATTATTATTATTAATATTGATGATTTTTTAAATTTATTGTTCTTGTTAAAAGAGTACTCTTTGTTTAAATCTGTTGTTACTTCATATTTTGCAATTATTTCTCTTTATATTATATGTATTCATTGTCGATAGTATCAATTGCTTACTTTTGCGATTTCCTTAGTTTATTTGTGCTATAAATGTAGGTTATTTGTAGGGTAGTTATTGATAGGGGTCACTTGAAGCATGCTATGCTTACAGGTACCTACCCGATAGCACTATCGTTAGTGAGTGCTGTACTGTATTTTATATATTATTTTGTAATAGTATAGATATCTTATCAATATTTGTATTTTTTACTATTGTTAATGTCTTGTCATGTTGCAAATTTGATTTTAAATAATATTTTGACATTTAACATGTAGTTTCTTTATTCATGCAGAGTTTAGTAAAATTTGCCAGAACGTCCCGGACTTCCCAAACTTGACTACTTCCTTTAACGTGACGATAGTGCGTTGTTATATGTGCGATTGGTTTGCTTGGGAAACAGATTAACTTGCTCATGTAGTGATGTACACCCTATGTGGTGGATTGTGTTCTTTTATTTAATAATTTTCATTTTAGTAAGCGTTGTTTCCACATAGCGATTTTGATAATTTAATTTGACTTTATATTGTCCTTGTCCCAATTTTGGTTTGTTTAGTTTGCAAGTTTTACATTTTAATTTAATTTATATGAATAGGCACAATTTATATCCTTTCCCAGTGACTAATAGAAACAAGTTCCTTACTTAAGGTTGTTGATGTCTCGCTCGAAAGCCTCTTTGGCTCTGGATGGCAGCTTCTCTAAGATCTGGTTAGAGTTGGCGGAGATCTGGGCGATCAAGTTGCGACCGTCACACTTGGCTCCCTCCAACCCACACACCTGGTCTACTCGCTCCTTTAGAGCACCTTTGTTGCCAGAGTAGTCTGAACAAATATAAAAAGACACAAAATTTAGCTTAAATAGTAATATTCAATAGTTTATAATCAAAGTTCCCAAAAGAAAACATTAGTACAGTATAGCCTACTGTAGTACCGGTACTCAACATTTGTTAAACATAAGTAGTGCATTACCTGTATACTGGTAAAGTTAAACATAAGTAGTGCATTACCTGTATACTGGTAAAGTTAAACATAAGTAGTGCATTACCTGTATACTGGTAAAGTTAAACATAAGTAGTGCATTACCTGTATACTGGTAAAGTTTCAAGACTAATAGAACCTCAAGTAGCTAGTCAAATAATTAAATAATGAACCAACCTGTGTAAGAGTGTAGTTTCTCCCACATATCCTTCTGCCAGTCAGCATGAGTAAGACTAAGGTCCTGGTGGGTAGTCAATTTATCCTTCATCCACTCCAGGTCTTCGATATGCCTCTTGGTTTTGGCTGCCAGTGCCTCCTGTCTGGCGTCCACCTCCTTGACGTCTTTGTTGATGGGGGAGGCTTGTAGGATGTACCCTGCACGTTCTTTGACCGTGTCCAGCACACGCTTGTGTGACGTGAGGTCTCGTAGGGTTGTCTGTCACACAAAGTTATAGGATATAATATACCTTTGCTTAATATAAGTAATGTAGCTAAATATAGCTGAATATTCTAGTGCATTGGTGTTTGTAATGGAGGATTAATGTTAACAATGGGGTGTTCCTTAATCATCATTTCCAGATTGCTAAACATAATTAAATATCGATTTCATTATTTAATTCTTACCTTAACCCTTGGGATCCGGGAGGCTTCATATGAGGCAAAATCAAAGGGTTTAAATCGCGCGGGCGGATTTTTTTTTGTGCGTGGGCTACCGCAGCGCCACCAAGCACAAACTAACAGGCAGCATCAGTTCTTAGTGCACATCCAAGATGGATGGAGGTAATCCAAAAAAAAAATCGCTGTGTCCGAATCGACGCCCGCCGCCGCGTACCGTACGCCTAACAAAAGCAAGGCTAAAACGACCAAGAAAACAGTGCTTAGTCCCGATGGTGTTGCACACACTCTGGAAGAACTTAGCAAATATAGTGAACCGAGTGATTATAGTGAACTGAGTGAACTTGGGAGTGACTTTGACGAAGAACAAATGGTTAGTGAGATGAGGGTGAAGTGGCGGATGGAATAGAGCTTCTGGGCTTTATTAGTACCGATGAGGACGATAATGACGAGGATAATGACGATAGTGAATGCGGTACTCGTGAATATAGTGAACTGAGTGAACTTGGGAGTGACTTTGACGATGAAGATGCGGTACCGTACGCTCGCCTAGCCTATTAAGTGAAAGTGACACACAAATGTATAACAAGTAATAATAACTCAATAATAACAGTGAGTGACAATAATTCATAACAAGAAGAGTAATAAGAGTGAAAGTGACACAATAATATCCAATAACAGTGAAAGTGACGAAAATATGTTATAAAAAGTTTCACATAACTCAATAATGGTTGTAAAAGAAATAAATGACACAATAACTATTACATTATCACCATAGAAACATAATATCGTCTACCTGTACTAAAGCCACCGAAGCAATGAGTAACTTAGTGCGTGCTAGCCAGGGCCGCGGCGAAGCGTTCGGACACAGGCGAAAATACGCGGGAAATTACCTCCATTCCCATCATCATATCTTGGCAACCACTTGTCGTAGCGATCTCAACTCAACAGCAGTCTACAGACGAAGGTTGGTTCTACACTATGCAATTTAGTTGACTGCTCTAGGTGGTCTCAATCAGTAGATATCGAATTATGAAGATAGCCATTTTTCAGGAATACCCCCGGACACGAAGATCGCCTCATATGAAGGCCCCCGGATCCGGAGGGTTAACAGTACTGTACATGCAATGATATAAATCATGTTATCAGGATAAAAAAAAAGGGACCTGGGAATCTTTTGCTGTAAGACACCAAATGGGCCTGGGTCTCTGGGTCATCTTCTGGGCATCCTAGATGTGTGTGAACTTGTATTTATTATTATTATTATTATTATTATTATTATTATTATTATTTATTTATTATTTATTTATTATTTATTTATTTATTTATTTATTATTAATTGTTAATTTTGTTTTTTGTTTGTCCCTGTTCGGGCTCTGTCTCGAGAAGGCCACCCCAAGCTATGGGGTATGTGCCTGTAGTGTATCAGACCCTCAGCTATGCAAATAAAGGCAGGACAAGGAAACACCTGTGTGGATGGGTGGCAGCCATGTTTACTCTGAATCTAATGTTAAGGGACCCTAGAGTCATAACATATAAAAGGGGTCATCAATGGAAAATGCTATTAATCATTACATACATAATACTGATCATCTGTGGAACTACTATTAATCCTTACATACATAATAGTGCCTGAGTATAATTTTAAGTGAGAGATGTATGTACAGTATGTATGTACCGTATGTATGTATGTATATATATTATATATATACATACATACATACTGTACATACATCTCTCACTTAAAAGTATATAATTATGACCCACTAACCTTCAGTTTGAGTAGTCTAATTCTGATTTCCTGCAGGATCAACATTAATAGTCTTCTCCATGTTGTCCAACCAGTTGCGTGCAGCCTGTATACTGTCAGAGAAGGAGACCCATTGTTGAGATAGAGCCTCTTGTTGTTGCTGTTGATCTACAATTTAACCTTCCAGCTTCTCCCAATGCTCTCGAATAGCTCGTAGATCTTGTCGGATCTTTTCCCTGCCCACTGTTGCGGTATCAGGGTAGAGTCGTTCTCCGATTGTAGTTATGGACCCTAGGCGATGCATTACTTGTTCACGCTCACTTAGCAGATATTGTAACAGTCTCTTTTTTTCTCAGTATCCTGTTCACTAAGGAAGTCCTCCAGAGACTGTTCTATGCTGTCCAACCACTTTTCATTGTCATCGAATTTCTCCTCAAATGCTTCGTTGTCAGACAATATTCCACGCCATTTTGTAACAGCTTCCTTAGTAAGAATGTGAAGGCTCTGGTAGCGATTACTGAGCTGGGTGATGAGAGGCTTGCTCAGGCGATCTACAGCAGACATACGGACCACGAACATGTCAATATCTCGCTCATAACGGACAACATCTTCTCTTCTCTGGGATAGGGTCTCGATGCGTTCTCTCTTTTCCTCTAGAGTAGCACATAGGGGTTGATCTTTGAAGAAGGATTCCTGTTCCTTGCACCAAGATGAATGATGTTCAAGGTCTTCTTCAAACTGGGACCACTGCTGGAGAGTCACATTCAGATTGTCTCGGACATCACCTGCAATGTTTGTAAATTTCATTAATCGATTTTAGGAGTATGGTTGGTTGTTGGAAGGAACATAATAACACAAGGAAATACTAGCACTCAACAACATTTATAACCTCTAGAATTTAATGTTGTTGGATCTATATTACCTAAAAGCTCAAATAAAGTAGTGTAACACTAAAATTCATTATAAGTAAGGTTTTAGATCTGTTACCTGTAAGATTAGGTACCGGTAGGTATTTTGGATGACTTGATAGAACCCAGAACCCATTAATTTCAATTAATGAAATCAATAAATACATGTGGCACTCCAAGGACTCGAACCCAGGATACTCTCACCGAAATTCCGCGCACTATGCATTACGCTATCAAGACAGTTAACACAGGTGGTAATTTACAGTGTCTATATTTCCTCGGTATCCAAAACTAAAGAGTATCTGTTCTTCTCATATAGACTCATATACTGTTCTTATCAGGCCCTACATAATAGAAAACAAAAAAAAAAAACAAAAAAAAACAGGAAGTCTAGACACCTTGGCATAATTATTTAACTGTCTTGATAGCGTAATGCATAAATGCGCGGAATTTCGGTGTGAGTATCCTAGGTTCGAGTCCTTGGAGTGCCACATGTATTTATTGATTTCATTAATTGAATTTAGAAGTAAAGTTGGTTGGTGAAAAAATATGAATAAATGACCGCCACACAGTCTAGAGTCTATTCATTAATAGTACAGTAGCATCAAGAAGTTCCCTCGTGCCACATCATATATTAATGCCCATTACCAAGTTATAATGTAAAACTTGCAAAATAAACAAACCAAAACGTATACGAACACAGTAAAAATACAAAATAACTAATCAAAATCGCTATGTGGAAACAACGCTTAAATCAAAATTAAAATGTAAACTTGCAAAGCAAGCACCCCAAAACTGGAATCGCACAATATAAAGACAACAACTTCTAAAAAATAACTGGAATTAAAATGCACACTTTGCAAATTAAAAAAACCTAAACTGGGACGACAATATAAAAGCAAAGAACTTATCAAAATTGACCTCAATTGCATGAGAGGTCCGAATATTGCTCAAGCAAACTGGGGGAAAGATGTTAAAATTGCCAAATGTTATAAAATTTCAGAACTAACGGGGCTAAACATGAGGGAGAAGGGGGCCCAGAAAAAGCCAGCCAGCCCCCCTTAATGCCCGAGGGGATGGCCACAAATGGATAGCCTGCATATGCTTCCATAGGGCGAGGCAACTCATTAAGTCTGTAATTGTATTTATAGCTTGTTCCTGTTCACGGGAGGGTGGTCACTTAAAGGGGGGATGGTTGGTTTTTTCGGGGCCCCCATCTCCCTCATGTTTAGCCCCATTAGTTTAGAAATCTTGGGACGGTCGACCAACTATTTTAGCGATTTTAAGAACTTTAACCCTTTTGTTTGTCAATATTAGGGCCTTTCATGCCATTAAGGTGTAATTTCTTTCCTGACGATCGATAGCGAGCCTGTAGTTTTAGGAGGAATCGTCCTTTGGTCGGGATATTTTTGCTACTGAAACATTTAACTTGAATGGGAGTCTAGGGGGTGTTTTTAAAAGCTTGATGGAGGTCTAGCGAGTAAATTTAATAATAAATATCTACAAAAAAAACAAATACACCAAAAAATAATTAGATGCCAACGCCATTTGTAAAGTTTTGGTCGAGGTGTTCTGTTCAATTAGAGTTATGGCCCGATAGTGACGCACCAACAGACCGAGACCTCCGAGACCACCGTTTGAACCAAAGTTTTGGTCGAGGTGTTCTGTAGAGGTACGGCCCGATAGTGACACACCAACAGACCGAGACCTCCGAGACCACCGTTTGAACCAAAGTTTTGGTCGAGGTGTTCTGTAGAGTTACGGCCCGATAGTGACGCACCAACAGACCGAGACCTCCGAGACCACCGTTTGAACCAAAGTTTTGGTCGAGGTGTTCTGTTCAATTAGAGTTAGGGCCCGATAGTGACGCACCAACAGACCGAGACCACCGCTTCAACCCAAAACAGTTCAAATGGTGGTGACACACTTTAACCTTATAACTTTAAGTTAAGGATATTTTTTCTACTGAAACATGTATAAATTTAACTCTAATGAGAATCTAGGGGATGTTATTTAAAGCTTGATGGAGGTCTAGCGAGTAAATTGAATAATAAATATCTAAAGAAATACACCAAAAAAATTGCTTGTTTTACAAGTTTTACATATAAAAAACAAAAGAAATTAGCAGCCCATACATAATGCAGGAAAAGGTAACTTAAGACAACCCTACCACTAAAGACAGATCCGACAGAACGGGTACCGTAAAAAGCCCTAACTTCCGTCAAGGGAGTATACTTCACACATTAGTGGATAAAAGTATATAAAGTACAGTTATAGAAAAATGGCTCTGCATTATTGAACAACACCGCAGACTTGCTTGTTTTTCCATAACATCATGTATTTATCCTATGACTGCGGTTTATTAAATTTTATTCCAGAATGTCCGAAATTATGTCCTCTTCCAAAGTTATGTAATTTTACCGGTACCATATATATTATCATGTTTCTTTACACCAACCAACTTCACATCTAAACTCAAGTAATGAAATCAACAAATACATGTGGCACTCCGAGGACTCGAACCCAGGATACTCTCATCGAAATTCCACGCACTATGCTATCAAGACAGTTAACACAGGTGGTAATTTACAGTGTATATATTTCCTCGGCATCCAAAACTAAAGAGTATCTGTTCTTCTCATATAGCCTCATATACTGTTCTTATCAGGCCCTACATAATAAACACGAAAAAAAAAGAAAAAAGAAATAAAAAAAAAAAAAAAAAAAGGAAGTCTAGACACCTTGGCATAATTATTTAACTGTCTTGATAGCGTAATGCATAAATGCGCGGAATTTCGGTGTGAGTATCCTAGGTTCGAGTCCTTGGAGTGCCACATGTATTTATTGATTTCATTAATTGAATTTAGAAGTAAAGTTGGTTGGTGAAAAAATATGAATAAATGACCGCCACACAGTCTAGAGTCTATTCATTAATAGTACAGTAGCATCAAGAAGTTCCCTCATGCCACATCATATATTAACGCCCATTACCAAGTTATAATGTAAAACTTGCAAAATAAACAAACCAAAACGTATACGAACGCAGTAAAAATACAAAATAACTAATCAAAATCGCTATGTGGAAACAACGCTTAAATCAAAATTAAAATGTAAACTTGCAAAGCAAGCACCCCAAAACTGGAATCGCACAATATAAAGACAACAACTTCTAAACAATTACTGGAATTAAAATGCACACTTTGCAAATTAAAAAAACCTAAACTGGGACGACAATATAAAAGTAAACAACTGATCAAAATTGACCTCAATTGCACGAGAGGTCCGAATATTGCTCAAGCAAACTGGGGGAAAGATGTTAAAATTGCCAAATGTTATAAAATTTCAGAACTAACGGGGCTAAACATGAGGGAGAAGGGGGCCCAGAAAAAGCTAGCCAGCCCCCCTTAATGCCCGAGGGGATGGCCACAAATGAATAGCCTGCATATGCTTCCATAGGGCGAGGCAACTCATTAAGTCTGTAATTGTATTTATAGCTTGTTCCTGTTCACGGGAGGGTGGTCACTTAAAGGGGGGATGGTTGGTTTTTTCGGGGCCCCCATCTCCCTCATGTTTAGCCCCATTAGTTTAGAAATCTTGGGACGGTCGACCAACTATTTTAGCGATTTTAAGAACTTTAACCATTTGTTTGTCAAAATTAGGGCCTTTCATGCCATTAAGGTGTAATTTCTTTCCTGACGATCAATAGCGAGCCTGTAGTTTTAGGAGGAATCGTCCTTTGGTCGGGATATTTTTGCTACCGAAACATTTATACATTTAACTTGAATGGGAGTCTAGGGGATGTTTTTAAAAGCTTGATGGAGGTCTAGCGAGTAAATTGAATAATAAATATCTACAAAAAAAACAAATACACCAAAAAATAATTAGATGCCAACGCCATTTGTAAAGTTTTGGTCGAGGTGTTCTGTTCAATTAGAGTTAGGGCCCGATAGTGACGCACCAACAGACGGAGACCTCCGAGACCACCGTTTGAACCAAAGTTTTGGTCGAGGTGTTCTGTAGAGTTACGGCCCGATAGTGACGCACCAACAGACCGAGACCTCCGAGACCACCGTTTGAACCAAAGTTTTGGTCGAGGTGTTCTGTAGAGTTACGGCCCGATAGTGACGCACCAACAGACCGAGACCTCCGAGACCACCGTTTGAACCAAAGTTTTGGTTGAGGTGTTCTGTTCAATTAGAGTTAGGGCCCGATAGTGACGCACCAACAGACCGAGACCTCAGAGACCACCGCTTCAACCCAAAACAGTTCAAATGGTGGTGACACACTTTAACCTTATAACTTTAAGTTAAGGATATTTTTTCTACCGAAACATGTATAAATTTAACTCTAATGAGAATCTAGGGGTGTTATTTAAAGCTTGATGGAGGTCTAGCGAGTAAATTGAATAATAAATATCTAAAGCAATACACCAAAAAATTTGCTTGTTTTACAAGTTTTACATTTAAAAAAACAAAAGAAAATAGCAGCCTATACATAATGCAGGAAAAGGTAACTTAAGACAACCCTACCACTAAAGACAGATCCGACAGAACGGGTACCGTAAAAAGCCCTAACTTCCGTCAAGGGAGTATACTTCACACATTAGTGGATAAAAGTATATAAAGTACAGTTATAGAAAAATGGCTCTGCATTATGGAACAACACCGCAGAGTTGCTTGTTTTTCCATAACATCATGTATTTATCCTATAACTGCGGTTTATTAAATTTTCTTCCAGAATGTCCGAAATTATGTCCTCTTCCAAAGTTACGTAATTTTTGCCGGTACCATATATATTATCATGTTTCTTTACACCAACCAACTTCACATCTAAACTCAAGTAATGAAATCAACAAATACATGTGGCACTCCGAGGACTCGAACCCAGGATACTCTCATCGAAATTCCGCGCACTATGCATTACGCTATCAAAACAGTTAACACAGGTGGTAATTTACAGTGTCTAAATTTCCTCGGCATCCAAAACTAAAGGCAAGACAAATAAACCCCCAGGCCTATATTTGATTCGTGTGTTCCAGGGCGTATCACGGACCGAGATCATTGGGGCCGTCTGGAGAGCTCTCATAGGCGTGCGACGCGACGGGACTCAAAGTTAACTGCAATAAATTATAGGTCTCGGTCGGCCTCAAGCACAACCGAATCCCGCGCCGCTACCCGGGTATTATTATATATAATACCATACTTACCGAGGCGAGCTATTGACCCCATCCTGATCCGGGAATTAAATTAATTATGGGGATTTATTTGTCTACCCCTTGGACACCACCACCGACTTAAACCATATACTGTTCTTATCAGGACTTGTATATATCTGTTCTATCAGGCAATACATAATAGAAAAAAAAAAAAAAATTTAGACACCTTGGCAAAATTATTTAACTGTCTTGATAGCGTAATGCATAAATGCGCGGAATTTCGGTGTGAGTATCCTAGGTTCGAGTCCTTGGAGTGCCACATGTATTTATTGATTTCATTATTTGAATTTAGAAGTAAAGTTGGTTGGTGAAAAAATATGAATAAATGACCGCCACACAGTCTAGAGTCTATTCATTAAATTGTCGTCCCAGTTTCGTTTTTTTATTTTGCAGATTGTGCATTTTAATTCCAGTTATTTTTTAGAAGTTGTTGTCTTTATATTGTGCGATTCCTGTTTTGGGGTGCTTGCTTTGCAAGTTTTACATTTTAATTTTGATTTAAGCGTTGTTTCCACATAGAGATTTTGATTAGTTATTTTGTATTTTTACTGTGTTCGTATACGTTTTGGTTTGTTTATTTTGCAAGTTTTACATTATAACTTGGTAATGGCCGTTAATATATGATGTGGCATGAGAGAACTTCTTGATGCTACTGTACTATTAAAAGCAAAGAACTTATCAAAATTGACCTCAATTGCACGAGAGGTCCGAATATTGCTCAAGCAAACTGGGGGAAAGATGTTAAAATTGCCAAATGTTATAAAATTTCAGAACTAACGGGGCTAAACATGAGGGAGAAGGGGGTCCAGAAAAAGCCAGCCCCCCTTAAGTTAATGCCCGAGGGGATGACCACAAATGAATAGCCTGCATATGCTTCCATAGGACGAGGCAACTCATTAAGTCTGTATATTTATAGCTTGTACCTGTTCACGGGAGGGTGGTCACTTAAAGGGGGGATGGTTGGTTTTTTTCGGGGCCCCCATCTCCCTCATGTTTAGCCCCATTAGTTTAGAAATCTTGGGACGGTCGACCAACTATTTTAGCGATTTTAAGAACTTTAACCCTTTTGTTTGTCAATATTAGGGCCTTTCATGCCATTAAGGTGTAATTTATTTCCTGACGATCGATAGCAAGCCTGTAGTTTTAGGAGGAATCGTCCTTTGGTCGGGATATTTTTGCTACCGAAACATTTATAAATTTAACTTGAATGGGAGTCTAGGGGGTGTTTTTAAAAGCTTGATGGAGGTCTAGCGAGTAAATTGAATAATAAATAAAAAAGTATTCATGTCAAATTTCCTATAATTTCTCATATTAATTGCAATGTTAAAACTACTTTGTAATAGTTGGACACCCTGTTATAGAGTGTACATAATAATATTAAGCATGTTACGTTACGGTACTTATTTCTCACAAGCGCCCATCTTTTCCGCATAATTCAATTGCTCTGGGGGGGGGGGGGGGAAACACACACACAAATCACTTAAATTAATGCAACACAAAACCTATACGTTTCCGCTCCCTCCTCAGCTCCCCGCCATGTTCGGTCACTCCAGGCTTTATTGTGGTCGGCAGGGAGGGTTCTGTGGGGGCGCTCTGTTATGGCCTTGGCCTTGCTCGGGGCCTTGGGGCTGTTCGGCCAGGCAGCTTGGGGAACAACAACAGTAATACCGATACTCTAATATGTATACCGGTAATAGACATACGGTACGAAAACAGTTGTACAGTACTTAGCCTTAAATACAGTGGCCTAAATGGTGATTGAAGAGATACTACCAGTCTTCAGGCTTCTATGACGGGTTATGCTGCTCGGCCATTGTTGACTTCATCTGCAAGAGAAGGCACTCATTAACCCTTTGAGTACCAGCAACGTGTGTTATATTGTATTCTAGCTATATTTAGACAATAGTATGCAGCTTAGGAAGGATCTGTGGTAGTTAAAAGGGTTGGTTGAGATTGTTTTAAGCCATCTTATTGCTAGAGGTCCTTCCAAATCTAAATATCAAGGGTTGGTTGAGATTGTTTTAAGCCATCTTATTGCTAGAGGTCCTTCCAAATCTGAATATCATCATCTAATAGTTGCCGCAATATAATGAAAAGGACGTCACCAGTATTGTACTGGTTAAGACATTACCCTCTGAGGATTATGACGCATTTTCCTACGCCAGAGAGAAAGGCCGACTTGTGCCAGTGGGCTATTATACTGAATCCAACTTCCTCATCAATAATGCAATTAATTATACAACCCACAAACCATGTAGAAAAATGACCGATCAAAGAAAGAAGACTGCTGGATGCTTACTGGTTAATCACGATGCTAAAGATCATCGTTGCTTCACAAGGTCACACCCGGGTGTGCCAACTGGACAACATAACTGTAATGCAAGGATCCGTCCTGTCGCCCGCACTCTTCAATCTGTACATGCATGATATAAATACACCAAATTCACCCCAAATAACCATAGCCTTCTACGCAGACGACATAACACTCACAAGCACGCACCAAAACCCAGACACAGCAACAAGACTCCTTCAAGACTATCTCGACACATTACATGAATGGTGCACTACAAACAGACTCAATTTAGCCCCAACTAAATCCACTGCAACCCTCCTCACAAGCTGGACAGGAGAGCACGATTACATCCCGGGACTCAACATAAACAACACACCCCTAACACACACACACACCCAAAATCCTAGGAGTAACATACGACACCCAAATGACATTCAAACAGCACACCACAAACACGAAAAAGAAACTGACACCCAGACTTAACGCCCTCAGATCACTTGCACACACGAAATTTGGACACAACATAGAAACCACCACCACAGTCTACAAACAATACATACGATCAGTTATGGAATACGCAAGCCCGGCCTGGGCTTCTAACCTAGCTGAAACACATCATAAGACCTTACAGACTATCCAAATCAAAGCCCTGAAGATCATTACAGGCTGCACAGCTACTGCACCCACAGATCATCTACATCAAGAAACCAAAATCCTCAAAGTCAAAGACCATCTGGACATGAGAGGCAATCAATTCCTGGCAGTAGCCTCCACGAACCAAGACCACCCACTACACTACATGGCAACACACCCACAGACACCAAGAAATATCAAAACAACACCCAGCACACGGTATCACACACAGTTATTGTCCTCTCTCCCTCCCTGCCCACCCCGAACCAACTTCCAGAAGCACATCCATACTCATATCTCTCGCCAATCCATCCACTCACTCACAGACAACACGCAGCTGCATGCACGACCTCCCGAAATCCATCCTTCCGAATCCTCCCTCCCTCGCGAGGACAGAGTCCACCTGGCCAGGCTGAGATGCGGACACCATCCAGCTCTCCTGAGCTATCAGAAGAGACTGGATGACTCCGTTGTCGACGCCTGCCCGGGATGTAACACAGCACCCCATACCATTAAACACATCATAGAAGACTGCATTTCACACAACCACTTACGCCAACAACACAACCTACACTCAATGAGAGCTCTGTGGGAAAGCCCGATCGTGGCCATGGCCTTCCTCAGGGACTCGGGGCTGTTCGGCCAGGCAGCTTAGGAAACAACAACAACTGTCTTCTCTCCCTCCCTGCCCACCCCAAACCAACTTCCGGAAGCACATCCATACTCTTATCACTCGCCGTTCCATCCACTCACTCATAGACAACACGCAGCTGCAAGCACGACCTCCCGAAATCCATCCTTCAGAATCCTCCCTTCCTCGCGAGGACAGAGTCCACCTGGCCAGGCTGAGATGCGGACACCATCCAGCTCTTCTGAGCCATCAGAAGAGACTGGATGACTCCGTCGTCGACACCTGCCCGGGTTGTAACACAGCACCCCATACCATAAAACACATCATACAAGACTGCATTTCACACAACCACTTACGCCAACAACACAATTTACACTATTTGAGAGGTCTGTGGGAAAGCCCGACCGTGGCCTTCCTTAAGGACTCGGGGCTGTTCGGCCAGGCAGCTTAGAGAACAACAACAACTGTAATGCTTGCCTAACACAGCAAACAAAACAATAACAATAATGGTAATGTAAATATTAGCCAGAGATAAATACAGTAAACAGCCCGAGAAAACTTTGATTATTTATAGACAGTCCACTGGCATAAATTAGTCTTTCTCTCTCTGGCATAGGGATGCGGCGACCCCATCGCTCACCACTTTGAATGTGCAGTCAGCCGCTTTCTGCATTTGCTTCTTATTTGATATTTTTTGGGGTTGAGGGGGGTAAAGCACCCTCCAAAGACTTATTGTCATCAATATATATAATGACAGCAAGGGGCAAATAACCGCTGGCTGTGGGATAATTTCAGAAAAAAAGGTGATAGGCTACCCAATGCATAAAGAGTGATCGCCGCGATATTCTCCTGTAATATCATACCGTATTTTCTTGTTGTAAACTGCCTTATAGCACGGTTAAGGCTGGTGTGGTGCAGATACTGCAGGTGCAAATGCTGCATGGGGACTTTGTTGAATCTTGCGATCAACGAAGTTGGCACCAAAATTTTGGGGTAAAACTCTACTTAGGCCCTCTACTGTAAAAAATGATACCAGTAGTCCTACTGATTTTTAAAAAGTCACAGGGTGTAATAGGGGCAAAGCCCCCCTCAACCCATTCTGTACCTCATGGCAACGACCACGGCCCAATTGTCATAACACCATTATACAGTAGGCCTACTGTATTACAACATAAACAACTGAAACCACACTCTTTGTTGATGAAGTGGTCTTTAATGTAAAACATACCGTACTACATATACAGTATAAAGTAGGCCTATATTTTTACTAATTTCACCACAACACCAAACACCTCCAATTAAATTAATGAGAGCATATACTGTATGTGATCCACCGCGATTCGAACCTGGGTTATCACGCACAGATTTTTAAACACTAACTATTACATAAATTTAAACAATAGTGATAGGTTTACATATAACTTTCTTACCTTACTTAATCAGAATAAACAGTTTTTGAAGCGCTTTGTAACAAGGCACAGGGCCTTGGGTGGGGCTTTGGTGTCCCGGCCCCGGGCGTTTCTGCACCCTCCTCATCCCCTCACCTGGGCTTTCTTACGACAGGTACCTGTGTTGTATTTTGCTCTGCCATTGTGCTCTGCATGATGTATTCGCACTTATTCTGCAAGACAAGGCACTCATTTACATTTTGAAGATTATAAGATAAGGATGTAGTATTCAGGCATACTGCCGGCTTTGTTTACATTACTCGTATGACAGGTCACATCCCCGTCTATTTTGACTGCCGTGGGATACAATAATAGGTTGAGGCCCTCACACTTTGTCATCATCATATATAATGCCAGCAGGGGGTAAATAACAGAAAAAAAGCAATCAAAATAGACGGGAACGTAACCGCGAGCGTTCGAATAATGTAAACAAAGCTGGCGATACGCCCAGGTACTACAGTACAGTACATCCTTCCCGATTATAATGCAATTTACAGTACATTATGGCTATCACTAGATAATTTTGTTCAGATAAGGAAGGATCTATAAGAACTAAGGGATACCTTCGCACAAAGTGGCATTTCCGTATACGGTACTTTTCACAAGAATATTGTGGCAAAAGACTATAAAACAGTACCCGGTAATACAGTACTGTACATGGCCCAATTATGTCAGGGGGGATGGAACTTTACAACCTCAGGGAAACTAAGGGGTTAACCCCTTCTGTACCGGCGACGTCTTTTTTAATTTGATTTCAGGTACATTTATACAATTTTTGGCAAGAATATAGAGTTCGGGCGTACTGTCCGCCTTGTTTACACTATGCGGAGGCTTGCCATCATGTTCCCGGCTATTTTGACTGCCATTGGATATAATAATATGTTGAGGGGGGGCTTTGCCCCCCTCACCCCCCAATGACATATGATCATCACAGTTATTATGTCCTAGGAAGTGATAAAATAGCCAAAGCAATCCATATCCATCAGAACCCCTAATTAGGCCCCCTTCAATTTGCTACAAACATACAAAAAACCAAAGCCAATTTTTGCCTCAATTTTGTGCAATTTGCTTTCTTTTGGGTACCGGTAATCAATTAGCCTACGTTATGTTTGGGTAGTTTTAGGTATATCTAGCAGTCCGCCTACAGTCGTGTGCTTAAGCTGAGGAACAGGTGACGTTCGAGTGTGAATCGACCCGCAGTTATCGTATTAATGTCTTTATTACATCTCTTAAGTACAGTACAAAACTTGGCTCTAGTTTCCGTATTTATGTACGGAACTGTCCTAATAAAAGATGAACAAAGTCTTTATAGGCTACCCATAATCACTCATTAAACGCCTTAACCCCTCATTTTCCCTGAGCTTTAAAGCCCTCCCAACTTGTGTTTTTTTTAATGTTCTTGGGGTAATGGGTCTGTATATTACCGGTACTGATTTATAGGTTTTTACCATAGGGGCGGGCAAAGCCTCCCTCAACTTATCATTGTATCACACGGCAGTCAATATAGATGGGAACGTGGTCGCAAGTGTGCGAGTAGTGTAAACAAGGCGGGCAATACGCCAAAATACCGGTACCCGGTACTACATCCTTAGCACCACCTAACCTAACTTGGTATCTTCCGTGGAGGCTGCGGCCCCAACACCTCTGCAGACAAATTACTCATAATTAGGCTATTGGTGGTGAAAAAACACCTAAAATTGTGCATCCCAACAAAATGGTCAACAGCAAATGGGTCTGGTGTGAGGGTAGTGCGCCCGGTAACACAACTCTTACCGAGTCGCACCAAAATAGCGTTTAGTAAAGGGTATGTTAGCGGGCATACCGGCGTTCCAGGACTTATTGTTATCATCATAGCCTATATAGCCTGCCAGCAGGAGGCAAATAATTGGATGTGGGATAATTTTGAAAAAAAAAAAAAAAAAATGGCCTAACAGTTGTGGGTTAATTTTCTGATTAACAAATGTGCGAGTTTTCCAAACAAAATATGTTTTTTCATGTGAAACATTCAATTTTAGCACAAATTTGTTACGGAAATGGAAAGGTCTCGTTTTGACCATACCCCATCACCCCAACAATTTCCATATTTTTGTCATTAACCTAATCTAACCCAGAACCCCGCTGGTCTTAGCACTGATATGGAGGATGACAACATACTAAAAATACGATGGAAAAGGGGAAAAAAATAGTTCTTTACTGATTCAAGATGGCCAATAAAATACAGTACCGGTATATTGTAATTTTCGAAGGTAATGACATAGGCCTATAGAAATGATGTAAGAGTCGTAAAGACTGTACCGTATATAGGCTATGTTACAAAGATTGAGATATCTCGCGTGTGTCAATCGGAAAAAAATACAGAGTTGTATTAGCGGGCGCATCGTCCGCTTGGTTTACATAGTAAGATAGTCGTACGCTTGTGTCTAATTTGACTGCTGTTATTTGCCCCTGCTGGAAATATATATGATGATGACAATAAATCATGGGGGGTGAGGGAGGCAAAGCCTTTCTCAACCCAGTATTGTATCCCACGGCCGGATTTTCTTTTTTACCCAACACCTGGCCATGGCCGGATTTATTTTTGGCAAGAATGTTAAGTGCGGGCGTACCGCCAGCCTTGTTTACACTACGTGTAGTGGCGTCGGACCTTTTCCATCATGTTCCTGTCTATTTTGACTAGGGATGTACCGATACCAAAATTTTGACCAATACCGATACCACAAAATTATACCGATACCGATAACGATACCTGTGCACCAGGCTTTAAGGCTTATAAGTACCAAAGAATGGACTGCACTACTAGGATACACATTATGTACGGTACTTAATGTAATTGTTATCAGATATGTACCAAGATTCCAACAAATATATATTTTTCATAATTACAAAAACAACCAATCACTGCTGAACCAAGCAACCTTCACTCCTTCAGTGAGTGATATGTGACATAGCAAATAACTTCTAGGTATCGGTAGTATCGGTAGAAAATCAGCCGATACCGATACTCTAAAAAAGGGCCGATACCACCGATACCGAAACATCGGTACATCCCTATTTTTTGACTGCCTTTGGATATAAAAATACATTAGCCTAACCAAACAACCTAACCTAGTATTCATGTAGTAATGACAGGGGGGCAAATAGCAGAAAATATAGCGTCGAAATAGATGGGAACGTAACTGCGAGCGCACATGACGACCGTACGCCCGATCACTACATCCATCCCAAAAGTTTTACCCAACACCTGGCCGTGGAATACAATAATGGTTTTGCTCCCCCTCATCTCCCATGATTTATTGTCATCATATATTTTACCAGCAGGGACAAATATCAGAAGTCAAATTATACGGGAATGTAACTGCGAGCGTGCGACTAGGCTATGCAAACAAAGTGAACGGTACGCCCGCTAATACAACTCTTACCAAGAAAGTTACATTATACGGGAACGTATCTACTGGCAATTTATATGATGATGACTATGTCATGGCCCATGGGGGGGTGAGGGGGGGGGGGGGGGGGGGGGCAAAGCCCCGCCTGCCGCCTTAACATATTATTGTATCCAATGGCGGTCAAAATAGACGGGAATATGATCGCAAGCGTCCGACGCAGCCGCCGTCATGTTTACATGGTCGATCGCCACGGTTAAGTTCGCGTCTAGCCTATTTTGACGGCGAGTTTTTTGTTCTCGTTTAGCCTATTTGCCCCCTGCTGGCAATATAGGCTTATATAGGCTAATGATGACGATAGACCTATGTCATGGGGAGGTGAGGGGGTGCAACCGTGCAAAACCCCACCCTCAACATATTATTGTATCCAATGGCAGTCAAAATAGACTGGAACATGATGGCAAGCGTCCGCCGCCGCTCCGCATAATGTAAACAAGGCGGGCGGTACGCCCAAACTCTACATTCTACCCACGATTTGTTAGGGAAAATAGTTCGCATGGTGGCATGGAGGAATTTAGGGGAAGGATGTAGTTACCGGGTGTACCACTACCGACATATAACATAAATTATCTATAAATAGGCCTACTTATAATAAAATAAATATTTATAAATCTATAATACTAGGTTAGGTTAGGTTGTTTGGTTAGGGTAATGTATTTTTGTATCCAAAGGCGGTCAAAATAAACGGGAACATGATGGTGAGCGTCCGCGTAGGGTAAAAAAGACAGGCGGTACACCCGGTAACTAAATTCTTGCCGAATTTAGTTATCGACAACTTGAAAACCCCTGATTTCACCAAATTTCCGAAATATAACACCAACAATAATTAGTCCCAAAAGTAAACAAAGCATTAGGTCGACTTGACCTTGTTTTGTAGGAGGCGGTGCGCAATTCACCCAATAAATGGCGCGAGCGTTACTCACCTAAATCAAGTACCGGCAACCTGTTTTTGTCCTCTTACAGATCAACATAGGCTATATGAGGATGACAAATGACAATAGGCTAAGTCAAGGAGGGTGAGGGGGGCCCAACCCATCATGCATCAAATTTAGCCTAGGCTACCCCACAATTTCCCTTACCTACTGTAAAAGCGCGATTCACCCAATAAATGGCGCCATTTGATGCCGTATCTTCAGATTAGGATCATTAGGCCTAGCCTAATGAATACTGAGTAGGCTAAGTTTATGCAAATTCTCCACTCAAACCATGGAAAACAACAATAGACAATCTTCAAGGTCACTACATCCGCCTTATTAGAAACAATTTATTAGGGAAAATAGGCACCAACAGATTCGCCATATTTTTCGGTTCAATGTTATTTTAATACCACAAATTTTGTTGATATATTTGAAGATAAATATTGAATCTATATGCTCTAAAGATCATAATAAAATTTGTTTTAACCCTCGGCAAAACCTAATAAAAAAGTATGGTACTAAAATTTCTTTTTCGTAACAAGGTTGTCAATACGGTACTTTCAGTCATCGATAGCTCTAAAGATCATATGAAAATGTGTTAAACCCTCGTAAAAGCCTAATATAAAAGTATGGTACTAAAATTTAATTTTCGTAACAAGGTTGTCAATACGGTACTTTCCCGTTATCAATGTACAATCAAGCTGAAGATTGCAGAGTAAAGACCATAGACTTCATCTACTTTTTTTTCAACTTCGTATAATCGACAGCCAATTATTTATTTTTATTAAGGGATTAGTACTCAACCAGCGGGGGTGTGGGGGCGGCAGCCCCCACCCATAATACTAGGTTAGGTAAGGTTGTTAGGTTAGGCTAATGTCTTTTCGGTCAATATACAGGAGGCGCTACAATATAGGTAGCAAAATTATAATGATAGTTTTGGGTTCCTATCATCATATGCTTCATTTCTATATACTTTTTATCCCCGGAAAAAACCCCCAAAAATCTTGGGATTTTTCATTTATTTTCTTGGGATTTAGGTTAGGTTAGGTTAGGTTTTTTGGTTAGGTTAATAAAAAAAATAAAAAAAAAATCCAAGAAAAAAATAAAAAACCCAAGATTTTTTGTTTTTTTCCCGGGGATAAAAAGTATATAGAAATGAAGCATATGATGATAGGAACCCAAAACTACCATTATAATTTTGCTACCTATATTGTAGCGCCTCCTGTATATTGACCGTCTTTTCAAATCACTATGGGGAGCGAGCGTGTCTCAACATCGATCGATAGGCCTAATGGGGAAAATAGGTTTTCCTGAGATTTCTAATTAATTACAAACACTATATATTGACGCAAATGACCAATTTTGTTTATAAAAAAACACTCGGAAAATTTGTGGTATTAAAATAACAAAAATCCTATTTTTCTCCATAGCCTAGGCCTATAGTCTGCATGGAGGATTTTCGTTATTGACAAATTGAAAAAATACCCTTTTCACAGAAAAATACACCAAAAATGTGTCAAAGATGTCAAATAGCGGGGGTGTGGGGGCGGCAGCCGGCAGCCCCCCACCCATAATACTAGGATAGGTTAGGTAAGGTTGTTAGGTTAGGCTAATGTCCTTTCAAAGGGGTATAGGCTAGTAAACACTAGGATAGCTTCCACCCGGATAAATCTACAGTTATACTACCCCTATTTTGTCGCTATTCTGTTGGTACTAATGGGTTAATATTATTAGTAGTAGACTTAGTATGGTTTGATGATGCGCGGAAATGTATATTTGACTTGAAATAGATACATTGAAGTATTACAAACCTTCGCAAACCCATAAACAGGGAACGTGAGCAGGGTTTAGACCGTCGCGCACCCATAAACAGGGAACGTGAGGGGGAGTTTAGACCGTCGCGGAAACAGGTTACTTTTCGGTTAGGTTAGGTTAAGTTAGGTTAGGCTAATGTTAAAATTACTAAAATGCGACGGTCCTCGGTAACAACACTGTATATCAAAGAAAAAAATAAAAACAACAACAAATTACCTGAAAAACTCGTATCTGGTTGGTGATAATTTTTTATCAAAATAAGTTTTTTCCAGTTTCCGCGTCTGCTGAACCATCCAAAAACACGCTAAAAGGCGTGTTTTGAAGGGGGGAGGTAGTGGGGGAGGTGTAGTATAACTGTAGATTTACCTATACCCGGTCAGAGGTAAGAAGAAGAGTCCTGATGTAGTCTCCTTGAATGATACCCAACAATATAACACTAGCCTAGGCCTATATTCCTTGAAAAACATATAGCCTGAAGATAACTTGGTAAATAAGGCCTCGTGGCAACTGGCATGGGGAGAACCCCAAGCTAGGTTGTTGGACTAGGGTTAGCCTTGGCTATTCCAATACTATTATCTGAATCACTTTAAATGTTACCTCCAAACCATTGGAAAAGCCCCTTGCATGTGAAATCATTGGTCTGAAAGTAAAACTAGACGAAAATTGAAAACA
Organism: Paralithodes platypus; assembly: GCA_032716605.1. Lineage (NCBI taxonomy): Eukaryota > Metazoa > Arthropoda > Malacostraca > Decapoda > Lithodidae > Paralithodes > Paralithodes platypus. The sequence continues at coordinate 45,395,792 of CM064579.1, forward strand.
TTGACATTGAAAACAGCGAACCCGCCAGGCAGCTTGGGGAACAACAAACACAGAAATTCGTAAAATGAAAACAAAGTATAACAAAAAATACCCTTAACTAACAATATAATAAACAAATAAAACCCTTCCACATTACCTTGAATGCCTGAAGATCCATCACAGCGCATAATAACGTTGGACCAAAAACAATTGCCGGGACCCACAACGCCGTACATACCTTCCCCACCACACCCCAGGGGCCAACTGACGCTCTCGTTTCCAGCGTTGCCAATCCTGCGGATTTTTCGCTAGATTAAAGCGGTCAGAGAGCTAGACAGTAAACATCCGTATAGTATCGGTAAATAATAGGTAGAAAATGTTTGATATAATGCTTTTATGTTCATAATTATGTCTAAAATCACCTATAGGCGACCATGTATCAGAAGTACAGGTATGTATCCCATTAGAAGCCTAACACAAATTTCGCTAGATTGTAATGGCTAGATTCTAAATACCCTTAATCTATCAAAATACATTGGCAAAAGCTCTAATATATTGTTAAAATCTTTGCAAGTATCACACAAATTATGTATAGGTTATCCTAGTATCAAAACTAAGTTTTTAATAAAGGGTTGATAATAAGCGCTAGATGTAAGCAAATGTTTCTATCTAGCAGGAATGCGGCTATAATAGCAACACTGTTCCAACTTGTTGATTGTTCGACCAAGGATTCGACTTGCGCAAACGAAACGAACCTCGCTGATATTCGCATTTTAACTATTTTGTCATTACTATCCATTAATGTAAAGTAGATATGGGTAATAGGTAATTGTATTTAAATGTTAAATGCGTTTTAAAAGCATTGTAGTAAATTACTGAGACTACTGCAGAATTAGTATCATGTTTGATTCGACTCCTTAGCAAATGAAACACCACTTATAGCAAATGAAATACCACTTATACTATTTTGTATCACTATTATCTAACTATGTAAATAGTACAAAGGGATAATATTAGCATATATTCTTCAATTTCAGGTTATTGTTTTAATTAATGCTGTACAGTAGCCCAAATAGCTATAATATTGCAAAGTAGACCTGAATCCACTCGTAGTTTTGAAATCAGAAAGGATACTTTGGACTTGATTTCGACCAATGAACGCCTTCCGCATGTGAGAGACCCCGTGCGAGGCTAGAGTTGAAGACGCTGATTGGCTGTTTTGAATTCACCGCCGGATAGTTATATTCAAAACTCACACCCTACCTCCGCAATTTAGATTTTGATTAATCTATAATAATATATGGAAAATGGAAGTTCTTAGCATATAAAATTGAACGAAGAAATAATTGCATTTTATTCAGTGATATCATTGAGTAGTAATAATAATATATCAATGCAAGTAAATAGTTATGAAGGTAACATTAAACATTGTAAGATAACTGTACTGCGAGCCCACGCTGTCTATATGTGGAAAATTCCATTCTTATAACGGCCGCGTGAAATCTCTTGCCTGTTAAATACTCTAATAACGCTTCGAACATGTTATTTTTTGCTACCTATAGACGATTTTAGATGTACTGAGCTTAGCAAGGACCTACTATTATTATTATTATTAGTATTAGTAGTAGAAGTAGTAGTAGTAGTGCACCGTGTTCCAAACAGGTAGTCCAGAAATCGGTATCTCAATAAGGGCTAGAGCAAATGGGCTGTAAATTTCCACACGTATACCCTGGCGGACTCTTCCCAAATGGTAGAAATATTAGCTCATTTAGTCTAGTCGTTTGATAGTGATAAAGGTTAATCTTCAAGAGCATTAGCCTACCTATTTTAAACGGGGTATAGTTGCAATAGTCATATTTAAACCTTTCGCGCTATTAAGGGGAGATATCCACTTGAGGGATTTTTTTCTTGACTCCTTTCTCCCCCATGTTTATCCCCATTGTTTTCCTAATGTTAAGACGTTCGCCCCATTATTTTAACGATTTTAAGAACTTTCAACCCATTTTTGTCAGTTTTAAGACTTCGTGCCATTTAGGTGTCGATTTTATCCTGGCGAGCGATAGCGAGCCTGTAATTAAGAAGAACCGGCTTTCAGCCGGGACATTTTTCTACCGAAAAATGTACAAATTTATCTTGAAAGGGGCTCAAGGGGGTGTAATTTTAAGCTTGATGGAGGTCTAGGGAACAAGCTAAATACCTCCCCTTAAGTGTATGTTTCCTGGCGAGCGATAGCGACTCTGTGATTTTGGAGGCGGGTCATTATTTTGTTTACCGAAAAAAAAAAACTAATTGTCTCTAAGAGGGAGGGATCTTGGGGATGGGTTGTAAACGTAAATTGGTATAGGAAGTAAATTAACAATAATATAATATACTACAATAATAATTCTAAAATAATAATAATAAACAAATACAATTAAATAGCCCCCATATATGAGATCAATTAAATAGCCCCCATATATGAGATCAATTAAATAGCCCCCCATATATGAGATCAATTTTATCAATTTTGTTTGCTACAATTAATTCATAAGCTGCATATAATTAACTACTTTTATTAATTTTACTCCAACGCCAAACACCTCCCAAAGAAATTTAAGAAAGCAAGCATGTGATCCACCGGGATTCGAACCTGGGTTACCACATACAGATTTTAAGGGGAGATTTCCACTTGAGGGATTTTTGTCTAGACTCCTTTCTCCCTCATGTTTAGCCCCATTGTTTTTCTAATTTTAAGACGTTTGCCCCATTATTTTGACGATTTTAAGAACTTTCAACCCATTTCTGTCAATTTTAAGACCTTTCGTGCCATTTAGGTGTCTATTTTATCCTGGCGAGCGATAGCGAGCCTGTAATTTAAGAGGAACCGGCTTTCAGCCGGGACATTCTTCTACCGAAAAATGTACAAATTTATCTTGAAAGGGGCACAAGGGGGTGTAATCTTAAGTTTGAAGGATATCTAGGGACCAAACTAAAAACCTCCCCTTAAACACTATAACCATCAAGACAGTTATGGTGTGATTGACTTGTTAAGCATTATATTGATATAAAACCCTTAATTGACCACTTGCGAGTTTCGGTCTATAAGGAAGTTAAGGGGAGATATCCACTTGAGGGACTTTTTTCTTGACCCCTTTCTCCCTCATGTTTAGCCCCATTGCTTTTGAGATTTTAAGACGTTTGCCCCATTAGTTTGGTGATTTTTAAGAATTTCCGCCCCATTCTGTCAATTTTAAGACCTTTCGTGCCATTTAGGTGTCCATTTTATCCTGGCGAGCGATAGCGAGCCTGTAATTTATGAGTAATCGGCCTTCGGCCGGGAAATTTTTCTACCGAAAAATGTACAAATTTTTCTTGAAAGGGGGTCAAGGGGGTGAAATTTTAAGATTGCTGGAGGAGTAGTTAACAAACTAGAAACCTCCCCTCAAGGTGTAGACATTGATATTTGTCAGAAATAATGGGCTTTTGATGAAAGGAAATTGTGTTCATATGGAATTAATGTATTTATGCATGTACAGTACAGTACTACAGTCATATGTTTGCTCCTATTTCGGCTAAAAATCGACGTTTAAAGCTTCAACTTCCTTATAGACAGAAACTCGCAAGTGGTCAAATTGGATTCTTATATTAGGGCATAAGAAAATACACGCCTATTAATTCTGACTATCAGTAGACGATTGTATGCAGTTTAGGAAGGACCTCTAGGTATCTAAGGGGTCGAAAGCCACTCAATGTTTGTCCCCAGACTCCCACAGATCCTTCCTAAGCCTATAAATTCGTCTACTGATAGCCAGAATAAACTGTCGAAATGCGTCATAATTTGGCAAAGTTAAAATTCTGCATAACATTTTTGATAAGAGATAAAATGGAAACAAAAAATATATTGGAAGCTCCTTCTGTACCCATGTATTTTATTCTAGATGATTTTAGGAAGTTTAGGAAGGACCTATAGGAATCTAAGGGTTCATACATAACTTCATAATGCTTCCAACTTTCATTTATTTTTCATTCTGGCTATTATTAGACGATTTTAGGCAGTTTAGGAAGGACCTGTAGTAATCTAAGGACTCACACATAACTCAATAATGCTTCTGACTCCCACAAACCATTGCAAAGCTATCTCAAATCTTCTAATGTTAGCCAAAAAAAACTGCTATATTGCGTCATAATCCCCAAACGACCCATTTAACCCCTTCTGTGCCGGCGACGTCTTTACCATTTGCTATATATATATTTAGATGATTTTGTGCAGTTTAAAAAGGATCTGGTTGTAGTAAAAAGGGTTAGTGATATATTTCAAAGCTTGATAATTGCTGGAGGTCCTTTATTAATTGAATAAAATCGTCTAACGCTAATAATAGCCAGAATAAAGTTTAAAAGGACTTCGCCGCTACTGAAGGGTTTAAAATGGATATGTGGTAGTCAAAAGGATTAAGGGGAGATTTCCACTTGGAGGATTTTTTTCTGGACCCCTTTCTCTCTCATGTTTAGCCCATCGTTTTTGAGATTTTAAGACGTTCGCCCCATTAGTTTGTCGATTTTAAGAACCCTCGCCCCATTTGTCAATTTTAAGACCATTCGTGACATTTAGGTGTCGATTTTTTCCTGGCGAGCGATAGCGAGCCTGTAATTTAAGGGGAACCGGCCTTCGGCCGGGAAATTTTTCTACCGAAAAATGTACAAATTTATCTTGAAAGGGGGGATAATTTTAAGCTTGATGGAAGTCAGGGAATCAACTAAAAACCTCCCCTTAAGGAAGATATTTCAAAGCTTGATAATTGCTAGAGGCACTTTCTTAACTGAATAAAATCGTCTAATAGTAGCCAAAATATAGTTAAAAAGGACGTCGCTGGTACTGAAAGGGTTAGTTATGTTTCGCCTCTACGCAAACTACTCATACCAAATTGTCGGTTTGGGGGATTGTTTTTCAGAAAGTTTAATAGTTTCGTTGGTATTCGTGTGTTTTCCAGAATGTATGGGACCTGAATTACCGCTCAGGAGGGGTATAAATTCGGCGAGCATTGGGGAGGTGAATCAGTACATCATTGGACACGATACAAGAAGGTCTACTACCACCTCTCTCCTACAGGTTTAGTGAGTAACTTGAGTTTACTGAACATTTTGTCAAGTGATCAGTTTCAATTGGCTTTTAAGGGGAGATTTTATTTGATTCCCTAGACTTCCATCCAGCTTAAAATTATTCCCCCCTAGATCCCCTTTGAAGATAAATTTTTACATTTTTCGGTAGAAAAATTTCCCGGCCGGAGGCCGCTTCCCCTTAAATTTTACACTATCGCTCGCCAGGAAAAAATACTCTTAAATGGCACGAATGGTCTTAAAATTGGCAGAAATGGGAGAGGGTTCTTAAAATCGCCAAACTAATGGGGCGAACTTCTTAAAATCTCAAAGAATGAGGCTAAACATGAGGGAGAAACTAGTCTAGAAAAAAAATCCTCCAGGTGGAAGTCTCTTAGGTTTAGTTTTATGATAATTTTAAGTTTTTGAAGTAGAATTTAATGTGCTGAATTTGTTCTATTAACTATATAATATCTGGATAGCTCAGGAAAAATATCTGGATAGCTCAGGAAAAGTATCTGCTCTACATTATGTGCATACTGGATTTAAGTCTTCAGAATGGCTCATTCTAGTTATAATGAAACTACTTTTATTAAAATCTGGAAGGGTATATGGGAGTTTCTATGGGTAACTTTGATTAATGTAACTGTTAGGACCTTTAGCTTTTCCCTAAACTATGTACAGTTGGTCAAAGTTCCAGCGGACTCTCCCTCGCTTTGGGGCTCTCAAAATTCTCTGGCAATACTAGTGTAGGAAGGAAATGTCTTGCAAAGATTGGGATTGTTAGATCTGATTTCGGCTAGATCATTGTTCGAACATATACTAAACGAGGGAAAGTAAGTCGATCTCAAATGAAATTGCATACATCGCTATGTATGATTCCGAACATTCACCCACAGTTCGTAGATGTGCGTAAATATTAAAGTTATTATATCCACTGATTGGCAACGCATATAAAACTTGCTGGCTGCCACAACATTTTTATTCTATTTTATAAGAATACATATTTCTGTTTTATTGGTGGCTGCTTAATGAAGGAGCATTTAGTCTTTACAACGTGAACATTACATAGTCTAATTTGCAGTAATATACAAGACTGACACGGGTAACTCATTAATGGCAAATGATATCCCTGCACCACTAAATCGGTATTCCCAGCTAATTCTGAGAGCCCCAGAGCGAGGGTGGGTCAGCTGGAACTTTGACCAACTGTACATTATAATTTAACCTGCATGAAATTCACAATTGTTTAACATTTTTATTTCTCCCTAAAAGGTACTACCCATGAGTTTCGGGACTACCAGGGGGCTTTCAACTCTGCACCTGGCCTCTCCAGCCTACTAAACCTTAAGGAGAGGTGTTTAGTTCAAATCACACTCCATAGACTCTTTCAATTTGTTTCCATTTTTCGGTAGAAAAATGTCCCGGCCGAAGGTGCGTTCTCCTTAAATTGCAGGCTCGCTTTCGCTCGCCAGGAAAAATGACTAAAGGTCTAAAAATTGAAAAATATAGGGCGAAAGTTCTTAAAATCTCCAAACTAATGGGCCGAAAGTCTTAAAATCTCAAAAGCAAGGGGGCTAGACATGAGGGAGAAAGGAGTCTAGAAAAAAGTCCCTCTAGTGGAAATCTCTCCTTAAAGGCCTCTGGAACCTAACCCTGGAGAGGTGGGACTGAACTTTTCGCCAGTTCTCCAATAACCAGATCCATGGAGGACACTGCTGCCTATACCATGTTCCAAATTTGTAAGCCATTTTAAACTCCTAGGAAGCTAATCTAGGCACCTGGAGTTGGCAGATTGGACAACAGAAAAGCTGTATTTCTCGGAAGAATTGCCCTCTCGCAAAAGTTAATGTATAGCCTATTTATGAAGTTTTGTTTTACAAATATACTATCTTTAATGAAATTCTTTTTTAATTTCCTTTCTGTAAGTAGTTAACGTTTTAATGAAGCAAATGAGGGAAGAGAGAAGGGAGAGCAGATGAGGGAGCAGATGAGGGAAGAGTATAGATATAAGATGGGTAATATTATCTTTCCAAATATGTCTATTCTGTAATAAGGACACTAAAATTTAACTGCATAATCCATATAGGGTCTCCCTAATGAATTAAGTTTTAAGATAACATCAGCAGTTCTGTTCCTCCCACTCTTAGATATGAACCCGAGAATCCTGTTTGAGAGTAACTTTTTTTTCTCATATTATTTTTGAAGCCCTTTCGCATTGGAATCTGAAACTAAATCGAAGGTCCTTAAGTCGGTGTGAAATTTTGGCTCAGAGCAGAGCGGTGGGAGGAGCGTAGGTTGCCTCATGACGGCTCGCCACGACCGTCGAGGGCCCACTGACATCAAGAAAGACATGGGATCAGACCTTGCGGTCTGATCTTGCCGGAACCACACTTTGTCTGGAGCATGTCTTTAAATTTGTGTATGTAGGCCTATGTATGGTGAAATTTAGAGGTGACTAAGGACCATTTTGTGAGAATTAAAGTAAACTAAGTGAAATTTACCTATAATCTCGCAAGAATTAACTTTCTTGTATTGGTTGAAAGCGTTGGAATCCCGGGAGGACCATATGTTTTCATTAGTGTATTAAAGTGCGTTGGGTTTGTAGTTGAATGTTAAGAACGAGGTGTTGCTTAACGATGATGGTTGTCTTTTGCCTTGCAAATTGACAATGCAAAGATTACATTTATAGCTGGGATTTGTGATGAAATGTATTAGATTTAAAAAAAAAAAAGTACTATTGTGGACAAGTCTTGCTACGCCTGCCTGAGAGGGATCCGCGAATTGTGTCAGTAACATTGATACCCCCCGTCCCCACCATGCTACTCTATCTCCGCCAAGCCCTCCCTTCCCCCTCTACTTCTTTCCTTGTTCACGTCTATAAGCCTTTATTTCTCACTCATCAAATCATTGTATTTTTATGAATTTTTTCCAAATCTTCTTCCTAAAATTATATATCCTATTGTTACATACTTCATATATAGTGTATATTTGCCATTTTATACAAACTTAACTCTATATAAAGTTTGATAATCCAATCGAACATGGAAGTTTATTAACAATATATGTTTATGTCAAATACAACTGAACCTTTAATTTAATTTTGCATTATCATTTAAATTCAGTTCTAATAATCTAAGCCCTTATATCCCTTTGTTTGGAGTAAGCATGCATTTCACTGTCCAAGTGTATATATTATTGAATTAAATAATTGACACTTAAAATGGGTTCCTATATTAAATTAATTTAATATTAAAAGTTATAACTATATGTTTAAGTGTGTATTCTCAATACTGTACTCGCCTGTCAACCCACCTCTCCCTTAACTACGGTAAGTCACTCTAATCTATATTTCGTAACTAGTCAACTCAAACACACTGTCACACACATTAATGCGAGTTACATTACACAAACTTACATGTTATGTTCTTGAGGAGATTTGGTGTCTTTCAACTGCCTCAACGAACACGGCTCTCTCTGAGATTAACCCCTTCCTTATCGGGGTTGTTTAGTTTTATTACAGCTATATTTACACAATGTTGTGCAGATAAGCAAGGATCTGTGGTATTTAGAAGAATTAATTGAGCTAGTATGAAGCCTTTTAATGGTTACATGTCTTTCCTTAATTGAATAAAGACTTGTAAATGTAGCTACTATCCATTCACTCGAACCATATATCTAGCTCCTAGTTGGTGTTTGTATCGACTTTCATGATTTCCCATCTTATCAATACCGTGTAGCTCACTGGCCCAGAAGAGTCTCGGAACTGATAATTTCTGTATTATTGTCTTTATTATTCTATATTCATTCATTATACTAGACCTTTAAATAATTTTAATGATTATTTAACTATCTACAGTGATATCCAAATCTTAAGTACTGATATATTACACTAATACACATTTATCACATAATATCATACAGTATGCACAAGCGAAATAAAGAAATGATAAACTCAAAAAGTACGGTAAGTAAGAGATGAATATTGACTGACTTGGCCCACGTGTCTTAGAGCCAATCACAGGCCCTGCTTCACTTATTATTCACAATAATAATAAGATAGGCAGGGATGGCATTTCATATCTTGCTTGTGTTTACGGTATTATATCTGCGTTATTTATGTGTTTTCTGTAAGAGTGCTTTGCTCTTAAGGTTTGGATATCACTAGATTATCACATTTGAATTAATTACTTCTCTAGAATAATTATAATGGTAATGTGATAAGTTATATCGAAACTTTAAGAGTTATAAAATATCACCTAGAACACATATAACTTAGATATCATACAGTAAACACAAACTAGGGAACATATGCTGTGACTGCCTATTTAAATGTGTAAATGTGTGGTAGAGGTATTAAGTGTTCAATACAGATCTAAACTGTTTAGAGTTTGAATATTGCCTCCGACAGGAGGATATTCTTTGGTTTACCTTGCAACACCATTTACCCCTTGAGATTCATGACGCATTTTGACAGTTTATTGTGGCCCTTTTTCGACGATTTTATACAGCGTGAGAAGAACCTTTAGGATGTAGGATAAACTATAATTTGTTAACTGATTAAATTAGAAATATTTCTATCTCTATTAATCACGATTGAAGTAGCTTACATTGTTTTTTTTTTTGTTTTTTTTTCTATATTCCAACTACTCCCTCTCGGGCATAGGCTGAAAGCCTGTACATTCCACCGCTTAACACGGTGAAGCCCGTGAGGTCTTGTTCCAGTCTGGGGAGTGAGACATGTGAAGCAACCATCCTGGCTCGAAGCAGCTCCATCTCTGAAGCGGCCGGTTGCTTCGCTCAAGTGCTTCACCGTCTCACCCTCCAGACCCTCACTCTCAGAACGCCACCTATTGAGCAGTGAACTCACTAGGCATTGTCCCCCTGTAACATATTTTGAATATGGGAATATTCATAGTGTTATTTAATCAGGGAACAATGAGGGTATTTTTTTGGCATTTCGGTGGGCTTTGTGGTAATGCACTGATACTAGGTACAGCACAAATTCAATCCCAATAATATCTTCCCATTGACATATCGGGATTTGAACCCGGGTCCATTGGATTACCAATCCAGTGGCATGACCACACCTCCCACCTCATTATGCAGGACAAGCTATCACATGTATTATTATGATTTGACAAGTAGAATCTTTGTCATCTTTATATGCCTTCATTTACTACCATTTCACACACACATTTGTTTTCACTCACGCCATCACCTCCATTAGTTATAATGGTGACACAAGGTTACATTGTTTATGTTGTAACTGTTCATACATTACTTCCAATTATGTGTTTTAATTAAGTGCACGTCCGTAATTTGTTAACAAATAACCTATACCTCAAACAATATCTACATTGCATCATATTATTGTAATAATCAATTTTGAAACAAACTGCCTGGGGAATTTAGTATATGGTGAAACTACAACAAACACCTCGGCTTAGGACTCTCTAAAACGTTTTTGTTTTCTCTCTTAAGTACCGTAAATAAAGCCCAGAGCGAAGTTTATTTTATATATTTCATACAATTATTTTATTTTTATTTTATTTTTGATTATTTTTGTATCTTGGTATACAACAGGTTCGGCCCAACATGGACACTCTTCACGTATAAGCTATATACGAACACGTGAACATTGTATACAGTATATCTATCTATATCAATTAATTGCACGTGGAAGACAGAAAATGGTACCGGTATATCATATGTAACCAACCCTCGCATTTACTTTTCACAGCATTAATTTGAGAAATATTGGATTGACAAAATATATTAAGAAAATTGATGGCGTATAGCCTACAGCTAATAGCTCCAAACAAAATCAATATAATAATATTTAGGACAATAAAAGTGTACAAATTAATGCCACCGTTTATAAATAAGGCTATAGCAATAGTGCTCTCAGTTTAATGACGTGTTGCATAGGAAACCCAAAAACTTTACCGGTAATCTTATTGTTGGACAAGACGATAATCAAACGCAAAACATTTCCGCTGCGTGTTTAACAATACCTCTACCACTCTAGTGTAAATCTAATCTCTTTGGAGGACAGCCTAATTTTATTATCAATAAAATAAGTAGGCCTAATAATTCAATGTTTTATTGTATGATCTGTTTGACCCAATAACAATTTTGTTGAAACACCTATTAAATAATTGGACATTACATATTTACAATAATAAAGGGACGACAATCTTATTTACATTAGGTGAATTCCCACTGTTTCAGTATTTACATGATTCCTTATCCATTACATTTATATCCTACTTCATGAATCGTTAGGTTGTTGGCTTTTGTATTAGTTTCTTTGATGGTGTTTTATTATAATGGTATGGGCTGGAATCTCCCGCTACGATGATGAGGTTTAACTCATTCAGTACCGGTAATATTGTTTTCATCATAATATTATTCTGGCAAATATTAGACGATTGTATTAAGCTAAAGAAGGGCGTTTACTATTTGAAATGCTACATACTATCGCAAATAACACCATAGCTACCAAAGCCCCTTTCTTATCTACATACAATAGGCTGAATATAGTTATAGTGAAATATATATGAGATGTCTTCGGTACCTAAAGGGCTACTAAAATGTCTCTATTTATGGCCTAGCTAAGATTCACCAAGGTCCTCTGCTCTATTATATATAAATTCACCTGCAGCGGAACGATATCCCTTAAGCTACTTCACACGTGATTAATATAGATATAGAAATATTAGTTCTATAAATTTGTCATGTTTAAGGAATTATGGTCCGTTTTGTCTTACAAATTTCCACCGCCTTATGTTCGACTTACTAATTCGTGTCAACTGCCATATTTACCGTAGCCTGCCCAAATTTCATACGGAACCCTGGTACGGAAGGGGTTAATCTCAGAGGGAGCAGCGCTCGCTGAGGCAGTTGAAAGACGCCAAATCTCTTCAAGTAAGAAAATAACATGCAAGTTTGTGTAATGTGTAATGTTACATTAATGTGTGTGACCGTGTGTTTGCGTTGACTAGTTACGAAATATGAATAGATTAGTGTGAGCTACCATAGTTAAGGGGGAGGTGGGTTGACAGGCGAATACTGTATTGAGAATACATACGTAACCATATATTTTTAACTTTTGATATTCAATGCATTGAATCAAGGTACCCATTTTATGAGTGGGTCAATGATTTTTTTTAATAGTATTGTATTTATACAGTAAAACACGTAAATACATGCCTAATCCAGATATTGGGATATATGGGGTTACTTAATCATAACTTAATTGAACTATGAGAATGTAAAAGTATATTAGTCTCAATTGTATCTGACTTAGATAACATTATATCGCTAATATGCTTACATAATCGAATGGATCATAACACCTTATATTGAGCTAGGTTTATAATAATTGGCAAATATGAACATAAGCTACGTAACCTATTGCTATCTTAACGATATGTTATTTCATTTTAGGAAGAAGATTTGGAAAGCATGCATAAAAATACCTAGATACGATGATAGAGGGAGAAATGAGAGACATGAAGGAGAGAGAGCTTATCGTGATATCTATCATCCTATGGTTATAGTCAGGGCCTTGGTTATAGTCACAGTGGTGGAAACAATCCAGGGGGAGGGGCTTCAGACGTGAAACAGGAAAGAAAGAGGAAGGGAGGGTTTGGCAGAGAGGGGAAGGAGTGGGGGCGGGGGGTGTATCAATGTTACCAACACAATTCGCGATACTCTGCCGGGCAGGTGTATCAGGACTTATGTCCACAATAAGTACAGTGTGTATATACTTAGGCACATACCCCATAGCTGGGGGTGGTATAATAGCTTGTTAATTTGCAAATTATTCTTTGGCAGCCACTAAGTATAATACTGTACTGTGATGGTCTGGTCTATCAGAGTGAGAACTGAGCCATTTCTGCCATACCCATAGCTTACTCTGACTGTTCTATCTATCTATCTATTGCCTGACGCCGCGATCCCCGAAGGGGTGGCCATGAACGAACCGCCCCCATGCACCTCTGTCCCCAGTCAGTCGACGCCCCTCCCCCCAACCAGCACCGCCTTCGTTCATGTACTTCCTCACTCCATCCTTCCACCTCTCATTCGGTCTACCTCTCCCTCTCTGTCCCTCCACCTCGCTCTCGTACACCCTCTTAGTCATTCTCTCGCTTTCCATACGTTCCATATGGCCGAACCGTTTCATCTCAAGTTGTTCCTTTTCACACTTTCCAGCACATCTACCTCCACATCACACCTCCTTCTTACTTCCTCATTAGTCTGTCTATCCCTCCATGTAACTCCGCACGCACTCCTTAAGTAATTCATTTCTACTGCTCTCACTCTTGGTCTGAGTCTCTCAACCAACGTCCATGCTTTGACTGTTCCTTTTACTTATATATTTTCTAGATCTCAAGTTACGGCGTCTCTCCCTCCATGTAACTCCGCACGCACTCCTTAAGTAATTCATTTCTACTGCTCTCACTCTTGGTCTGAGTCTCTCAACCAACGTCCATGCTTTGACTGTTCCTTTTACTTATATATTTTCTAGATCTCAAGTTACGGCGTCTCTTCCTTGGATTGACCTCCCAATCTACCAAGATTGGAAGCCAAAGCGTCACATTTTTCCTTTGCCCCTCAACTTTCTCTTCATAATTGCTAATGGGCACAGGGCCCTGGGTGGGGCTTTGGTTTCCCGGGCGTTTCCGCACCCTCCTCAGCTCCCCGCCATGGAGTGGCTTCGGTCACCCAGGCTTTACTGTGGTCGGCACGTAAGGTTCTGTGGGGGCGCTCGGTTATGGCCTTGGCCTTGCTCGGGGCCTTGGGGCTGTTCGGCCAGGCAGCTTGGGGAACAACAACAACAACAACATACTGTACAGTAAAAACAGTCCATATACAGTATATACTGTAAGTAAATACAAACTTCAATTACCTCTTCTTGGTTGCAACACCTTTGGCTTCAAGAATGAATATTTTAACGGAATATTTCTGTCCTGTGCACATTGCCAAAATTTGGGTTGACAGCTTTGCGCAGGGAGTCCACCCAGCGGTCCCTCTCGTCAGCAGTTCGACAGCTGAAGTACCGCGTTCCAGTTGGTGACATTACCTGGAAAAATAGGGTTAAATTGAGCTCCCTTCGTTCTAAAATAATCTATCTCTATCTATCTATCTATCTATCTATCTATATACTCAGGCCCAATCCCCATTTTTCCTTTTTTTTGTGGGGGGGGGGGGGGGGGCAACTCAAAAGTAATAATACAATCAAACACTTACAAATATTATGTTCCTTCCAACAACCAACCATACTCCTAAAATCGATTAATGAAATTTACAAACATCTTTTTTATGCAAAAACAAAACCATCATTAATACAGTAAACACCAATATTACATGAACAATACTTGGTAAAATTATGGCCATATATTATTTGCAAAGACTAGATTGTATACCTTCAGGGACAAGGCTGAAAAATGTGTTCAGAACAGGGGAGAAGGGAGAGGTGAGAAGAAAGAAAGACTAAAGAGTGAGAAAAATGGGGAAAGAGAAATGGGAAAAGTTCAGAGGTGGGAGGGTTACAACAATAATAAAAAGGAATGAGAAAGAGAGAGAGAGAGAGAGAGAGAGAGAGAGAGAGAGGGAGAGAGAGCGGCGAGGGTGGATACATTATAGATCGCAGTATCGAAGTGTAATTTTAAGATCGAAAACGAGGAGACAAGCAAAAACGAAATAAATCAATAATTACAGCTGTAATGGTAATACTATACAGAAATTATAATCATGAAATACTAACCACATTAATTTGGATATAATTTTCCAATGGCATTAATCATATTTACTTTAAAATAGTTACGTTTTTTTTGTTCTTCTATTTGACTGCCATCAAAACTGTAACTACTATTGTCCATCGTCCCTTTATATAATTTGTATTGCAAGAGAAGCTTAGTTTACGTAGATATTCTTAAGGGGGGTTACCGGCTTTTTTATCTTTCTCTCCTTTTCTCAATTTCTCTGGCTTGTATCCATTCAGCCAACTGTTTTGTGACGTTTATCCCCATCCAGGTGTCGATTTCTTCCTGGCGAGCGATAGCGAGCCAGCATTGTATGGAGAAATACGGGTTCGCCGGAGACATTGGTCTATCGAAAAATGTACAAATTTAGCTTCCTGTCAAAACAAAAATATATATATGCAGGCTAGCTACCGCTCGCCAGGAAAATGTTGACACCGGGATGGGGGTAAACGTCTTAAAACAGTGGGCTGAATGGGGCCGAATGGATACAAGCAAAAGAGAGAGGGAGAGAAAGAGAAAAAAGCGAGGTGGGCTCCCTTAAAGCATGAAGAAACTACAGTATAGATTTTGGTAAAGTATTATATTTGTAATTGTACCAGCGCAAATGTAATTTATATTTAATTGGTGTCTTTTACATATGAGATCCATATCCTATTTGTATTTCACACATTTTACTAATCTAATACGAATATTGGAATAATTATATATGGCATGGTTAAGTTTTTTTTAAGAAACATCGGAACGTAATTTAAGCACAGTGTATTATGTAATTCTCACTTCTGTATTATGTCCATCACTCCTTTCCTCTCTACTTTCTCTTCAACCACCAGTCTTCACCGTCTGCCACCTTCAACACTCATATGGTACCCTCTCCTTTGACAGCAACTTATATAAATTCATCTATAACAATAATAGTATACGCACTAAACGGGTGTATAATCAATGTTTTACCCTATATCATCGCGGTATTATTAACGTATTTGTCTTCATAGAATATAACATTAAATGAAGTGTTACAATCTATATTATATTTCAGTTTCGTTATGGTGGAATGCATATTATACTTATTATACTGTACACATATATTATACTTATTATACTGTACACATACTGTATATTATATAAAAATGTCGCTTGTTTCCCATTTACTATTAACCTTTCAGCATTCTAAGACGCACCTTCACTTTATTCTGGATTAAATTTGACGACATTATTCAGTTTTAGAAGACCCTCAGGGAATTAAAGGGGTAAAACTATATCTCAATTATCTCAATCAGCTAATCTGAGTCACAAGTTCTTTTCAATTCAACAATCTGCTACTAATAGCCAGAATAAAAGAAAGAAAGGGCTCTTCGTATCTTGATAGTGTTGGAATATTATTAACTTCCTTCCTTCCTTCCTTCCTTCCTTCCTTTCTCCTCCTCCTCCTCCTCCTCCTCTTCCCTCTCCTCCTGCAGTGCAAGACTGCATACCATCGAAAATACGGCGTCCAGGCCATAATGATAAGCCCAAATGGTGGAATAAAGATATTTCAGACTGTCTGCTTGCTAAAAAATTTGCTAATGATAGATTAAAATCCTCACAAAATGACGAAGAACGGGTGAAATTTGTAGAGCTACGACGCAAAGCCAAAAAGTTAATTAAGCAAAGTAAAAAGACCCTGGAGTTACATGTTGCGAATCAAAGTAAAACAAACCCGAAAGAATTCTATAGTTATATCAGAAAGAAAAAAGTAGTTACTTCAACTGTTGGACCGTTAGTCGATGAAAATGGAGAATACACCAAAGACGAACAAATGAGTAATGCCCTCAATACCTTCTTTGCATCAGTTTTTACAAACGAAGACCTCAGTGATATTCCTACACCATCGTCGATTCAGATTGATAATTCTGATATTCTAAGCAATATCACCATTACAGAGAGAGAAGTATTGAACTGTTTAGGAGAAAAACTCAAGGTAAATAAAACGCCTGTACCTGATACAATCTCGCACTAGAGTTCTAAAGGGAAGGAAGGCTAAGGATGAGCTTCTCCAAACCCCTGACCTTGCTATTCAATGATTCCTTGCAGTAGGACTATGGCCTGATCAGTGGCAGCTAGGCCAACCGTAACAACCACACCGATATTCTAAAAAGGCAGCAAAGCCCTACCCACGTAATTATCGTCCAATTATCCTTACCTCACTTGTATGTAAAATGCTAGAAACGGTCATACGAGACAGACTCGTCCAGTCACTTAGAGGCAAATAACTTACTTAAAGATACTC
>CM064579.1:45412982-45524515 GCA_032716605.1 Paralithodes platypus
CAAACTACAAAGATTCAACTACTAAAATATTGAATTTACCGTCAACTGAAAAAAAGAAAAAAACAGAAAATGGGTATAGACATCAGAACAGAATAACCCATAAACGCTACTAAAAAAAAAATATTGGCTATACAAAATTGACAATAAAACCTCTCGTATGATACTCCATTTGCTGTCAACAAAATGGATGGTAGTCGTTAAGGGAGCCCCCCTCGTTTTTTGTTTTAAATCTTTCTCTCCCTCTCTCTTTGGCTTGTATCCATTCGGCCTCATTCAGCCTACTGTTTTAAAGACGTTTACCCCATCCAGGTGTCGATATTTTCCTGGCGAGCGGTAGCGAGACAGCATATATATATATATATATATATATATATATATATATATATATATATATTTTTTTTTTTTTTTTTACAGCAAGCTAAATGTGTAAATTTTTCGATAGAAAAATTTCTCCGGCAAAGCCGGATTTCTCCTACAATGTTGGGTCGCTATCGCTCGCCAGGAAGAAATCGACACCTGGATGGGGATAAACGTCTTAAAACAGTTGGCTGAATGGGTCCGAATGGATACAAGCCAGGGAAAGAGAGAAAAGGAGAGAAAGATAAAAAATAAAAAAAACCGTGACCCCCCCTTCATTGTGAATTACGCCTCATTAATCAACTCGCCCACGAAGCCCCTCAAACGACCCATTCAAAGTTACCTTGAAAGGTTTGGGTTCAATGCACCTCCATACACCGGAAATGGACAGGCTATAATTCCCAACATTTCCAATTAATCTTATTTATCTCAAAATTCTAGAAGGGCGAAAGGTGATCATACCGCGGAGCAATAGCATATATTTACACTGCACTAACTCGCGCACACACACACACACACACCCACACACCCACACACCGAAAAAAAAAGAAGGAAAAAGTGGGGATTGGGCCTGAGTAAATAGATAGATAGATAGATAGAACTCGCACACACTCGCTTGGGGAACAACAACAACAACAACAACAACAACAACAACAACAACAACAACAACAACAACAACAACAACAACAACAACAACAACAACAACTCGCACACACCTAGCAATATTCAAAACAATATCTATCTGTGTTTACGTAAAGACAATATTAACAAATTATGACTGTTATCATATCAGGTTGCAGTATCATTTAAGGTGAGGCTGATGGATTGTGGAGATTAAGGGGAGATGGGTCGTTTTTCTGGTCACCTTTCTCCCTCGTATTAAGCCCCATTTGTGTTGAGCTTATAAGACATTCGGCCCATTAATTTGGCGATTTTAACACCTTTCGCCCCATTTCGTTGTCAATTTTAAGACCTTTCGTGCCATTTAAGTGTTGATTATTTCCTGGCGAGCGATAGCGAGCCTGACATTTTAAGAGGAACCGGCCTTCGGCCGGGACATTTTTCTATCGAAAAATGTACAAATTTATCTTGAAGGGGGGGTCTAGGGGGTGTTTTTCTAAGCTTGATGGAGGTCTAGCGAGGAAACTAAGAAATAAAGGAATACATTAATTAATAGAAAGAAAGAAAGAAAAAACGGTCCGTCTCTCCTAAGTCGTTGGCGGAAAAGATCAACAGTAAGCAGTTTACCATAACATAATACAAGCACTGTATACAGATATATTTAATATATTCAACAGAGTACAATTATTTACTGGTTTTATCTTGCACAATTTAACATTTGAGCGAACAATTACTAAATAATGTCAAATACAAACTCCAGAATGATTAAATCTTATTATATTTCAGTCTTGTATCGAGGATTAGTTTATGATAACGTTTTTTTTTATATATACAAATTTTACTTTCAGCGTTTCAGTGATGTACAATTGTTATGCAACTTGTAAATACTGCAGCATTCGCAAACTAACTCAAATATTTGTTTTTCCCCATACTAAGCCTCCATCAGTTCATATTACATACACACTATAGTTGCATTTATTCATCCAACTTTTAATATGGGTAGGGGGTCAGAAACCTTTACAAAATCTGATCCATGATTGAAAAATATAGCCTGATAAAGAATAGTAGTTTTTCATAGCCCAGCACCTAAAATGATATATTGCGTGCTATTAATACTCATATGATAGATGCTTCGGATTTGCTACCACGGAGAAAATAATTTGGCATGATTTTGCTAGATAGAGAAGTGTTTAGCTATAAGAAAAATACTCACTGTCATGCCTGAGGTATGAAGGTATAATTATGATGTATGAAAATAAATTAATTCATTCGACATTAAAGTGAGAAATAAGTGAACAGACCAATAGATAAATACATAGACAGAGAGATACATGGTGCTTGAAATAGGTGTACCAAACTTCAGGATACGATTAAATTGATTAGTCTAAGGATAATATACAAACCAACCTAGATATTGCATTTCAGTCAATAGATATTATTATTATTTAGCGTCCTCCCCCATACGAGAGAGAGAGAGAGAGAGAGAGAGAGAGAGAGAGAGAGAGAGAGAGAGAGAGAGAGAGAGAGAGAGAGAGAGAGAGAGAGAGAGAGAGAGAAGAGAGAGGAGAGAGAGAGAGAGAGAGAGAGAGAGAGAGAGAGAGAGAGAGAGAGAGCGAGAGCGAGAGCGAGAGCGAGAGCGAGAGAGAGAGAGAGAGAGATTAGGGACTATATTCAGAGGTCTCTTAGCCTCCTACAATTGTACAATCCTTTTAACTATTACGTGTCTTTCTACTTCGTAAATAAGCCTCTAGAAAAACTCCAGGTGCCTTCCAAAATGAGCCTGAAGAGCGCCATTGACAAAGCCTCTATTCAAAACCATTTATCGTGGACAAAAGAAGGTCGCGGCGCCCGGCGAGCCTTTCACAACCCGGGGCCTATATTCTTCCTCTGCGCCTCACACCACATCGACATTATGGAGAAGGGTGAGGAGCGGGGTGTTTAGAAGGAGATGAAACAGAAGAACAAGAAAGGTAAATGGTAATGAATAAAAAGAAGATGTATAAGATGGAGTAGGAGGATGAGAGAGAGGAAGAGAGACCGGGATCACACATGTTTTTTTTTCTGCCGCTCGCATCATTCTCATTCAGATTAATTAGGAAAGAAAGGTGAAGACGCAAAGGGTTAGGGAAAGAATAAAACAATTACCAAGTGGAATAGGAAGAGAAAGTGAGTGTGTTCGGGCGCACATATTCTTCCCCTGTCGTTCACATCAACCTCACATACGGAATAAGGAGAGAAGGGGAAATAAGAAAAGAAATTGAAGGGGTGTCACCTGCTTTTTTCTCTTCCTCTCCTGTTCTCTCTTTCTCTGGCTTGTATCCATTCGGCCCCATTCAGCCAAATGTTTTAAGACGTTTATCCCCATCCAGGTGTTAATTTCTTCCTGGCGAGCGATAGCGAGCCAGCATTGTATGGAGAAATCCGGCTTCGCCGGAGAAATGTTTCTATCGACGAATGTAAAAATTTAGCTTGCTGTCAAAACAAAAATATATATGTGCTGGCTCGCTACCGCTCGCCAGGAAAATATTGACTCCTGGATGGTGGTAAACGTCTTCAAACAGTAGGCTCAATGGGGCCGAATGGATACCAGCCAAACATAGAGGGAGAGAAAGAAGAAAAAAAGCGAGGTGGGCCCCTTTGTGAGAAGAAAAAGAGGGGTAAAAGGTGGTGGATGAACAGACAGAGGAACGGGGGGGGGGGGCGGCAGGTTACCCTTTATTTGCCCCTCACACCAGTAACTAAGGAGGGCGCTGAAGGGGAACCAGAGGAGGATTAACAGACTGGGGAATGAGGAGTAGAAGAAGAACAGATAGATTAGAAGGAGGAGGGTATGAGATTGGGAAGGCAAGGGAGGATGAAGAACAAGGCAAGTATGTGAAAGAGAGGGAGGAGAGGGTGTAGAACTAAATACATGCATGCAGAAAATATGGATGAGGAGGTACAGGGAAAATATGGATGAGGAGGTACAGGGAAAATATGGATGAGGAGGTACAGGGGAAATAAATTGAAAGGGAAAATTACGAGGAGAGAGAGAGAGAGAAGAGAAGAAGGTAGTGAAGAGAAGAATATGGATAGAAGGGGCAAGAACAAAGAGTAAAGGAGAGAGAGAGAGAGAGAGAGAGAGAGAGAGAGAGAGAGAGAGAGAGAGAGAGAGAGAGAGAGAGAGCGAGAGAGAGAGCAAGAGCGAGAGGGAGAGAGAGAAATGGTTGGTTGGTATAGGGAGGAGGCTGGCTGGGTGGTATAACATGAGCTAGGAAAGTCCTTGTATCTGGCCACCTGGCAGCTCACAGACACTTTGACACACACAGGTCACACACGCCAGAACCCTTACCCCCCCCCCGTCCCCCCCTATATATATATATATATATATATATATATATATATATATATATATATATATATATATATATATATATATATATATATATATATATATATATATATATATATATATATATATATATATATATCAACACCAGCGCTGGTACGAACATCTTTATTTTGGTAACATTTCGGTTTAAGAATAAAGCATCTTCAGACCTAAAATTAAATAAAAACCTCTATAAGTGGCTGAGTAAATTTCTAATGTCAATATTCTTATTATTAAATAAATTTAAGAAATCTAGAATAAGATTTAAAATTAATAGTTATAAAAATAACCTAATACATATTAATGTTAGTAAAATTAATGAATACAATGAGAGACGAAGCAAACATTATGTGATAAATAAAGGGGGGGAAGTTAATTAATAAAGGGGGAAGTTAATTAATACAAGGGGGGAGGTTAATTAATACAAGGGGGGAAGTTAATTAATACAAGGGGGCATGTTAATTAATACAAGGGGAAAGTTAATTAATACAAGGGGGGAAGTTAATTAATAAAGGGGGAAGTTAATTAATACAAGGGGGGAAGTTAATTAATACAAGGGGGGGAAGTTAATTAATACAAGGGGGGGAAGTTAATTAATACAAGGGGGGAAGTTAATTAATAAAAGGGGGGGAGTTAATTAATAAAAGGGGGGAAGTTAATTAATACAAGGGGGGGAAGTTAATTAATAAAAGGGGGGAAGTTAATTAATAAAAGGGGGAAGTTAATTAATCACATCAATGTTATCATAATTACAAGAACCAACCTTTACATATTAGAAACACAGTAGAGGAGTGGAGGAGTGGTGGAGTGGAGGAGTGGTGGAGTGGAGGAGTGGAGGAGTAGAGGAGTAGAGGAGTAGAGGAGTGGAGGAGTAGAGGAGTGGAGGAGTAGAAGAGTGGAGGAGTGGAGGAGTGGAGGAGTGGTGCACACCCAGGCTGGGTTTATGTAACTGGGTGAGCAGGGTCTCAGACAGGAGGCGTGTGACTGGGTTTGGGGCAGTGGTGAGAATTGAAAAATCGGAGGGTTCTATGGGGTGATCAGATGATTGAGAGTGGGTTTTAAGACGTTTATCCCCATCCAGGTGTTGATTTCTTCCTGGCGAGCGATAGCGAGCCAGCATTGTATGGAGAAATCCGGCTTCGCCGGAGAAATTTTTCTATCGAAAAATTTACAAATTTAGCTTGCTGTCAAAACAAAAATATATATATGTAGGCTCGCTACCGCTCGCCAGGAAAATATTAACACCTGGATGGGGGTAAACGTCTTAAAACAGTAGGCTGAATGGGGCCGAATGGATACAAGCCAAAGAGAGAGGGAGAGAAAGATTAAAAAAATCCGGGTGGGTTCCCTTAAGAAAGTGGGAAGTGTCAATCCGTCTCAATAATGTGTTTGTTTAGTAATGCTTCCGATGTATTTAGAATTGCCAAAAAAAAAAAAAAAAAAAACAGCTGAGGGTAAATTGTCATGTTTCTATCTTTGTTACTCAGTTATAAGATAGATTTTGTAGCGAAATATGATGCTAATTATGGTAACTTGGCATTAATACGACACTCAACCATAGTAGTTTCATATTTGTCCATTAAGTATCGAGAAATCAGCTACTAAGGGATTCAATTTACCATCAGCTTGGAAAAAATAGACTATAGTTACTATAGGATCTCCTCTAGCCCGCACCACCGCTGAGGCCATACCATTGTCACTATCTGAATGAAGGCAACACACACACACACTCACTCACACGTTCACATGCACACACTCACTCACACGTTCACATACACACACTCACTGACACGTTCACATACACACACTCACTCACACGTTCACATACACACACACACACGTTCACATACACACACTCACTCATACGTTCACATACACACTCACTTACACGTTCACATACACACACGCACTCACACGTTCACATACACACTCACTCACACGTTCACATACACACACTCACTCATACGTTCACATACACACTCACTCATACGTTCACATACACACACACACTCACACGTTCATATACACACACTCACCCACACGTTCACATACACACACTCACTCACACGTTCACATGCACACACTCACTTACACGTTCACATACACACACTCACTCACACATTCACATACACACACACACTCCCACGTTCACATACACACACTCACTCACACGTTCACATACACACACTCACTTACACGTTCACATACACACACTCACATACACGTTCACATACACACACTCACTTACACGTTCACATACACAC
Source organism: Paralithodes platypus (assembly GCA_032716605.1). NCBI lineage: Eukaryota > Metazoa > Arthropoda > Malacostraca > Decapoda > Lithodidae > Paralithodes > Paralithodes platypus. Next base: position 45,419,595 of record CM064579.1, read on the forward strand.
ACTCACTGACACGTTCACATACACACACTCACTCAAATATTCACATACACACGCTCACTTACACGTTCACATACACACGCTCACATACACACGGATGGTCACACACACGCACGTATACACACAGTAATTCAGCAAAGTTCCAGACAACTACTGTTTTCCAGTTGGCCAACTATTGAATACAATGGTGCAGTAACGTGTGTCATATTGTCTCTCTCTCTCTCTCTCTCTCTATATATATATATATATATATATATATATACCGGTACGTATATATATATAATACACAAATATTAATACTAATACTAATAATAATAATTATATTAATCGTCTGGTTACTTACAGATATACCGTAGATATATTATGTATCAAGGCGAAGCCCTTAAATGTAAATATATTGATTTTTCAATTTAAAAATACAAATAAATCAAGCATAGGAAAGGTAAAAGGTAAATTAAATAATTAGACGCGTGTTTACATCAAGCTGATCTGTTTCAACCCCAAAAATAAAATGGTATTCACACTTGGTATGAACAATTAATCCTCTATTTTAAAAATATTTTCCTTTTAAAATAAGTCTGCTGCCTCTGACCTATTAAAATGTGCCACTAATATTCCTTGGCATTGATGTTAAGGAAAAATATATATGTTACATTTCTCGTGCTTTTTAAGATTAACAGTAAAAAACCAAACGTGCCTTAGTATGATATACAGTACTGTACTGTAGGTAGTCTTGTCTTGCTTTGGTTAAGGCGAATACAGTCGTTGTTGGCAATATTATACAAGCATATGAAGTCTGTGTGTGTGTGTGTGTGTGTGTGTGTGTGTGTGTGTGTGTGTGTGTGTGTGTGTATGTGTGTGTGTGTGTGTATGTGTGTGTGTGTGTGTGTGTGTGCGTGTGTGTAAATAAACATGTCCATTTGCATATTCGTCAATTGAATTACGGTTCGTGTTGAATTAAGGAATCTCTGAAAAATATATAATATTTACTGTGTTGACACCAGCCTACTAATGAACATCATACCAGAATATTAATTTGATCTCTGTATTCATTCAGTGATATCGCACATAATAAAGAAATGTTGTGTGTGCTTTTATTCTGTATTTTTATTATTATTATTTTGTGTTGTGTTGTTTTTACTTTTTTGTTGAGGGGGGATGGGGTGCGAGCGGACAGTCTGTTACAAATACGTTGTTAGAGCTTGATTATTCACTATATTCTAGTTATGAAGATTAATTAAATGGGTGGGTGTTAACAATTACGCTTATAACTCGTGGTCTACTTTCATAATATTGGTATGTGCCTATAGTCGGTTTGAGTCTCTTTGTTTTCAGTTGACGGAAATTCAAGGCCATAGCAGTTGGTTTCTCGACATTTAACCCTTTCAAGATCCAAAACGCCATTCTTTTCTGTGTTCTGGTAATTATTAGACGATTTTATTCAGGTTAGGAAGGGTATATGGAAGTCAGAGGGTTGATTGAGATACACTTTACCCTTTTAATACCCACAGATCCTTCCTAAGCTGCATAAAATCGTCTAATGGTAGCCAAAATAAACTGCTAAAACGCGTCAGAGCTTCAGGGGGTTAATGGGAAAACATGGAACTAATCTACCCGTGTCATTTTAATGCCAACTTTTGATTTAGCTACACACTCGTCGTAATATCCGAACAATCAAGCAGAGATGATTAGATTGACATCCAAAATTCGAAAATAGATATTAATCGTGATCGTGTACTCAACCTTTAACTGTGTTGGTGGTGCAATGGTTTATATGCTATGTTCTGGGTGTGGTGTCCCGAGTTCGAATCCCGGGAGGCCCATATGCTTTCATTAGTTTATTCAAGTGCATTGGGGTCTTCAATTGATGATAATGTTAAGAACGGGGTGTTACTTAATATTACCGTCAGCTGGATATAAGCAGATTGGCATTACTGACTTTTAGGTGCGATCTTTCTCTCCTTTTCTCTCTTTCCCTGGCTTGTATCTATTCGGCCCCATTCAGCCAACTGTTTTAAGACGTTTATCCCCATCTAGGTGTCGATTTCTTCCTGGTAAGCGATAGCGAGCCAGCATTGTATGGAAAAATCCGGCTTCGCCTGGATAACAGTAGCATATTATTAGTTGGTTAGTTAAAATAGGACTTCAGAGGCTATCAACCCTTCTGGATTATTAAGCCAGCACACTGTAAGTCAAGAATTGCGTCAGGACTGGAGCTCCTTTTCGAGAACCCCAGTCCCTTGATGAGCAAGTTATGAATGCCACAACCTTAGTTAATTGATGATACGCTGCCATGCCACCCTTTCATATGTGTTATATATATGTTATATGTTATATATATAAATATGTTATATATGCTTTATGTTATATATATATTCTTTCCTCTCACTTAAACATTAGGCTACCATAGTGCGGTGGGAATATGAACATGATTAGATTAATATCCAGTATTCGAGAATGGATAATAAGTCGTAGGCGTGTGCATAAACCTTTAACCGTCTTGGTGGTGTAATGGTTAAGGTGTCTACAAATATGTGTGTGATAACCCAGGTTCGAATCCCGGTGGATGACATATATGCTTTCATTAATTTCATTGATGGTGTTTGGTGGTGTGGTGAAATTAATAAAAAATAGAATATCCTCGGACATCATCTATAATAATACAAACGTAGATATGTAGCTCTTACATTCAGACAGTGATTTCTTCATTTTATCAAATAAACCTAGGGATCAGAAGCTCATCTACTGACACAACCCAAATTCATGATTCCAACTGTACAGTAGTCCAAATAAGTTATGTCCCTATCTACTGTATGGTATTATGCACACAAAGGGAAGGGACTGCAGTACTTGAAAAGGAGCTCCATTCCTGACGCTATTCTTGACTTGCAGTGTGCTGGCTTAATAATCCAGCAGGGTTGATAGCCTCTGAAGTCCTATTTTAACTTTTTTAACTAACAAGCATAGAGTATAATTTGTAAGATTGGATTTAATGTGTAGTTTATAATGTAGTATTTAATGTGTAGTTTATAATGTAGTATTTAATGTGTAGTTTATAATGTAGTATTTAATGTGTAGTTTATAATGTAGTATTTAATGTGTAGTTTATAATGTATAGTTTATAATGTATAGTTTATAATGTAGTATTTAATGTGTAGTTTATAATGTAGTATTTAATGTGTAGTTTATAATGTAGTATTTAATCCATATGCTTGATTAACTGTTTAGAGCAACTATTATATTAAGGGGGGGTGACCTGTTTAAGGGGGGTGACCTGTTTTTGTTCTGTCCTTTTCTATCTTTCTCTGGCTTGTATCCATTTGGCCCCATTCAGCCTACTGTTTTAAGACGTTTATCCCCATCCAGGTGTCAATTTTTTACTGGTGAGCGGTAGCGAGCCAGCATATTTTTTATTTTTGTTTGACAGCAGGCTAAATTTGTACATTTTTCGATAGAAAAATTTCTCCGGCGAAGCCGGATTCGCTATCGTTCGCCAGGAAGAAATCGACACCTAGATGGGGATAAACGTCTTAAATAGTTGGCTGAATGGGGTCGAATGGATACAAGCCAGAGAAAGAGAAAAAAAGGACAGAAATAACAAAAAGCAGATCACCCCCCTTAAGTCAACCATACTCATTTTACTTCCCTACGCAACACCACTGAGAGGAACATAACTTATTTGCGCGACTATACGTAGAGGATCATTGATATAATTGTGTTCCACAGAATGTGTGTGTGTGTAAGGCTGGTATCACACGGGAACTTTTACCCTCAACACTGGTCTGGCAGCTTATGAGGTAAACTTTACGAATAATCCTGGCCTTGCAATTGTTCTATTTTAAGTCTAGTGTCCGATACCAGTGTAAAGGATACCAGGAATGTTGCCGGAAAAATGTTGAGCGTAGAAAGTTGAAGATAAAAGCTCTGGTGTGATAGCCCCTTAATTAAAAGACAAAGGTGGCGTCGTATGCTAAACAACACATTGCGGCAGTGCTCTTTGTCATGACTGTGTTATGGCTGAGTAACCAAGCGTGGAACACAAGGGCACCTGTATAGCATTTAGGCAACCTTTGTTTACCTTCCTAGATCAGACGTCAGAAATCTACCTCAGGCATATATACAATAGAGGTACATTTAAATCTACCTCAGGCATATATAGAGGTACATTTAAATCTACCTCAGGCATATATAGAGGTACATTTAAATCTACCTCAGGCACATTTACATTTAAATCTACCTCAGGCATATATAGAGGTACATTTAAATCTACCTCAGGCATATATAGAGGTACATTTAAATTTCTTACATGTTTAATATGATTTGAGCGTGTTGAAAAGAATGAATTAACCACTAAACGCCTTGCCTAGAAATACCATGCCATACATATATCCCATATTTACGAAGAAGAAAATCTCATCAGAAATATATGGTACTTGGCCTACCAACAAGTGCCGGCCCTCAAGGGAGCCCACCTCGCTTGTTTTCTCTTTCTCTCCCTCTCTCTTTGGCTTGTATCCGTTCGCCCCCATTCAGCCTACTGGTTTAATACGTTTACTCCCATCCAGGTGTCAATATTTTCCTGGCGAGCGGTAGCGAGCCAACATATATATGTTTTTGTTTTGACAGCAAGCTAAATTTGTTCATTTTTTCGATAGAAAACTGTCTCCGGCGAAGCCGGATTTCTCCATACAATGCTGGCTCGCTATCGCTCGCCAGGAAGAAATCGACACCTGGATGGGGATAAACGTCTTAAAACAGTTGGCTGAATGGGGCCGAATGGATACAAGCCAGGAAAAGAGAGAAAAGGAGAGAAAGATAAAACAAAAAACGGTGACCCCCCTCAAGGAACCGGTGCCGATGACTTGGCCTGGTTATGTTTTCTTATAATACACCAGGTGAAAGATCTCTCATTAAGGAACGCTGTGGCCAAAGGATCACAGGCGCCCCGCTAAGAAAAGAGGTTGGGAAGGGGAGTTACAGGGGGCGCTTAGCCAGGCAATTTCGACCGGCAATTCTATATTTCCGATAACATTTCACGGCTTCTTTGCATTGATATCAACAACTAGACTCAAGAACATTGTAACAGATGCCTATATTCAAAGAAAACTTGAATATGGGAGCTATGAGATCAAATTAACTGAACAAAAATGCCCGAAAAAACGCTGGTTTGACTCTGTCTTTATGTTGAAGTGAGTACAGTCTCGCTCATTAGTCCAACCTTCATTCCAAAACTCAACTTTATTCTAAATTCGAGATTTAAGCACATACTCAAGATAACTAACTACGTCTTGATTATTAAGATTATAACATACTTTGGTTATATTTATTAAGACACCTCATTTCCCTTTCCTCGTTCCTTATTAGGCAGATATTCACTATTTACAATTAAGGTGGAGGCAGACCGTTTTTCTGGACCCCCTGTTCCCTAATGTTTAGCCCCACTTGTTTTGAGATTATAAGACGTTGGTTCCATTAGTTTGGGGATTTTATGACCTTTCGCCCCATTTCGTTGTCAAATTTAAGACCTTTCGTGCCATTTAGGTGTCGATTTATTCCTGGCGAGCGATAGCGAGCGTGCAATTTTAAGAGGAACCGGCCTTTGGCCGGAACATTTTTCTATCTAATATTGTACACATTTATCTAGAAGGGGGGGTTTAGGGCGGGGGGGGGGGGGGTTCTAAGCTTGATGGAGGTCTAGGGAGGAAAGTAAAAAAATATATGAATACATGAATTAATAAACTAAACAAACGGCCAACCTCGCCCTTAAGACACCTCATTTCCCTTTCCTCGTTCCTATTAAGCAGATATTCACTATTTGCAATTAAGAGTAAGACAGCCTATTTGACCGTGACTGCCCTTGGCTTCCTAATGACCCAGGTTTCTGAAGCACGTCTCGGGGTTCTGAAGCACGTCTCGGGGTTCTAAGGGTCGACTCTTGGCCCGTAATTTAGCGCTGCTGGTGGGGCTTCATTTGCATTAATATAAGGCATGACGATTATATAAACGTGTGGATTACGTATAAGAGTGTGGGCGAGGGTTTTCTCAGTCAAGGGGAGGAAGACCGTTTTTCTGGACCCCCTTCTCCCTAATGTTTAGCCTCCCACTAGTGTTGAGATTATAAGACGTTCGGCCCATTAGTTTGGCGATTTTGACACCTTTCGCCCCATTTCGTTGTAAATTTTAAGACCTTTCGTGCCATTTAGGTGTCGATTATATCCTGGCGAGCGACAGCGAGCCTGCAATTTTTAAGAGGAACCGGCCTTTGGCCGGGAAATTTTTCTACCGAAAAATGTACAAATTTATCATGAAGGGGTGTCTAGGGCTTTTTTTTCTAAGCTTGATGGAGGTCTAGGGAGGAAACTAAAAAAATATATGAATAAATTAATTAATAGACCAAACAAACGGCCAGCCTCCCCTTAAGGGCAGGTATTTAGTTTGTTCCCTAGACCTCCATCAAGCTTAAAATTACACCCCCTTGAGTCCCTTTCAAGATAAATTTGTACATTTTTCGGTAGAAAAATGTCCCGGCCGAAGGCCGGTTCCTCTTAAATTACAGGCTCGCTATCGCTCGCCAGGATAAAATCGACACCTGAATTGCACAAAAGGTCTTAATATGGGGTGAAAGTTCTCAAAATCGCTAAACTAATGGGGCAAACGTTTTATAATATCAAAAGCATTGGGCTAAACATGAGGGAGAAAGGGGTCAAGAAAAAAGTCCCTCAAGTGGAAATCTCCCCTTAAGCTTATTTGGGTCTCACGTTAGGATTGGAATATAAATATGTAATTATGCATCTCCTGAACTTTATATGAAGGTGTTTATAATGCTTATTAGGTGACGGGAATTAGGTTATCTAAAGTTGACAATTATTATTAATTTATATATGTGGATTTGAAAATGTTATAAGCATATATAACTTTCAAGCTGTATGGTAGCAATACAAGAATATACTTAATCTAATAACATATATTAATTGAATATATTTAACTAACCAATAACTGCATGATTATACTGTAATGAAATTCATAATGATTATAATGACAAGGTGTGAATTACGCAAGACAGTACGAAGATAATATTTATCAGTTATATTCGTTTGGGATCCATATTAGTATTGAAATAGAAAAGGACAACAGACACATGTATAATTAAGCATTGCCTAAACTGATATGAATGTACTATTATTTTTTAGTAACTGACTGGCACGTCTTCCCTTTCTGCTGGAAGTTTGCTCTCATGCAACCTGTCCCAAAGAAGGGCGACCACTCTCAACCCTCAAACTAACGTCCAATTGCTCTTATCTCTTGTATCTCTATAGTTTTTTTTAACTATTCTTGCTTCCAAATTTCTTAAGTATTTCTCTTCTCATAATCTGATCTCAGATTGCCAGTATGGCTTCCTTAAGGGTCGCTCTACTGGTGATCTTCTTTCATATCTTACTAACTCTTGGTCATCCTCCTTTCGGGACTTCAGTGAGACCTTTTCTATTGCACTAGACATATCGAAGGCCTTCGATAGAGTCTGGCACAAATCTTTAATTTCTAAGCTACCCTCCTTAGGTTTCTATCCCTTCATCTGTGCCTTTGTCTCTAATTTCCTTTTCGGCCGTTCCATAGCTGCGGATGTGGACGGCCATCTCTCACTTCTTCATCCTATCAACTCCTGTTTTCCTCAGGGCTCTGTCCTATCTCCTATTCTCTTTCTAATTTTCATAAACGATCTTCTCAACTGTACCTCCAGTCCTATCCATTCATACGCAGACGACTCTACCTTACACTACTCAATTAGTTTTCCAGAACGCCCATGCCAGCAATCCCTCAAAGACAATCGTAATGAAGCCATGGAACACTTATCTTCTGATCTAACTACTATTTCCAATTGGGGTAGAGAAAACCTTGGAATCCCCTTGGAATAAAAAAAAATCCCCTTGGAATAAAAAAATCCCCTTGGAATAAAAAAATCCCCTTGGAATAAAAAAAATCCCCTTGGAATAACAAAAATCCCCTTGGAATAAAAATATCCCCTTGGAATAACAAAAATCTCCTTGGAATAAAAAATCCCCTTGGAATAAACAAATCCCCTTGGAATAAAAAAAATCCCTTGGAATAAAAAATCCCCTTGGAATAAAAAAAATCCCCTTATCCTCCAAAACACTGAGGATCAAGTGTCCAAACAGTGGTTTAGAGTGGGTAAGGGAACATTGGAAAGGGAACTAATGTCCGTGGCAGGATGAGAGAGAGAGAGAGAGAGAGAGAGAGAGAGAGAGAGAGAGAGAGAGAGAGAGAGAGAGAGCGCGAGCGAGCGAGCGAGCGAGCGAGCGCGCGAGAGAGAGAGAGAGAGAGAGAGAGAGAGAGAGAGAGAGAGGAGATAGGAGAGAGAGAGAGAGAGAGAGAGAGATAGAGAGAGAGAGGAGAGAGAGAGAGAGAGAGAGAGAGAGAGAGAGAGAGAGAGAGACAGAGAGAGAGAGAGAGAGAGAGACAGAGAGAGAGAGAGAGAAAGGGGGGGGGGGGGAGCGGTCACAACAGACAGCCAACAACAACAACAACAACAGTGACTCCTGCCACCAAGAAAGCAACACGTAGTCAGGCCTGTGTGTGAGAGAGTTAAGGGGAGGAAGACCGTTTTTCTGGACCCCCTTCTCCCTAATGTTTAGCCCCACTAGTTTTGAGATTATGAGACGTTCGGCCCATTAGTTTGGCGATTTTAACACCTTTCGCCCCATTTCGTTGTCAATGTTAATACCTTTCGTGCCATTTAGGTGTCGATTTTTTCCTGGCGAGCGATAGCTAGCCTGCAATTTTAAGAGAAGCCGGCCTTTGGCCGGGAAATTTTTCTGCCGAAAAATTTACAAATTTATCTTGTAAGGGAGTATTTTTCTAAGCTTGATGGAGGTCTAGGGAGGAAACTAAAAACAAATATATGAATAAATGAATTAATAGATCAAACAAACGGCCAGTCTCCCCTTAAGGAGCGCTATGAGACACGCTGACAGTCGGCCTTATGAGTTATAATTGGTGCCGTCATCCCAAGTCTGTAAGTTAGTGTGAGGGCAGATGATGGGGCCCTAGGCAGATGTGGGGGGTGTATAGCTCAGATGGCTGGAGCAGGGTGACCGGTCAACTCAACCAGTAGACCATATCAACCAGTAGCTCTCAATCAGTACCAAATCAACCAATATGGGTTCGTACTATATTTTGGCACTGGTTTGGTTGGTCTGAGTTAATTTGGCTCTGGTTGAGAGCTACTGGTTGAATTGGTCTACTGGTTGAGATGACATGGAACCCTGGAGCAGGTATCCATTGAGAGTCACGCTGAAAGGCTGTCATACTTTCATAACTCCTTTCATAACTCCTTTCATAACTCCTTTCATAACTCTTTTCTTATTTTATCAGTTGATTTTTTAAGGGGAGATTTCCACATGAGGGACCTTTTTCTTGGCCCCTTTCTCCCTCATGTCTAGCCCCATTGCTTTTGAGATTTTAAGACGTTCGCCCCTTTAGTTTGGCGATTTTAAGAATTTACGCCCCATTCTGTCAATTTTAAAACATTTCGTGCCATTTATGTGTCGATTTTATCCTGGCGAGCGATAGCGAGCCTGTAATTTAAGAGTAACCGGCCTTTGGCCGGGAAATTTTTCTACCGAAAAATGGACAAATTTATCTTGAAAGGGGGTCAAGGGGGTGAAATTTTTAGATTGCTGGAGGAGTAGGAAACAAACTAAATACCTCCCCTTAAATGCATAATCGAAAATAACAACTTTGTCATGTGTGTTAGGTACATTTGCTTTCTCTTTACTACAATCTGTTGAAAAACCTGACTTTTCGGCGCGATCGTGGTTTTTGCGACTATATTTTGTGTTCTAGTATTAAACTAGTATTTACCCATTATCCAACAATCATAAAACTAGTATTTACCCATTATCCAACAATCATAAAACTAGTATTTACCCATTATCCAACAATCATAAAACTAGTATTTACCCATTATCCAACAATCATAAAACTAGTATTTACCCATTATCCAACAATCATAAAACTAGTATTTACCCATTATCCAACAATCATAAAACTAGTATTTACCCATTATCCAACAATCATAAAACTAGTATTTACCCATTATCCAACAATCATAAAACTAGTATTTACCCAGTATCCAACAATCATAAAACTAGTATTTACCCATTATCCAACAATCATAAAACTAGTATTTACCCATTCCAATCATAAAACTAGTATTTACCCATTATCCAACAATCATAAAACTAGTATTTACCCATTATCCAACAATCATAAAACTAGTATTTACCCATTATCCAACAATCATAAAACTAGTATTTACCCATTATCCAACAATCATAAAACTAGTATTTACCCATTATCCAACAATCATAAAACTAGTATTTACCCATTATCCAACAATCATAAAACTAGTATTTACCCATTATCCAACAATCATAAAACTAGTATTTACCCAGTATCCAACAATCATAAAAACTAGTATTTACCCATTATCCAACAATCATAAAACCTAGTATTTACCCATTATCCAACAATCATAAAACTAGTATTTACCCATTATCCAACAATCATAAAACTAGTATTTACCCATTATCCAACAATCATAAAACTAGTATTTACCCATTATCCAACAATCATAAAACTAGTATTTCCCCATTATCCAACAATCATAAAACTAGTATTTACCCATTATCCAACAATCATAAAACTAGTATTTACCCATTATCCAACAATCATAAAACTAGTATTTACCCATTATCCAACAATCATAAAACTAGTATTTACCCATTATCCAACAATCATAAAACACGCCCCCATTTTTTCTCTTTCTCTCCCTCTCTCTTTGGCTTGTATCCATTCGGCCCCATTCAGCCTACTGTTTTAAGACGCTTACCCCCCATCCAGGTGTCAATATTTTCCTGGCGAGCGGTACCGAGCCACCCAAATAGTATTGTTCGTAGTCGTAATGTCTTGAACCATCGTATGATACAAAATATAGTAGTACATGAAATCAAAATTATAAAGTCTATGCCTTAAGGGAGCCCACCTCGCTTGTTTTCTCTTTCTCTCCCTCTCTCTTTGGCTTGTATCCATTTGGCCCCATTCAGCCTACTGTTTTAAGACGTTTAACCCCATCAAGATGTCAATATTTTCCTGGCGAGCGGCAGCGAGCCAGCATATATATATATATATGTTTTACAGCAAGCTAAATTTGTACGTTTTCGATAGAAAAATTTCTCCGGCGAAGCCGGATTTCTCCATACAATGCTGGGTCGCTATCGCTCTCCAGGAAAAAATCGACACATGGATGGGGATAAACGTCTTAAAACAGTTGGCTAAATGGGGCCAAATGGATACAAGCCAGGAAAAGAGAGAAAAACGAGAGAAAGATAAAATAAATCTTCTCTCAGCAACAACGAAGATCAAGTCAGTGCACCAATATATGTAAGACCTGAGACTACCACCCTCAATCACTGTTCAAGGCAGAGTGGTGTGTGTGTGTGTGTGTGTGTGTGTGTGTGTGTGTGTGTGTGTGTGTGTGTGTGTGTGTGTGTGGTATGTGCGAGTGTACAGGTATGTTTGCGTGTGCGTTATGTGTCGGTGTATGTGTATAGTATGCATATGTGTGTGTGTGTGTGTGTGTGTGTGTGTGTGTGTGTTGTGTGTGTGTGCAGCCAGGCGTGGGCTTGACCAGAGTGGCTATATTGCTGTGTTGGGAATGTTAGGGAGGGATTGAACATATTGCATGAAGGGAGTCCACTTTTATTGCAGAGAGAAATGTGACGAATGGTTAGATTTGAGGGAGGCAGAATCAAAGTTATTTCACCAGGGATCTCTAGGAATGTCACGATATATGTTTGACTTTGGCATAGATTGCAATGACTCGGGGTTTATTAATGTACATTCCAATACATATTTATTGACGTGTTGAAGTGTTAAAGGTGAGACTGGACGATCATCTGATGGAGATTGGATTGATATGAATTAATCAGTAGGCATGTGTACTTTTCCCTTTCAAACTAATGTCTTTCTATACTCTATAAACAGTTTCCTTGTGGGCATTTCCTGACCCATAAGGTTACACTTCAGCCTATTTTCCGGTACGGCTTATTAGCCGGAGGGAGCGGAGGGTGGGGAAAGAGCCTTCTACTTTGTTTTCCCTTTCTTCTACTATAAACTATCCCTGTCTAGTAGTATTAAGTCCAGACCACCTAGTAGGGACCGCAAGGTCTGCATAATCTGTTATTCTATGCAACTCGATGTAGTTCACTCTAACTTCATGTTCTGTAGCGAGCTATTCTAATATTCTCCAATAAAGACCTTTGTGTGTAAAGTAGTGACCTCGATGATATATTCAGTATATATATATATATATATATATATATATATATATATATATATATATATATATACTGTATATATATATATATATATCTATATAAATACAGTATATATATATATATATATACTGTATATATATATATATATATATTTATATATATATATATATATATATATGCATGCAGAATTCATATTTCAGGCAATATAAGGGAAACAGCTGCTTATGCTGATACAAGAGGATTAAGATATGAGGGGACCAGGGTCATGTCGGACTGCCATAGTTTTAGCTTTGGTTGTCTCTCAAATTAATAAGGGGAGACTGGCCGTTTGTTTGGTCTATTAATTCATTTATTCATATATTTTTTTAGTTCCTCCCTAGACCTCCATCAAGCTTAGAAAAACACCCCCTAGACCCCCCTTCAAGATAAATTTGTACATTTTTCGGTAGAAAAATGTCCCGGCCGAAGGCCGTTTCCTCTTAATATTGCAGACTTGCTATCGCTCGCTAGGAAAAAGTCGACACCTAAATGGCACGAAAGGTCTTAAAATTGACAACGAAATGGGGCGAAAGGTGTTAAAATTGCCAAAGTAATGGGCCGAACGTCTTATAATCTCAAAACTAGTGGGGCTAAACATTAGGGAGAAGGGGGTCCAGAAAAACGGTCTGCCTCCCCTTAAAGGAAGATCAATGCCCTTAGTATGGCCATAGCGGTTGTAAAAGACCTACACAATGCAGGCTTAATAAGGAAAGACCCACACAATGCATGTTTAATAAGGAAAGACCTACACAATGCAGGCTTAATAAGGAAAGACCCACACAATGCAGGCTTAATAAGGAAAGACCTACACAATGCAGGCTTAATAAGGAAAGACCCACACAATGCATGCTTAATAAGGAAAGACCTACACAATGCATGCTTAATAAGGAAAGACCTACACAATGCATGCTTAATAAGGAAAGACCTACACAATGCAGGCTTAATAAGGAAAGACCTACACAATGCAGGCTTAATAAGGAAAGACCTACACATGCCATGCTTAATAAGGAAAGACCTACACAATGCATGCTTAATAAGGAAAGACCTACACAATGCAGGCTTAATAAGGAAAGACCTACACAATGCATGCTTAATAAGGAAAGACCTACACAATGCAGGCTTAATAAGGAAAGACCTACACAATGCATGCTTAATAAGGAAAGACCTACACAATGCATGCTTAATAAGGAAAGACCTACACAATGCAGGCTTAATAAGGAAAGACCTACACAATGCAGGCTTAATAAGGAAAGACCTACACCATGCAGGCTTAATAAGGAAAGACCTACACAATGCATGCTTAATAAGGAAAGACCTACACCATGCATGCTTAATAAGGAAAGACCTACACAATGCAGGCTTAATAAGGAAAGACCTACACAATGCAGGCTTAATAAGGAAAGACCTACACAATGCATGCTTAATAAGGAAAGACCTTCACAATGCATGCTTAATAAGGAAAGACCTTCACAATGCATGCTTAATAAGGAAAGACCTACACAATGCAGGCTTAATAAGGAAAGACCCACACAATGCATGCTTAATAAGGAAAGACCCACACAATGCAGGCTTAATAAGGAAAACCCCTCTTCTTCATACCTTCCATTAATTAAGGGACCCCACCTCGCCTTTGTTCTCTTTCTCTGTCTCTCTCTCTCTCTTTGGCTTGTATCCATTCGGCCCCATTCAACCTATTGTTTTAAGACGCTTATCCCCATACAGGTGTCAATATTTTCCTGGCGAGCGGTAGCGAGCCAGCATAGATATATTTTTGTTTTGACAGCAAGCTAAATTTGTAAATTTTTCGATGGAACATCGAATGGATATGGATACAAGCCAGGGAAAGAGAAAAAAGGAGAGAAAGATAAAAACAAAACAAAATAGTGACCCCCCCTTACAGCAAAAGACAACAGAAGATGAAACATACACGAACATATAAGACAATACAGGAAGATGAGAAAGAGTGATAATAGGAAAATAATTAAGTAATGGAATAAGGCACGACACGAGATATATAGGACAATCAGAAGAGGAGAGGTTGATAAACGAAAGGACTTAAGGGGAGATGGTTCACTTAAGGGGGGATGGTTCACTTAAGGGGAGATGGTTCACTTAAGGGGAGATGGTTCACTTAAGGGGAGATGGTTCACTTAACACTTAAGGGGGGATGGTTCACTTAGGGGGGTATGGTCCACTTAAGGGGCGATGGTCCACTGAAGGGGGGATGGTTCACTTAATGGGGGATGGTTCACTTATTGGGGGTTGGTTCACTTAATGGGGGATGGTTCACTTAAGGGCGGATGGTTCACTTAAGGGGGGATGGTTCACTTAAGGGGATGGTTCACTTAAGGGGATGGTTCACTTAAGGGGATGGTTCACTTAAGGGGGGATGGTTCACTTAAGGGGGATGGTTCACTTAAGGGGGGATGGTTCACTTAAGGGGATGGTTCACTTAAGGGGGGATGGTTCACTTAAGGGGCGATGGTTCACTTAGGGGGGGATGGTTCACTAAGGGGGGATGGTTCACTTAAGGGGGATGGTTCACTTAAGGGGGGAGGGTTCACTTAAGGGGGGATGCGATGGTTCACTTTTAAGGGGGGATGGTTCACTTAAGGGGGGATGGTTCACTTAAGGGGATGGTTCACTTTAAGGGGGATGGTTCACTTAAGGGGGATGTTCACTTTTAAGGCGATGGTTCACTTAAAAGGGGGGATGGTTTCACTTGGGGATGGTTCCATTAAGGGGGATGGTTCACTTAAGGGGGATGGTTCACTTAAGGGGAGATGGTTCACTTAAGGGGATGTTTCTTAAAGGGGGATGGTTCACTTAAGGGGGGAGGTTTCATTAAGGGGATGGTTCACTTAAGGGGGGATGGTTCACTCTTTGGGCGATTTTTGCATGTATTCATTATTTGTGCATGTATTCATTATTTTTGCATGTATTCGTTATTTTTGCATGTATTCATTATTTTTCTAGTTTCCTCCCTAGGAGGTACATCAAATTTAAAAAAAAAACATCCATTAAATCCCCCTTCTAGATTAATTTGTACATTTTTCGGTAGAAAAATTTCCCGGCCAAAGGCCAGTTCTTCCAACAATACAGGCTCACTATCGTTCGCCAGGGAAAAAATCGACACCTAAGTAGCACGAAAGGTCTAAATATTGACGAAGAAATGGGGCGAAAGGTCTTAAAATCGACTAACTAATGAGGCGAACATCTTAACATCTGAAAACTAATGGGGCCAAACATGAGGGAGAAAGTGGTCCAGAAAACCGGCCCAGGGGGAACCAAAATAATGACTTACTTCCATAGTTTTGTATCTGGTCACTTCTTTTGCTTAAGGGGACATTTCCACTTGAGGGATTATTTTCTTAACCCCTTTCTCCCTCATGTTTAGCCCCCATTGCTTGTGAGATTTAAAGACGCTTGCCCCATTAGTTTGGCGATTTTAAGAACCCTCGCCCAATTTCGGTCAATTTTAAGACCACTCGTGCCATTTAGGTGTCGATTTTTTCCTGGCGAGCGATAGCGAGCCTGTAATTTAAGGGTAACCGGCCTTTGGCCGGGAAATTTTTCTACCGAAAAATGTACAAATTTATCTTGAAAGGGGTCAAGGGGGAGTAATTTTAAGCTTGATGGAAGTCTAGGGAACAAACTAAATACCGGTACCTCCCCTTAACACAGAATAAATGTCCTTAATTTGCATGAACAAAGCCATTATTACAAAATTCACGAAATAATTTATGTTATTTGTATACGCTCTCCTCATCCTTACCTTCCTTAAGGGGGATGACCTGTTTTGGTTCTGTCCTTTTCTATCTTTCTCTGGCTTGTATCCATGTGGCCCCATTCAGCCTACTGTTTTAAGACGTTTATCCCCATCCAGGTGTCAATTTTTTACTGGTGAGCGGTAGCGAGCCAGCATATTTTTAAATTTTTGTTTGACAGCAGGCTAAATTTGTACATTTTTCGATAGAAAAATTTCTCCGGCGAAGCCGGATTTCTTCATATAATGCTGGCTCGCTATCGCTCGCCAGGAAGAAATCGACACCTAGATGGGGATAAACGTCTTAAAATAGTTGGCTGAATGGGGCCGAATGGATACAAGCCAGAGAAAGAGAGAAAAGGACAGAAATAACAAAAAGCAGGTCACCCCCCTTAAATTAACATACAGCACAAGAATAACAACAGAAAACAGTAAGACATGAGGCAGAAAGGGAAAATTATTAAGCCAGCACACTGTAAGTCAAGAATAACATCAGGACTGGAGCCTCTCTGCGAAAACTCCAGTCCCTTGTAGTTGAATGAGACCCGAAACGTAATATTATAAGAGAAGCTGAGTCGGCGATATAAAGGCAACGCTGGATATGCTGGTAAACGAGAAGGGTCGAAGCATTTTGTCGGAATGGGAGGATATGGATCAGTTCAGTTGGTTGAGGCACAGTCACACACTATAGGGTAGTTTCGTCTTAAGGGGAGACTGGCCGTTTGTTTGGTCTATTAATTCATGTATTCATATATTTTGTTTAGTTTCCTCCCTAGACCTCCATCAAGCTTAGAAAAACACCCCCTAGACCCCCCTTCAAGATAAATGTGTACATTTTTCGGTAGAAAAATTTCCCGGCCGAAGACCTATTTCTTCTAAATTGTAGGCTCGCTATCGCTCGCCAGGAAAAAATCGACACCTAAATGGCACGACATTTCTTAAAATTGACAACGAAATGGGGCAAAAGGTATTAAAATCGCCAAACTAATGGGCCGAACGTCATACAATCAGAAAACCATTGGAGGAAAGCATGAGGAAGAAGGGTGACCAGAAAAACAGCCCATGTCCCCTTATGTCGCTTTTTCCCTCGACATTTATCCTCAACACTGGTCTGGCAGCTTACGAGGTCAACATTGATAATATTTCAGTCACTCAAAATTATCTATCATCAGTCTAGTTTCCGATACCAGGGCAAAACATTCCAGAAATGTTGCATGAACAAATGTTGATAATCGAATGTTGACTATAAAAGCTCTCGTGTGATACCGACTTTACTTCCTTAGTTTCTACTCTATAGTCGAGTTTGTATTTATTATTTTGTTTTTTCCTGCCGGGAAAATCACACCATACAAAATTATTATTAATACTTAATGGATGAATGTGAAACTGTTATCTTTCTTCACCATACTAAGACCACAAGGGACTGGGGTTCTCGCAGAGAGATTCCAGTCTTAACGTTCTTCTTGACTTACAGTGTGTTGGCTAATAATCCAATAGGGTTGATAGCCTCTGAAGTCCTATTTTAACTAACTATTAAGACCACGTTATCAAAATGATCTAGATATTTCGTTAGACTAACCTATTAGCTGAGTGTATACTGTATATATGGGGACATGACAATTTTCAGTCATCTAAAAGAGTTAACAGAATATATTGTCTTATATACACCTGAACAAGATGTTATATTCAATTTTTGTTCTAACTTTGCTCAGAAACATTAATTAATATCATCATCGACCCACCAATTAACTTACAAATAACCCTACTTAATGCAATTAATGAAACAATGAATACATGTGGTACGGTACTGCATGGATTCAAACCTAGGATACTCACACCGAATTCCGCGCACTAAGCATTACGCTATCAAGGCAGGTAAAGATTAATGCACAAGCCTACGATATATTATGCATTCTCGAATACTGCACATTAATCTTAGCGTGTGTACAGTACCGTACATACACCCAACTGCACTCTGATAGCCTAATGATTATACAAATGGAAGGGGTAATTGATGAGGCACTTAACCGCTAGGGAAGTAGAAGCTTCAAAATATCCAATGTCCTATTGTGTACGATTAATGAGATATATACATTGATATATATGTAGCAGAAACAGGGTTGTAACGAGAGCATAGAGATAAAATACAGACAATTGATGACTTACGTAATGAAATTATAATATTGCATTGCTATAAACATTTCATGGACCTACATTCCCTACATTTTAAGCCGACACCAAATAGGAAACATCATAGAGTACCTCCTTACACGTTATTGTAAGAGTAAGAGAGAGAGAGAGAGAGAGAGAGAGAGAGAGAGAGAGAGAGCGAGAGCGAGAGCGAGAGAGAGAAAGGGGACATGCCAGGGCAGATTGCGTGAGCCTTCTCGACGCTGACAAATCGTGGCCATAGTCACCCTGCTGCCTCCTACATCCCCCCATCTATCCCTCCACCCCCCTATCTATCCCTTCCACACACCCTATCTATCCCTCCACCTATATCACTTCCCTTCCACACACCCCTATCTATCCCTCCACCTATATCACTTCCCTTCCACACACCCCTATCTATCCCTCCACCTATATCACTTCCCTTCCACACACCCCTATCTATCCCTCCACCTATATCACTTCCCTTCCACACACCCTATCTATCCCTCCCCTATATCACTTCCCTTCCACACCCCTATCTATCCCTCCACCTATATCACTTCCCTTCCACACACCCCTATCTATCCCTCCACCTATATCACTTCCCTTCCACACACCCCTATCTATCCCTCCACCTATATCACTTCCCTTCCACACACCCCTATCTATCCCTCCACCCTATATCACTTCCCTTCCACACACCCTATCTATCCCTCCACCTATTATCACTTCCCTTCCACACACACCCCTATCTATCCCTCCACCTATATCACTTCCCTTCCCCACACCCCTATCTATCCCTCCACCTATAAACCTATCTATCCCTCCACCTATATCACTTCCCTTCCACACACCCTATCTATCCCTCCACCTATTCCCTTCCACACCCCCTATCTATCCCTCCACCTATATCACTTCTCTTCCACACACCCCTATCTATACCTCCACCTATTTCACTTCCCTTCCACACACCCCTATCTATCCCTTCCACACACCCCTATCTATCCCTCCACCTATATCACTTCCCTTCCACACACCCCTATCTATCCCTCCACCTATATCACTTCCCTTCCACACACCCCTATCTATCCCTCCACCTATATCCACTTCCCTTCCACACACCCCTATCTATCCCTCCACCTATATCACTTCCCTTCCACACACCCCTATCTATCCCTCTACCTATATCACTTCCCTCCTACACCCCCTATCTATCCCTCCACCTATATCACTTCCCTTCCACACACCCCTATCTATCCCTCCACCAATATCAACTTCCCTCCTACACCACCCTATCTATCCCTCCACCTATATCACTTCCCTTCCACACACCCCTATGTATCCCTCCACCTATATCACTTCCCTTCCACACACCCCTATCTTACATCCCTCCTTGCCTCCCTCTCTCTCACATTCTCACTCCCCAATCTCTCTCTTCCCCTATCTCACATTCCTCCTTGCCTCCCTCTCTCTCTCACATTTTCACACTACCCAATCTCTCACATCCCTCTTTGTATTCCACTTGTCTTCTATCTATCACTTATTCTCTATCCTCTATCTCTCTCGTTCCCTATTTTACTCCCCTTCAAACATCTATCTATCAGACATCTATCTATCTATCTCACATCTATTTCACTTTCAAACTGTCCCAATATATCTGTTCTCCAGCTTTCAATTCCCTTCTGACTCCCACTTCCTCTCGCTCAATTTATCTTTACCCATAATATCTCTCTCTCCCTCCCCCCCCCCCCCCCCAAGTCCATTACCCTTCTACCATTCAGTATCCTTCTCCCTATTGTATTTCCCTTCTACTCCACTCCCACCCACCGTCTTTTTTTATTTTTTATCGTTCTCTCCTTTTCTCTCTTTCCCTGGCTTGTATCCATTAGGCCCCATTCAGTCAACTGTTTTAAGACGCTTATCCCCATCCAGGTGTCGATTTCTTCCTGGCGAGCGTTAGCGAGCCAGCATTGTATGGAGAAATCCGGCTTCGCCGGAGAAATTGTTCTATTGAAAAATTGAAAAATTTAGCTTGCTGTCAAAACAAAAAATATATATATGCTGGCTCGCTATCGCTCGCCAGGAAAATATTGACAACTGGATGGGCGTAAACGTCTTAAACCAGTAGGCTGAATGGGGCCGAATGGATACAAGCCAAAGAGAGAGGGAGAGGAAGATAAAACAAAAAGCGAGGTGGGCTCCCTTAACTCCTCTATCTCCCGATCTGGCTTCCCTTCTACCTCTCTATCTCTCCCTCTATCTCATTCTTCTCTCGGTCACCTTATAATATATCTGCCTCCTTTCTCACCTCCCTTGTGCCACCCTATCAAAGCCTCCCTTCTTACCATCTTATCCTCCTCACCATCTTATCTCCTGTTCCATCTCTTTCACTTCCCTACTCTTCCTACATCTTTGAATCTCCACATGCCCCTCTTCCACTCTTTCACTTCCCTACTTCCCTACTCTTCCTACATCTTTGAATCTCCACATGCCCCTCTTCCACTCTTTCACTTCCCTACTCTTCCTACATCTTTGAATCTCCACATGCCCCTCTTCCACTCTTTCACTTCCCTACTCTTCCTACATCTTTGAATCTCCACATGCCCCTCTTCCACTCTTTCACTTCCCTACTCTTCCTACATCTTTGAATCTCCACATGCCCCTCTTCCACTTCCCTTTTCGCCTCCTATGCCCCATAATCCTAATAAATGTCCCATTCATTCCCTATCTCCAACTCCTCTCTTTTCTTTGTCCTTTATTAATTTTATATTTAGCCTCATCCCCATAAACCCCTTAATGAGATGCTTCCATTCAGTTCGGGACATAATGCGAAACCATCTGGCCACGATTAACCCTTTGAGTACCAGCGACGTGTGTTAGGCTTGTATCCTAGCTCTATTTACACGATAGTATGCAGCTTAGGAAGGATCTGGGGTAGTTACAAGGGTTGGTTGAGGTAGTTTGAAGCCTTATTATTGCTAGAGATCCTTCCTAATCTGAATGCAATCGTCTAATAATATAATGAAAAGCACGTGACCGGTACTGTTCGGATTAAGGGCAGATCTCCACTTGAGGGATTTTTTTCTTGACCCCTTTCTCCCTCATGTTTAGCCCCATTGCTTTTGATATTATAAAAAGTTTGCCCCATTAGTTTAGCGATTTTAAGAACTTTCACCCCATATTAAGACCTTTCGTGCAATTCAGGTGTCAATGTTATCCTGGCGAGCGATAGCGAGCCTGTAATTTAAGAGGAACCGGCCTTCGGCCGGGACATTTTTCTACCGAAAAATGTACAAATTTATCTTGAAAGGGACTGAAGGGGGTGTAATTTTAAGCTTGACGGAGGTCTAGGGAACAAACTAAATACCTCCCCTTAATGTATTATAGAGCACAGAGTCCGACAAAAGTTGCGTTTTTCCTTACGTATATGGAAAGAACAAATTAGTGTGGCTAAATTAAACTTGTACTTTATTATAAATCAGTTCATTAATCAGATGAACTAACTTTATAGCAAACATTATTCTTAATGGACTCTCATTAATTTGCCTTCCATATATACGATCCTGCAGAAATATAGAACTTAGGGGAGGCCATACGGTATTGTGCAGCATAATTTACTGGTTCGGCTCAATGGTTTAAGGAGGGGGTTTAGTTGGCTCTCTAAACCTTTATCAAACTTTAAAAAACACCAACAAGGCCCCCTTTCGATATAAAATTTTACATTTTTCGGTAGAAAAATGTCCCAGCCGAAGGCCGATTCCTCTTCAAATACAGGCTCGCTATTGCTCGCCAGGAAATAAAATCGATACCTAAATGGCACGAAAGGTCTTAATATTGGCAAAGGAATGGAGCAAAAGGTCTAAAAATCGCCAAACTAATAAGGCGAATGTCTTGAAATCCCATAACTAATAGAGCTAAATACGAGGGAGGAGGAGGGCTCGAAAAAACAAATTCCTCCCCTTAAGGGGAGATCTCCACTCGAGGGATTTTTTTCTTGACCCCTTTCTCCCTCATGTTTAGCCCCATTGCTTTTGATATTATAAAACGTTTGCCCCATTAGTTTAGCGATTTTAAGAACTTTCACCCCATATTAAGACCTTTCGTGCAATTCAGGTGTCGATTTTATCCTGGCGAGCGATAGCGAGCCTGTAATTTAAGAGGAACCGGCCTTCGGCCGGGAAATTTTTCTACCGAAAAATTTACAAATTTATCTTGAAAGGGACTCAAGGGGGTGTAATTTTAAGCTTGATGGAGGTCTAGGGAACAAACTAAATACCTCCCCTTAAGTAGAAGCCAGTACATTCCTTCCCTATGCTCCCCAAACCCACTAACCCAGGTGTGTTCCATTCACCTTCTCATGTAATATATAGTCTCTCTCTCTCTCTCTCTCTCTCTCTCTCTCTCTCTCTCTCTCTCTCTCTCTCTCCTTCTCTCTCTCTCTCCTCTCTCTCATCTCTCCTCTTCTCTCTCTCTCTCTCTCTCTCTCTCTCTCTCTCTCTCTCTCGATCTCTCTCTCTCTCTCTCTCTCGATATTCTGGCTGGAGAGATTGGAGGGAAGGTGAGGGTCACTATAATATATAGGCCATCATTATGCGAGACAGGTAGAATTACAATAGTGTGAAAACTTTGATCCAGCTTTAGGCAACGTCATTTATCATACCTACTAATATGTTTGCGGATTATTAATGCCCAACCTACTCTATTTGCCTTAACTTGTTTATTGCTAGCTATCCCTTTATATATCGTTTGGTTACCTGTGGATATACGGTTTATTATTATTATTATTATTATTATTATTATTATTATTATTATTATTATTGTTATTATTATTATTATCATCGTTATTTAATTTAACGGGATTGTTTTATTTGTTTGCTTACGGTCAATTCATTACGGCAATTCGTATTGATGTCTAATATATCTAATTATATTTTTCTATCATAGCATTTGTCTAATTGTGCATAGGTTGTACTTAATTTGTTTAACTAATCAACGCACTATCACAGTATATTGGTGTTAATTTTATATTACTGTACCTCACCTTTTCAATTGCATTTGATATACTGCTTGTTCACATGAAGGGTCTGGGGTTGTCAAAAAGGGTGGTCTCCAGTCCTTAAGTTATATACTGCTTGTTCACATGAAGGGTCTGGGGTTGTCAAAAAGGGTGGTCTCCAGTCCTTAAGTTATATACTGCTTGTTCACATGAAGGGTCTGGGGTTGTCAAAAAGGGTGGTCTCCAGTCCTTAAGTTATTCATGACTTACTGTGGGCTGGCTTAAGGGGGGTGACCTGCTTTTTGTTATTTCTGTCCTTTTCTCTCTTTCTCTGGCTTGTATCCATTTGGCCCCATTCAGCCTACTGTTTTAAGACGTTTATCCCCATCCAGGTGTCAATTTTTTACTGGTGACCGGTAGCGAGCCAGCATATTTTTTATTTTTGTTTGACAGCAAGCTAAATTTGTACATTTTTCGATAGAAATATTTCTCCGGCGAAGCCGGATTTCTTCATATAATGCTGGCTCGCTATCGCTCGCCAGGAAGAAATCGACACCTAGATGGGGATAAACGTCTTAAAATAGTTGGCTGAATGGGGCCGAATGGATACAAGCCAGAGAAAGAGAGAAAAGGACAGAAATAACAAAAAGCAGGTCACCCCCCTTAAGGGGCGATGGTTCAGTTTTTGGTCGATGTGTTCATAGATTTATTATGTGTAGTTTATTATGTGTGTAGTTTATTATGTGTGTAGTTTATTATGTGTGTAGTTTATTATGTGTGTAGTTTATTATGTGTGTAGTGTATTATGTGTGTAGTTTATTATGTGTGTAGTGTATTATGTGTGTAGTTTATTATTTGTGTAGTTTATTATGTGTGTAGTTTATTATGTGTGTAGTGTATTATGTGTGTAGTTTATTATTTGTGTAGTTTATTATGTGTGTAGTGTATTATGTGTGTAGTTTATTATGTGTGTAGTTTATTATGTGTGTAGTGTATTATGTGTGTAGTTTATTATGTGTGTAGTTTATTATGTGTGTAGTTTATTATGTGTGTAGTGTATTATGTGTGTAGTTTATTATGTGTGTAGTGTATTATGTGTGTAGTGTATTATGTGTGTAGTTTATTATGTGTGTAGTGTATTATGTGTGTAGTGTATTATGTGTGTAGTTTATTATGTGTGTAGTTTATTATGTGTGTAGTTTATTATGTGTGTAGTGTATTATGTGTGTAGTTTATTATGTGTGTAGTGTATTATGTGTGTAGTGTATATGTGTGTAGTTTATTATGTGTGTAGTGTATTATGTGTGTAGTGTATTATGTGTGTAGTTTATTATGTGTGTAGTTTATTATGTGTGTATTTTATTATGTGTGTAGTGTATTATGTGTGTAGTTTAGCATGTGTGTAGTTTATTATGTGTGTAGTTTAGCATGTGTAGTGTATTATGTGTGTAGTGTATTATGTGTGTAGTGTATTATGTGTGTAGTGTATTATGTGTGTAGTTTAGCATGTGTAGTTTATTATGTGTGTAGTGTATTATGTGTGTAGTTTAGCATGTGTGTAGTTTATTATGTGTGTAGTTTAGCATGTGTAGTGTATTATGTGTGTAGTGTATTATGTGTGTAGTGTATTATGTGTGTAGTGTATTATGTGTGTAGTTTAGCATGTGTAGTTTATTATGTGTGTAGTGTATTATGTGTGTAGTGTATTATGTGTGTAGTGTATTATGTGTGTAGTGTATTATGCGTGTAGTGTATTATGTGTGTAGTTTATTATGTGTGTAGTTTATTATGTGTGTAGTTTATTATGTGTGTAGTGTATTATGTGTGTAGTTTAGCATGTGTGTAGTTTATTATGTGTGTAGTTTAGCATGTGTAGTGTATTATGTGTGTAGTGTATTATGTGTGTAGTGTATTATGTGTGTAGTGTATTATGTGTGTAGTTTAGCATGTGTAGTTTATTATGTGTGTAGTGTATTATGTGTGTAGTTTAGCATGTGTGTAGTTTATTATGTGTGTAGTTTAGCATGTGTAGTGTATTATGTGTGTAGTGTATTATGTGTGTAGTGTATTATGTGTGTAGTTTATTATGTGTGTAGTGTATTATGTGTGTAGTTTATTATGTGTGTAGTGTATTATGTGTGTAGTGTATTATGTGTGTAGTTTATTATGTGTGTAGTTTATTATGTGTGTAGTTTATTATGTGTGTAGTGTATTATGTGTGTAGTTTAGCATGTGTGTAGTTTATTATGTGTGTAGTTTAGCATGTGTAGTGTATTATGTGTGTAGTGTATTATGTGTGTAGTGTATTATGTGTGTAGTGTATTATGTGTGTAGTTTAGCATGTGTAGTGTTTATTATGTGTGTAGTGTATTATGTGTGTAGTTTAGCATGTGTGTAGTTTATTATGTGTGTAGTTTAGCATGTGTAGTGTATCATGTGTGTAGTTTATTATGTGTGTAGTTTATCATGTGTGTAGTTTATTATGTGTAGTTTAGCATGTGTAGTTTATTATGTGTGTAGTGTATTATGTGTGTAGTGTATTATGTGTGTAGTGTATTATGTGTGTAGTGTATTATGTGCGTAGTTTTTTATGTGTGTAGTGTATTATGTGTGTAGTGTATTATGTGTGTAGTGTATTATGTGTGTAGTTTAGCATGTGTAGTTTATTATGTGTGTAGTGTATTATGTGTGTAGTGTATTATGTGTGTAGTGTATTATGTGTGTAGTGTATTATGTGCGTAGTTTTTTATGTGTGTAGTGTATTATGTGTGTAGTTTATTATGTGTGTAGTGTATTATGTGTGTAGTGTATTATGTGTGTAGTTTATTATGTGCGTAGTTTTTTATGTGTGTAGTGTATTATGTGTGTAGTGTATTATGTGTGTAGTGTATTATGTGTGTAGTGTATTATGTGTGTAGTTTATCATGTGTAGTTTATTATGTGTGTAGTTTATTATGTGTGTAGTTTATTATGTGTGTAGTGTATTATGTGTGTAGTTTATTATGTGTGTAGTTTCCTCCCTAGACCTCCATCAAACTTAAGAATACCCCAGGATCCCCCTTCAAGATATATATGTGCACTTTTCGGTAGACAAATGTCACGGCCGAAGGCCGGTTCCTCCTAGATTACAAGCTCCCTATCGCTTGCCAGAAAAAAAACATTACACCTAAATGACACGAACATTCTAAATATTGACAAAGAAAAAGGGCGAAAGGTCATACAATCGCCAAGCTAATGGGCTGAACGTCTTAAGGGGAGATCTCCACTTGAGGGATTTTTTTCTTGACCCCTTTCTCCCTCATGTTTAGCCCCATTGCTTTTAATATTATAAAACGTTTGCCCCATTAGTTTAGCGATTTTAAGAACTTTCACCCCATATTAAGACCTTTCGTGCCATTCAGGTGTCGATTTTATCCTGGCGAGCGATAGCGAGCCTTTAATTTAAGAAGAACCGGCCTTCGGCCGGGACATTTTTCTACCGAAAAATGTACAAATTTATCTTGAAAGGGACTCAAGGGGGGGTAAATTTAAGCTTGATGGAGGTCTAGGGAACAAACTAAATACCTCCCCTTAAAATCTGAAAACTAAAGGGGCTAAGCATGATGGAGAAGGGGGACCAGAAAAGCGACCCATCTCCCCTTAATAATCCAGAAGGGTTGATAGCCTCTTAAATCCCATTTTAACTAAGTAATCCAGCTCATTTCAATGTCGGCCTCTGTGTACTTCCTCCCATCTCTCAGTCCATTTGTTATTCACCCTCCGTCAAGTGGTGCGGTTCTCATAACTGTTCATGTTCTCCTTAACTTCTTATGACTCGACATTAATGAAAGCAATCGGGCTGACGTTTCTATCATTTGGGAAGAGTCCACCAGGAAATAGGTGTGGATATTTACAGCCAGTTTACTCTAGGCCTTTTTGAGTTAGAGAGAGGTCAGGGATCAAGATTATTTATCAAGTTGGTTGGCGCTACCTATAGTGTTGCTGTGACTCAGAACCAGGGAACCCGTAATCACGATAGTCAGGGTCAATGGAATATGCGGCAGTGACACTTTCATGTAATCAAGGGGGGTCACCTGCTTTGTTTTATCTTTCTCTCCTTTTCTCTCTTTCTCTGACTTGTATCCATTTGGCCCCATTCAGACAACTGTGCTAAGACGTTTATCCCCATCCAGGTATCGATTTCTTCCTGGCGATGGGGATGGGGATAAACGTCTTCAAACAGTTGGCTGAATGGGGCCGAATGGATACAAGCCAGGAAAAGAGAAAAAAGGGGAGAATAGATATAAACAAAGCCGGTGACCCCCCTCAAAAGAACAAACACAGCTGCTAAACTGTTTAAGGAAAATAACTATAAAATCTTTCATATTAAGTAGGATTAAAT
Source organism: Paralithodes platypus (assembly GCA_032716605.1). NCBI lineage: Eukaryota > Metazoa > Arthropoda > Malacostraca > Decapoda > Lithodidae > Paralithodes > Paralithodes platypus. Next base: position 45,447,281 of record CM064579.1, read on the forward strand.
ATTCGACAATATCATCAACCATTGTCCTAGGAAATATAAAATTCATAAAAGATACACGGAAAACTGAATATAGAAGAGTCTCGGAGCCTAATTAAGAGCTAAATTACATCATTGACGTAATGGCCCCTGTAATAGGGTTAACACGTAACGTAATACGCACTAAACTAAACTTTTTTTAGAATTATCCTTTAAGGGGGAATTAGCTGCTTTTTCTCCTTCATGTAATTAGTCCCATTAGCTTTGAGATTTTATGACGTTCGTTCCATTAGTTTGGCGATTTCACCCCCATTTATTTGTCAATATAAAGATCTTTCGTGCCATGTAGGTGTCGATTTTTTTCTGGCAAGCGATAGCGAGCCTGTAATTTTAGGCCGGAAAATGTTCTACCGAAAAATGTACAAAAGTATCGTGACATGGAGTCTAGGGGGTGTTGTATATGCTTGATAAAGGTCTAACGAGGTGTGCCAATAAAAACAAGAAGTTAGATTTTATTCAATTATATTTATAATTTTTATTATTTACTATAAAACACATTTATTTGTCAATAAATGGACCAAAAAATACCCCCTACCCCCTTAAAGCACAATCAAAACTTTCCAGCATGAGTGAAAAGTGAGTGAAAAGTGAGTGAAAAGTAAGAGAATAACATCCCTCGGCAGATTTGCTTAATCGAGGCACACATCTTCCCTAACTGGAAAATGCCGCAGTAATTTGAGGGGGGTCACCGTTTTATTTTTCTCTTTCTCACCTTTTCCCTCTTTCTCTGGCTTGTATCCATTCGGCCCCATTCAGTCTACTGTTTTAAAACGTTTATCCCCATCCAGGTGTTGATATCTTCCTGGCGAGCGATAGCGAGCCAGCATTGTATGGAGAAATCCGGCTTCGCCGGAAACATTTTTCCGTCGAAAAATGTACAAATCAAGCTTGCTATCAAAACAAAAACATATATATGCTGGCTCGCTGCCGCTCACCAGGAAAATATTGACACCTGAATGGGGGTAAACGTCTTAAAACAGTAGGCTGAATGGGGACGAATGGATACAAACCAAAGAGAGAGGGAGAGAAAGAGAAAATAATCGAGGTGGGCTCCCTTAAGAAATGACCGTAATTCCAGAATTTCTAATGACATTAGAGAGTTCCCAAGATAAAGACTGCAGTTATCTTCAACCCTATGAGGTTTATGAGGAAGGTTATTGGCTCTGGGTGTGGTGTCCCGAGTTCGAATCCCGTGAGGACCATATGCTTTCATTAGTTTATTCAAGTGCATTGGGGTTTGTAATTGATGATTAATGTTAAGAACGGGGTGTTACTTTATGCTGACTATAACTATGTTCATGTCATAAGGCATAAACGAACGAATGTGTTATTATATCATCGTAGTTATATGGAGTTATATGGATTTAAGCCGGTATAACACGAGAGCTTTTATAGTCAACATTCGATAATCAAAAATGTTCTGGCAACATTTCTGGAATCATTTGCACTGGTATCGAAAACTAGACTGGTGATAGATGAATTTAGGTGACAGAAATATTATAAATGTTGACCTCATAAGCTGCCAGACCAGTGTTGAGCAAAAATGTTAAGCGAAAAAGCGCTCGTGTGATACCGGCTTTAGAGATCACAAAAGGTTTTCTCCATTGGTTTGTATTGTGGTTTAATCTATTATTAATTGTTTGGCAGGAGGTCTGGTTATGTGGGTTCGAGTGGCAGCCCGAAGTTAGAACACCAGGTTAGGTTAGATTAAGTTAGGCAAGGTTAGTTTAGGTTAGTTAGGTTAGGTTAGGTTAGGTTAGAATACTCAGCGAGAGGATTTTATTATTAACAAAAATGCAAAATCCAAGCCATCTTTTCTCAATACTTGGCTCGGTTTGTTCCATGTTTAGGTTGTATTACTCTGAATATATTGAAATATGTTTAGGTTGTATTACTCTGACTATATTGAAATATGTTTAGGTTGTATTACTCTGAATATATTGAAATATGTTTAGGTTGTATTACTCTGACTATATTGAAATATGCAACTCAACTTTTGCCAAAATTTGGCTCGGATTTTCAGATTATGTGGTTTTGTTTCCATCATATTTTCAAAAGGCTTCTGGTTCTACTGCTATCTATATAATTTAACCCCATATTTTCCCTGATTATCATATCTCTCCCCACTATCAAGGTGTGCACTTTAAGGTTTTAACTACCGGTATCTAAAACAAAAAACTAGTAAATTCCTAACGAAATAACAGTCACAATCGAATAACGCACACCAAAAAAACATTGAACAAAATTATCTATTCGTGAACTCTAAATGGTAAGTGTAAATTGACCTTTTTGAGTACATAACTATATATATGTACCCGGGCAGATGGGCGAGGGTGACCTTGTGTTGAGTAACATGCCCGAATGTGTCGGGTGTTGCTGTGGGACTCTGGAGCGTGTAACAGAATTATAGGGAGGCTGGCCGTTTGTTTGGTCTATTAATTCATTTATTCATATATTATTTTTAGTTTCCTCCCTAGACCTCCATCAAGCTTAGAAAAACACCCCTAGACCCCCCTTCAAGATAAATGTGTAAATTTTTCGGTAGAAAAATTTCCCGGCCGAAGGCCGGTTCCTCTTAAAATTGCAGGCTCGCTATCGCTCGCCAGGAAAAATCGACACCTAAATGTCACGAAAAGTCTAAAAATTGACAACGAAATGGGCGAAAGGTGTTAAAATCGCCAAACTAATGGGCCGAACGTCTTATAATCTCAAAACTAGTGGGGCTAAACATTAGGGAGAAGGGGGTCCAGAAAAACGGTCTGCCTCCCCTTAAACGTAACCGAATGAAGATATTTGTGCACGACCTTTATGCTTATGATTAATTACACTAATGTACGCAGCAAGGTAATAGATAGATGGATAGATAGACAGATAGATATCACCGCCTTCTTTCATATACTTCTTCACTCCATCCTTCCACCTCTCTCTCGGTTTAACTCTCCCTCTCTGTCCTTCCACCTAGCTTTCGTACACCTTCTTAGTCATTCTCTAGTTTCCCATACGTTCCATATGGCCGAACCATCTCAAGGTGTTCCTTTTCACACTTTCCAGCACATCTATCTCCACACCACACCTCCCTCTTACTTCCTCATTCGTCTTTCTATCCCTCCATGTAACTCTGCACGTATTTCTCAAGTAACTCATTTCCACCCCTCTCACTCTTGGTCTGAGTCTCTCCACCAACGTCCAACAGACAAGGCATGCAATACATCCAAAGTAATAGTATGCATTAGTATCATACAATAATTGATAAACACAATGTTATTGAGTGTTGAATTATCCAACTATAAAACTACATAGCAAAGAGAAGCCCCGAGTGCACTGACGATTCTTCCGCTTACTTTACTCAATAAACAGTGGTCGTTGAAGCCGGAGAATCGGCCGTTAAGCGGAAGATGACTTGCCTTGAGCGGCCCGTGAAGTGCTCGGCCGGTATTGAGGCTCACAACTTGGGCGGTAATACGGCAGTTCGTGGTCTTAACACGTAGCCAAGTTGGAACCAACATTATTATTACTTCAAACGGCCAGGCATAGCTTTAAGGGGACGTTATCTTATGTGTGTGTGTACATATATATATATATATATATATATGTATATATATACAGTATATACAGTATATTGTTGTGGCATGGTTAGCACATCGGCAACATTATGGGGCAGCGTTATTGCAGGACTTCGTACTGCTGTCTAATTGCCGAAAGGTAACGCTGCCTGAGCCATTACAATTTAATGGAAAAGGTCATTAAACCTTTATATGTATGAGTGGATATAAGTATTAAACCTTTATATGTATGAGTGGATATAAGTATTTCGGGGCTCTATTAATTGGCATCAATAGCTAGTGTGGATGTATAGTATCTAAGATTCCAGACCAATATTTCCTAATACAATTCCTATAAAAGGGCTCCTGTGACTTTCCTTTACATTCGTGACTCTGTTAAAGGCCTGATAAGAACAAGTTATCTATTTGGTACAGTAAGGGTCAATAATCGTATAATATCTCGTCTTTATCTTAAGCATTCTATTTTATTGTAATGGAATCCTACTATTAAAGAAATCATACAAATTGATGATTGCATAAGCTGTGCTTTTATGTACTGTGTATGATGGCAATGTAGAGTAGCAATGTAGAGTAGCAATGTAGAGTAGCAATGTAGAGTAGCAATGTAGCGTAGCAATGTAGAGTAGCAATGTAGAGTAGCAATGTAGAGTAGTAATGTAGAGTAGCAATGTAGAGTAGCAATGTAGAGTAGCAATGTAGAGTAGCAATGTAGAGTAGCAATGTAGAGTAGCAATGTAGAGCAGCAATGTAGAGTAGCAATGTAGAGTAGCAATGTAGAGTAGCAATGTAGAGTAGCAATGTAGAGTAGCAAGTAGATATGTCATATGGAGAGTGAAGCTGCAGTAGAGTTTTCGCTTGACTGTAGCAGGTAGTTAAGGGGACAGTGGCTGTTTGTTTGGTCTATTAATTCATTTATTCATATATCTGTTTAGTTTCCTTCCTAGACCTCCATCAAGCTTAGAAAAACACCCCCTAGACCCCCCTTCAAGATAGATTTGTACATTTGTCGGTAGAAACATTTCCTGACCATAGGTCGATTCCTCCTAAAATTACAGGCTGGCTTACGCTCGCCAGGAAAAAATAGACACGTAAATGGCACGAAAGGTCTTAATATGGGCAAAGATATGGGGCAAAAGGTCTGAAAATCCCCAAACTAATGGAACCAACGTATTAAAGTCTCAACACTAGTGGGGCTAAACACGAGGAAGAAGGTGGTCCAGAAAAACGGTCTGCCTCCCCTTAAGGGGAGATCTCCACTTGAGGGATTTTTTTCTCGACCCCTTTCTACCTCATGTTTAGCCCCATTGCTTTTGATATTGTAAAACGTTTGCCCCATTAGTTTAGCGATTTTAAGAACTTTCACCCCATATTAAGACCTTTCGTGCAATTCAGGTGTCGAATTTATCATGGCGAGCGATAGCGAGCCTGTAATTTAAGAGGAACCGGCCTTCGGCCGGGACATTTTTCTACCGAAAAATGTACAAATTTATCTTGAAAGGGACTCAAGGGGGTGTAATTTTAAGCTTGATGGAGGTCTAGGGAACACACTAAATACCTCCCCTTAAGGTTCAGCTGGAGGTGTTGGTCACGTGGTGCTCAGGTGGGTTGTGTTAAAGAGAGTATAGTGTGTGTGTGTGTGGGGGGGGGGGGGGGGACCATTGTATTGTGAGCCCCGGGTGTTTTATATTATACCAGTACGTGGTCTCCATAGCCATTATCACCTCTATAGAAACTCCCTTCCACATTCACACACACACGTACAGTCGCGCTAATAAGTGATGTCTCGGCACCAAGTATGTTTTGATCAATAATTGGTATCAGGAATCTCTAAGCTTAATTTATTCATATCGAGTGAAATATACAAACACGTTCCTACACATACCCACCCTATTCAACATCTGACAGACATTAATACAGCTCAGAGCAAGCCAAACGTAATGACAGCTAGGACATGACTTATTAGCGCGACAGTACAGACACGTACACTCGCCCCAAAAAACAATCTTTACACTAACGCTCTAAACATTCTGGAAGTGGATCGAAATCTGATGATAATACCTCACAGACGTATGTTTCACCCGATTCATTCCGTTCACACTAGATTATTTACAGCTCACCAGCGTAAAGAGTGTACAGTACATACTCACACTCACACTCTCTCTCTCTCTCTCTCTCTCTCTCTCTCTTTCTCTCTCGCACATTCACCTTTCATAGAAATCGCCATAACAAAGAGGCTAACATTTAACCCCTTCTGTACCGGTGATGTACTTTTCATTTTATTCTGGCAACCATAGGACGATTTTGTCCAGCTTAGGAAGGACGTCTACCCATTAAAAGGCAACAGCCTATCTCAATTACTAATGTTAGCTACCATATATCCTTTTTAAGCTTCAGAAAATCGTATACATGTAGCTGAAACCAAATTAGAAAAACGTTGTTGGTACAGAAGGGGTTAAGGGGGTCACATTTTTTTTTTTTTTATCTTTCTCTCCTTTTCTCTCTTTCCCTGGCTTGTATCCATTCGGCCCCATTCAGCCAACTGTTTTAAGACGTTTATCCCCATCCAGGTATCGATTTTTTCCTGGCGAGCGATAGCGAGCCAGCATTGTATGGTGAAATCCGGCTTCGCCGGAGAAATTTTTCTATCGAAAAAATTTACAAATTTAGCTTGCTGTCAAAACAAAAATATATACTGTATATGCTGGCTCGCTACCGCTCGCCAGGAAAATATTGACACCTGGATGGGGGTAAACGTCTTAAAACAGTAGGCTGAATAGGGCCGAATGAATACAAGCCAAAGAGAGAGGGAGAGAAAGAGAAAAAAAGCGAGGTGGGTTCCCTTAAACACAAGTAATATTCGGGTAAAGCGTCAAACCTTCATGTGGTTCCGTGGTCATACTGCATGGAGAAAGGGGATAACTAAAATACACCACCACTCTACCTTTCATAATACACCACCACTCTACCTTTCATAATACACCACCACTCTACCTTTCATAATACACCACCACTCTACCTTTCAAAATACACCACCACTCTACCTTTCATAATACACCACCACTCTACCTTTCAAAATACACCACCACTCTACCTTTCATAATACACCACCACTCTACCTTTCATAATACACCACCACTCTACCTTTCAAAATACACCACCACTCTACCTTTCAAAATACACCACCACTCTACCTTTCATAATACACCACCACTCTACCTTCATAATACACCACCACTCTACCTTTCAAAATACACCACCACTCTACCTTTCAAAATACACCACCACTCTACCTTTCAAAATACACCACCACTCTACCTTTCAAAATACACCACCACTCTACCTTTCAAAATACACCACCACTCTACCTTTCAAAATACACCACCACTCTACCTTTCATAATACACCACCACTCTACCTTTCAAAATACACCACCACTCTACCTTTCATAATACACCACCACTCTACCTTTCAAAATACACCACCACTCTACCTTTCAAAATACACCACCACTCTACCTTTCAAAATACACCACCACTCTACCTTTCAAAATACACCACCACTCTACCTTTCAAAATACACCACCACTCTACCTTTCAAAATACACCACCACTCTACCTTTCAAAATACACCACCACTCTACCTTTCAAAATACACCACCACTCTACCTTTCATAATGTCAATACAAAAGTTAAGGGGAGATTTCCACCTGGAGGATTTTTTTCTGAACCTCTTTCTCCCTCATGTTTAGCCCCATTGCTTGTGAGATTTAAAGACGCTTGCCCCATTAGTTTGGCGATTTTAAGAACCCTCGCCCCATTTCTGTCAATTTTAAGACCATTCGTGCCATTTAGGTGTTGATTTTTTCCTGGCGAGCGAGAGCGAGCCTGTAATTTAAGGGGAACCGGCCTTCGGCCGGGAAATTTTTCTACCGAAAAATTTACAAATTTATCTTGAAAGGGGGTCAAGGGGGAGTAATTTTAAGCTTGATGGAAGTCTAGGGAATCACCTAAAAACCTCCCCTTAAAATAGGAGAGTGATATGTGAAAATAGGTGCAGACATTACATTGGATCGAGTTATTTGTTGATTGTATCTTTAACTGTGTTGGTGGTGTAATGGTTTAGGTGTTTATGTTATGGGTGTGGTGTCCCGAGCTCGAATCCCGGAAGGACCATATGCTTTCATTAGTTTATTCAGGTACATTGGGGCTTGTAGTTGATGATTAATGTTAAGAACGGGGTGTTACGAACTGCGGTATAATTAATTAAAGAGTATTTTATATACTAGAAAATATATGCATACGGGTGCGGTTTATACTAGAAAATATATGCATACGGGTGCGGTTTATACTAGAAAATATATGCATACGGGTGCGGTTTATACTAGAAAATATATGCATACGGGTGCGGTTTATACTAGAAAATATATGCATACGGGTGCGATTTATACTAGAAAATATATGCATACGGGTGCGGTTTATACTAGAAAATATATGCATACGGGTGCGGTTTATACTAGAAAATATATGCATACGGGTGCGGTTTATACTAGAAATATATGCATACGGGTGCGGTTTATACTAGAAAATATATGCATACGGGTGCGGTTTATACTAGAAAATATATGCATACGGGTGCGGTTTATACTAGAAAATATATGCATACGGGTGCGGTTTATACTAGAAAATATATGCATACGGGTGCGGTTTATACTAGAAAATATATGCATACGGGTGCGGTTTATACTAGAAAATATATGCATACGGGTGCGGTTTATACTAGAAAATATATGCATACGGGTGCGGTTTATACTAGAAAATATATGCATACGGGTGCGGTTTATACTAGAAAATATATGCATACGGGTGCGGTTTATACTAGAAAATATATGCATACGGGTGCGGTTTTTCATGCTGCGCTTTTAGTTGTGCCTGAATTGAAAATGTTTTATGTATTTACTCTTCTGTTTCATGAATATATCTCTCGTCACAGCTGAAATCAAATAGCCATGCCCGAAACCATTTAACTGTTCCGCTCTGTATATATGCACCCTCGCACCGCCTCCCATGATACATCCATCTCCTAATCCGAGAATGATACTTCCAAGCCATTAAGGGAGCCCACCTCGCTTTTTTCTCTTTCTCTCCCTTTCTCTTTGGCTTGTATCCATTCGGCCTCATTCAGCCTACTGTTTTAAGACTTTTATTCCCATCCAGGTGTCGATTTCTTCTTGGCGAGCGATAGCGAGCCAGTATTGTATGGAGAAATCCGGCTTCGAAGCCGGAGAAATTTTTCTATCGAAAAATGTACAAATTTAGCTTGCTGTCAAAACAAAAATATGTATATGCTGGCTTGCTACCGCTCGTCAGGAAAATATTGACACCTGGATGGGGGTAAACGTCTTAAAACAGTAGGCTGAATGGGGCCGAATGGATAGAAGCCAAAGAGAGAGGGAGAGAAAGGTGGGCTCCCTTATCACATAATCCTCTCAATCTCTACCTCCACTGTATGCCCTCATTCACTCTCTCTCTAGCCATTCATTTCCTGATCTCTCTCTCTCTCTCTCTCTCTCCCTCCCTCTCTCTCTCTCTCTCTCTCTCTCTCTCTCTCTCTCTCTCTCTCTCTTTCTACTGTATGCTATCATTAAATTTTCTTTCATTCAATTACTGATCTCTCTCTCTCTCTCTCTCTATTTCTTTGCATTTACACATAAAAATGCCAGTTTCCTGCTAGTTTCCTAGTAAAGCCGGTATCACACGAGAGCTTTTATAGTCAACATTCGATGATCAACATTTTTCTGGCAGCATTTCTGGAATATTTTACACTGGTATCGGAAACTACTAGACTGATGGTAGATGAATTTAAGTGACCGAAATAGAATGAATGTTGCCCTCATAAGCTGCCAGACCAGTGTTGAGGGATAGTTAAGGAATAATTTATGTAGCCAGAAGTCTCAGCTTGATTACTCTGCTATTATGCAGGGTTTGTACCGGAATCTGTTGTTAAATCATGAATAATTGTCACTAATATGCAGCAGTGCTATAGAAGTTTTTTTATTTTCCCGTTAGTTATCGATAAATCAGTTGCTAAGGGATTCAATTTACCGTCACATGAAATGAAACAGGGTGTAAGCATATGCAGGTGTTTCTCACATTATTGTACTGTTTTTGCATTAGTCACCAATATGAATGTAACCAGACGACGATGCTTTTGTTTCAGTGGAATATTGGTTCTTTGAGCATTATGTATCACTTTACTAGTGTTTGTCCCCTCACAGGATGGGGGGGGGGGGCTGCTCAATAAACTCGCCCCTCACAGTAAAATACAATATCAATCTCACTCTCTCTCTCTCTCAGCCTTCTTTTTTTCTATCCTTTCCTTCAACTTTCCTTTTCTATCGGATATGCCACCTCTACTAGAATTAAGTCCTGACCCCCTCGTTTGGATCGTAAGGTCTGTGTGGCCAGTGTATCTATGTAAATCTCTCTTGTAACCCATCTTCCGTAACCCCATCCCCCCCCACCTCCCTTTAACAAAACGTACCACCAAGCGTGTGGGAGAGGGAGTGAGTAGGGATAAAAACAAGTGAGAGTGGGGGAACTGGAGAAGGGTACGCCGGGATACAGACTCCTCCGCCAACACCCCAGCACCAGCATTCCCAACCAATATATACGGTTCACTTTTTGGGCGATTTTTGCATGTATTTATTATTTTTCTAGTTTCCTCCCTAGACCTCCATCTTATTATAACAAAAAAACATCCATTAGATCCCCCTTCTAGATTAATTTGTAAATTTTTCGGTAGAAAAATGTCCCGGCCGAAGGCCGGTTCTTCCAACATTACAGGCTCACTATCGTTCGCCAGGGAAAAAATCGACACCTAAATAGCACGAAAGGTCTAAATATTGACGAAGAAATTGGGCGAAAGGCCTTAAAATCGACTAACTAATGGGGCAAACATCTTAACATCTGAAAACTAATGGGGTTAAACATGAGGGAGAAAGTGGTCCAGAAAACCAAGCGTGTGGGAGAGGGAGTGTGTGTAGGGATAAAAGCAAGTGAGAGCGAGAGAGGGATACAGACTCCTCCTCCGCCAGCATTCCCAACCAATATATCGTTTGAGGGGAGATGGGCCGGTTTTCTGGACCACTTTCTCCCCCGCCCCACTAGTTTTGAGATTATAAGTCGTTTGGCCCATTAGTTTGGCGATGTTAAGACCTTTTGCCCCATTTCGTTGTCAATTTTAAGACCTTTCAAGCCATTTAGGTGTCGATTTTTTCCTGGCGAGCGATAGTGAGCCTGCAATTTTAAGAGGAACCGGCCTTCGGGTGGGAAAATTTTCTACCAAAAAATTTACAAATTTATCTTGAAGGGAGGTTTAGTTTTTTTTTTCTAAGCTTGATGGAGGTCTAGGGAGGAAACTAAACAAATATATGAATAAATGAATTAATAGACCAAACAAACGGGCAGTCTCCCCTTAATAAAGCGAGGAGCCGGACGGATTCTTCAGGGTCCAAGGAGTAAATGGAAGAGAAGAGATTTACATAGATTTGCATAGAAACACTGACCACACAGACCTTGTGATCCGTGCGAGGTGGCCAGGATTTAATTAAATCCAAGTAGACATAGCAACCCTACGAGTGTGTGAAATTGGAAGGAGAGGATAGCAAAGATAAAGTCCTCTCTCTGTACCTTCCGGCCATTTCATAAACAGCTAGAAATGAATAAGTTTGCAGGGCTTGGAAATCACCTGAAATAATTTACAGAATAGGCTATTTAGAAATGGAAACAGATTATTTTATCCTTCTGAAAACAGTGTCCATTTGTGCCAGGTTATCTTATCAGTCCTCGTTATCCACTCCAAACCAACTTCTGTATATGGAACGAGTCCAACAAATGTTTAAGGGGAGATATCCACTTCAGGGATTTTTTTCTTGACCCCCTTCTCCCTCATGTTTAGCCCCATTGCTTTTGATATTATAAAACGTTTGCCCCATTAGTTTAGCGATTTTAAGAACTTTCACCCCATATTAAGACCTTTTGTGCTATTCAGGTGTCGATTTTATCCTGGCGAGCGACTTATCAATCATCTTATCAATCCTTTTATCAATCCTCTTATCAATCCTCTTATCAATCATCTCACCAATCATCTTATCAATCCTCTTATCAATCATCTTATCAATCATCTATCAATCATCTTATCAATCATCTCACCAATCATCTTATCAATCCTCTTATCAATCATCTTATCAATCATCTTATCAATCATCTCACCAATCCTCTTATCAATCATCTATCAATCATTTTATCAATCATCTTATCAATCATCTTATCAGTCCTCTTATCAGTCCTCTTATCAATCCTCTTATCAATCCTCTTATCAATAATTTTATCAATCATCTTATCAATCCTCTTATCAATCATTTTATCAATCATCTTATCAATCCTCTTATCAATCCTCTTATCGATCATTTTATCAATCATCTATCAATCATATTATCAATCATCTCATCAATCATCTTATCAATCATCTTTATCAATCCTCTCATCAATCATCTTATCAATCATCTTATCAATCATCTTTATCAATCCTCTCATCAATCATCTTTATCAATCCTCTTATCAATCATCTTATCAATCATCTTATCAAGGCCGAGGTTCCATGCCGCTGCTGGTGAATCTTGGACGACTCTTCCTCCTTGACCGACGGGTGTGTGATAGATAGATCAGATAGATTTGTACATTTTTCGGTAGAAAATTGTTCCGGCCGAAAACCGATTCCTGCTAAATTACATGCTCGCTATAGCTCGCCAGGAAAAAACATTGACACCTAAATGGCACGAAAGGTCCTAATATTGACAAAGAAATGAGGTGAAACGTCTCAAAATCGCCAAACTAATGGACCGAACATCTTCATATAAGAGAGATTTCTCTCAAAAGGATCAGCCACTTTACCAATGTATTTCTAAACCAATAATGTATTGTATTTCTATGGCTAAATAAAATATTTCAATCAATCAAATCTGATAACTAATGGGGCTAAACATGAATAAAGAAAGCCAAGACATAAGAAATAACACGTTTTACAAGTTGTTTCCCAGGGTCCTTTGCGAGTAGGTCCGAGTCACATTACGAAACCGTTAACACAAAAAAATTCAAAAGACTTTTCGGCAGCTGAATAAAAGTACTGCAACGAAATCCAAAAAATAAAAATAAATACAAAAATAAATAATAATACACAAATATATAAATATAAATAATAAAATAAACGTTTTAATGTGTTGTTCCCAAGCGGTTGGTAGAGTAATTGGAAGTCAACTTGTGAATCAATCTATAATCTTGGACAGGTTCTTCGTCAGTAGATTCAGGGGGGTCACCGGCTTTTTTTTAATCTTTCTCTCCTTTTCTCTCTTTCCCTGGCTTGAATCCATTCGGCCCCATTCAGCCAACTGTTTTAAGACGTTTATCCCCATCTAGGTGTCGATTTCTTCCTGGCGAGCGATAGCGAGCCAGCATTGTATGGAGAAATCCGACTTCAAAATTTTTGTTTCGAAAAATGTACAAATTTAGCTTGCTATCAAAACAAAAATATATAAATATGCTGGCTCGCTACCGCTCGCCAGGAAAATATAGACACCTGGATGGGAGTAAACGTCTTAAAACAGTAGGTTGAATGGTGCCGAATGGATACAAGTCAAAGAAAGATGGAGAGAAAGAGAAAAAAAAAACGAGGTGGGCTCCCTTAATACTCAAATGTCCACAGGTTCATTGTCAGCTCAATATAATCGTCTAACGAAATCCACCACAAAATAAACATAAACATGTTATGTGTTGTTCCCAAGCGGTTGTTAGAGTGGCTGGAAGTCTGGTCGCTCAACACCTTTTTGTTTGCAGCTTCCACATGGCGTGAAGTTGAAAACTTTCATGCTGGGTATAAAAGGAGTGGAATTTTTTTGGTGTCGTTTTTCGTACATTTGTTGATTCTAGAAACCGGAGCTGGATATTTCACAACGAAATAGTGAGTTGGGGTTTTTAGAACTATGTTTGTATATTAATTTCAAATCTAAAATACTGTAATCCTTAATCGTTTTCTTACACTAGAGATGTTTTTATTTATCATATTTCTAGTGTGTATTTATTAACATACATATATTCAGTGTCTGCGTATCTCAGTTACCCATACAATTAAATTAATTTTCATCTCTTCAATCATTTTCACAGAATAAGCATTCATTATATTGGTAACCTATTTTAACTCTTTCAGTGCGGGGTTCTTATAGATGACTTTACCGCTCTCAGTGGAGTCTATTCCACTATATCTGCTCAATATACGTTGCTCTAGCGCTGTTTCCGTAGCCCTGAGTTAAAACAAATCAGTTCCAATGGAAAGCCCAGGTCAAATCTCCCTTTGAAAGTTCATTTAATATAGTTTCCCCTTCTGTGGCCTCAAGAATATCAAGCAGAACTTTCCTGTTTACCGTGACAGACCCAGCCCCTTCCGGAGCATGTTATCACTTCCTCTCTTTTCCTCTTTCGTATCCTTACACTTGCAATAACTAGATGAAGTTAACTGTTGATTTATCAACAAACACTCACAAAATCACGCGAAGATGCCATAAAACACTTAAATTCAGACCTATCAACCATTTCCATTTGGGGCAGAGATAATCTTGTTACTTTCAATGCTTCCAAAACCCAATTTTTCCATTTATCTACCCGTAAAGAACTCCCACCGGACTATCCCTTATACCTCAACAACACACAAATCATTCCTTCATCTTCTCTCAGTATTCTAGGAAACTCTTTCTCTCCTGATCTCACTTGGAAAGACCATATTACCATCCTTTCTTCCCATAAGCTTGGTGTGCTCAACCGCCTCCGGGGGGTTCTTTACCCCTGCACAGCTTCTTGCTCTGTACAGGGGCACAGTGCGTCCATGTATTGAGTATTGTTCGCATGTGTGGGGAGGATCCTCTCACACAGCACTTCTCGACAAAGTAAAAAAGAAAGCCATTCGTCTCATTAACTCACGTCCACTCACTGACTCTTTGCAATCTCTCTCTCTTCGCCGCAGTGTTGCATCGATCTCTCACGCTATTCTACCGCTATTACAATAATGAATGTTCCTCGGAGCTCTCTCAGTGTATACCACCTCCTCTAAGTAGAGTACGTAGCACCCATCTTGCAACACAATCTCATCCCTACTCTGTGGAACTCTCCAATCCAAGAGTGAAATGTTACTCTCAAACTTTCTTCTACTCAACAGCTGAGCTCTGGAACTCTCTCCCAGAATGAGTCTTTCCCTCTTCCTATGACTTAAATGGCTTCAAACTCCGTGTGCCCAGGCATTTTGGCTCGAACGTTCCTTGATTTTGGCCCTGTCACTCTTTCAACTGGGGGAGGCACTCGTTACAGGCAGTTCTGCCTTTTGTCCTCCTTATCAACATAGAAAAAAACAAAAAAAACAACAACAACATAATACCAAATCATTAGTTTGCCAAGAACATATGGATAATAATTTGTCCTATACCTCGAGAGAGAAACAATCTCATACTTCTTTTCAGCAGCTGAGGAGAGCGGGGCCGACCTTTTCTTATACATTTTATGATTTTCCTCCTTCATTCATCACCACCACCTCCCTAGCCCAGGTCATCCATCACGCCATACATGCCGGTATTGCCTCCATAATTATACGCCTTTATGTGGAGGAGTCAAAGGTCACGTGGGTTATTTAAAGGGACACTGGCTGCTTTTTTGGCCAATTAATTCACTTATTCATCTATTTTCTTCAGTTTCCTCGCTCCCTTAACCACCCGAGACATGTGTTTGCTAATTCTGACAAACAACAAGCAAAAACAAAAACAAACGGGAGGCGATCGGTATTATACTTGTTTACCTTAGAGCTAAGAAAGGGAAAACAAACGAAGCCAAATTAACGAGGGAAAGTTAAACGAGGGAAGACAAATGATAAAATATGTATAAGCACTATGGAGGACAGTCGCGTTAATAATTGATGTCTCGGCACCAAGTATGTTTTGATCAATAATTGGTATCAACAATATTTACACATGAATTCTTCTTTGTGAGTGAGATACACCAACAGGTTCTTACACTTATCCACCCTATTCAACATCTGCCAGACATTAATACAGCACTGAACAAGGCAAACGTAATGACAGCTGGGACATGACTTATTAGTGCAACCGTACAAGTATTTTCAGTACTAAAGAATTGGATAACTAAATATGAGAGAAAGAGAGAGAGAGAGTGTGTTTGTGTGTGTGTGTGTGCGTTTGAGAGAGAGAGGAGTGGGAGAGGTATGAATGGTGAGTGGTTCAATGGACGACAGATCAATGCATACACACTCACTCGCACTCACCCACACACAGTACGTGACCTCTCACACACACAGACACAAACACATAAACATACACACAATACATACATCCACACACACACACGCACTCACCCACACACAGTACGTGACCTCTCACACACACAGAGACAAACACACAAACATACACACAATACATACATCCACACACAC
The DNA here is from genome assembly GCA_032716605.1 of Paralithodes platypus. Lineage (NCBI taxonomy): Eukaryota > Metazoa > Arthropoda > Malacostraca > Decapoda > Lithodidae > Paralithodes > Paralithodes platypus. Next base: position 45,463,423 of record CM064579.1, read on the forward strand.
ATGCATACACACTCACACGCACTCACCCACACACAGTACGTGACCTCTCACACACACAGAGACAAACACACAAACATACACACAATACATACATCCACACACACACACGCACGATTACAGAACTCACCTACACACAGTACGTGACCTGACACACACACAACCACACACACACACACACACACACAATCACAGAACTCACCCACACACAGTACGTGACCTTACACACACACAGACACAAACACACACACAACACATACAACCACACACACACACACGCACGATCACATAATTCACCCCATACAGTACGTGACGTCATACATACAAACACAACCGCACAAGAACACTAACACTAATCGCTACTACAGTGTACAGTATACCACCTCCTCTACGTAGTACCCGTCTTGCAACACAATCCCATCCCTACTCTGTGCAACTCTCCAGCCCAAGAGTGAAACGTTATTCTGTCTTTCTTCTTTTCAACTGCTGAGCTCTGGAACTCTCTCCCAGAATCAGTCTTTCCCTCTTCCTATGATTTAAATTGCTTCAAACTCCCGTGTTTCCAGGCATTTTGGCTCGAACGTCCCTTGATTTTTGCCCTGTCACTCTTTCAACTCTGGGGGAGGCACTAACTACAGGCAGTTCTGCCTTTTGTCTCCCTCACTTACATAGAACAAAAAAATCCTCAGTTTCAAGCCACAGGTGCATGTTGCGTATAGGCTATGCGGGCAACTATCTCGCTTTCTTTCGTGTTCCCAACTTTGATTCTACTGAACTTTCAACTCTGTCTTTCTTGTCATTCTCAAACTTAATTTTTCTGTGCTGTATATCTCTCCCTTAATTCTACCGAATATCCAAAATGCTAAATAGGAACACAATCTATCCATCTCTCGTTATATATATATATATATATATATATATATATATATATATATATATATATATATATATATATTAAAACTCGCTAGGAAAATTGAAACAATGGAACACCAAGCTTTCGTCTATTCTCTCAAGATATCTTCAGGGTACCGGGTAATACAAGAAAACAGGGGGAGACTGAGGCTTAAATACCCGTCCTAAATCATCTGTGAGTTGCTAACTAGCATATAAATACAAAAAATGTTGCCATCCTACTGCCTGTTGCCATATTTTTAGGAACATACTTCTTTTACGTACAAAATAAATGTCTTACAAATTATATAAACCTATACAGACATGCATATACATTGAAATATGCCTAACAATACAATCTAATCATATATGCAATTTGATACAATCCAAAGGACTTGCAGATCCCTTTCAAACCTTTATCTAACTTATGTAAATATGAAGATATACATATAATTACATATACATACACATATACATACATTACATACATACAAATACAAATTACATATATATAAGAACAAAAACAAAATGGGACTCTGCAGAAAGCCGATTAGTCCACACAAGGCAGATCCTTCCCACACCCAACCCTAATTATAAGGCCGAATTATAGGCCCAACTCACTAATACTATGGACCCTGGGGACTGACCTTCCCAAAATGGTCAGATCAACATAAGGAAAAAGGAGTCTGTAGAAAGCCGAATGGCCCACACCTGGCATATCCCCCTCACAACTAAACAGTATATATACATAAACACACATATACATACACACACATATATATACATACATAAACATACATACATACAATAATTATTATAATTAAAGGAAAATACATAGTGATCATACCTCATGTGAATAGTATTAATTACATACCTAACTATCTAATACTATGAGGATTGACCTCACCAAAAGGGTCAGATGTCAAACTACAAGCTGTTTCAGTCTATAATCTGATGGTCTGGACATCTATTTCTTGCTCTTTTTATTTTATAATTTTCATGGAGGAGATTTAGCAGGATGTTATCTATTTTGTAAAGGCTATCATTTAGATTCATAGTGTTTATACAATCTCTGATCAAGGCGGACTCGGCAAATAGTCTTTCATAATAGCAGCTTGACCAGTAGATCATCTTAGCCTCATCCCAATTTACATGATGGTTTTGTCTTTGTTTATGTTTAAAAATACCATTAGATTCTTGAGCTGACCTAACTGATTGTTTGTGTTGTTTAACTCTCATCTCTAATCTTTTTCCAGTTTGTCCTATGTATATGTCATTACATCCTTTACACGGAATGAAATATACACCACCTGCATCATTTTTAGGGCTGTTTTTGATCAACGTAGACTTGACGGAGTTTTCATAATTGAATACTACATTTATATTCAAATTCTTGAGAGATGTTGCGAGAGGTGTTAATTCATCGTGATATGGCAAAACTAAGATATTTTTCATTGAAAAGGGAGCTTTATTATTTACATTATATATATATATATATATATATATATATATATATATATATATATATATATATATATATATATATATATATATATATATATATACTGTATATATAAAACATAATATTAATTATTTGATACTAATAATTTTATGAAGGCAAGCTTTAGTTTTCATCTTTTAAGATAATATAACGTATTCTGTCACACTCCTAACATTTTCATAGTCTTCAAAATTATCAGCGAAGCTTCGCATGACGTACAGAATAAGAAACATCTGCCGAGTGTCTCATGGCTGCTTTATATTTCATAATGTTCGGCGGAGAAAAATGGAGCTCGTGAAAAATTTAGCTAAGGGGAGATGGTTCACTTTTTGGGCGATTTTTGCATGTATTCATTATTTTTCTAGTTTCCTCCCTAGACCTCCATCAAATTAAAAACAAATATCCATTAGATCCCCCTTCTAGATTAATTTGTACATTTTTCTACCGAAAAATGTCCCGGCCTGGTTATTCCAACATTACAGGCTCACTATCGTTCGCCAGGGAAAAAAATCGACACCTAAATAGCACGAAAGGTCTAAACATTGACGAAGAAATGGGGCGAAAGGTTCTAAAATCGACTAATTAATGGGGCAAACATCTTAACATCTGAACACTAATGGGGCTAAACATGAGGGAGAAAGTGGTCCAGAAAACCGGCCCATCCCCCCTTAAATGTCCGGCGGGAAGATTTATGACGTCGAGTGGAGGGCTCCTCTTCTCCGGGGGATCACCTCTATAATCGGGTAAAGGTACAGGTAGATGTTAACCCTTTGACTGCGGGAGCCCTTTCTTAGCACTCTTTTGGTGTCTTGGTGGCTATTACTTTATTTTGTTTAATTAATATTGAGGTTTCTTTTCAACTCCATTTTAATATGCCTACTTCCTTTCTTGTGTCCTCTCATAGCCCATATTTCCCACTCAAATCCCCGACGAACCCCGTATTGAATAATTTTGCCATATTGAGCAATGTGAGTTTAGTTTGTCCTCTAGACCAACAAATACGCCTCCTTAGATCCACATCAAACTAAAAAAAAAAAAAAAAAAAAAAAAAAACATATCCTACCCCTTCAGATAATATATGTACACATTTCAGTAGAAATATTTTACGGCCAAACATTCTCCTAAATTACAGAATTGCTATCCCTTGTCCCAAAAATATCAACACCTTTATAATCGCCTAACTAATGAGGTGAAACTCTTAAAATAAAAAAAGGCATGCTTTGCACAAGACAGGGTTAAAGTTTATAAACCAATAGATGGCTTTATGTACAATCACGCTAATAAGTGATGTCTCGGCACCAAGTATGTTTTCATCAATAATTGGTAACTGCAATATCTAAGCTTCATTTCTTCATATCGAGTGAAATATACAAACATGTTCCTACACTTACCTACCCTATTCAACATCTGACAGACATTCATACAGCACAGATCAAGCCGAACGTAATGACAGCTGGGGCATGACTTATTAGCGCGACCGTACTCCAGACGGTACCATAAAATATGTTCCTGCTAACTCATATAAGACGTTTGTAAACTATCTATAAGAAACTAATTGCTAGAATTATCCTACGCTCATAAAGAGTATTATCACCGAAATGTATGGTTTTAATTAGATCAATAATTTAGGTATTTTTCTGGTATACATTTCCGTTCTCATGATACTGTTGATATGGATATGTTCTTCCGATACTGTTGATATGGATATGTTCTTCCGATACTGTTGATATGGATATGTTCTTCCGATACTGTTGATATGGATATGTTCTCATGATACTGTTGATATGGATATGTTCTTCATGATTCTGTTGATATGGATATGTTCTTCATGATACTGTTGATATGGATATGTTCTTCCGATACTGTTGATATGGATATGTTCTTCCGATACTGTTGATATGGATATGTTCTTCATGATACTGTTGATATGGATATGTTCTTCCGATACTGTTGATATGGATATGTTCTTCATGATACTGTTGATATGGATATGTTCTTCATGATACTGTTGATATGGATATGTTCTTCCGATACAGTTCCGTATTCTGATGTCGGAATGATCAGGTTCATGCCGTCTTCTGTAATTTTTCATTTTGTTGTTATGTTTATTTGTCTAAGCCACAAACTAATCCATTAACTTAATGCACTGGTGTGTGAGCAAACACGGATAGTAAACGGCAGGCAAGTCACTTTTTTGTACGCCCAATATCGGATTTCAATTATTTCGTCTTATATACTTATATATTTATATATTATTTGTATTACATGATGGCATTGTTATACCCTACAGAATATTGGATTCATTGGCGTGTATCTGTTTTGCAAGAGTAAATTCGCATGAGTCGCAAAAGTCACAGCACGAATCTCCAGAAATACCAAACATCTTACATGCAATAATATTGGTAACTGAATCCTATCGTATTTCTTGAATTTATGGGTTCTTTCAATACAATAGTCTATTCATTATAATTAACCCAGAAATCTTGCCATCTAGCCTCTTTAACTCAAATATAGTTGATATATATATATTCGCAGCATATGCAAAAAATACAAAACCTTTCTCCCAAAGACTCTTCATCAACTCCTACCAGTTCAGAGCCACCGTATAACACATCACCATCACGTCTCCCTGTAGAATACCCCCCTGATCATCCAGTCTGAATCAACAAATCTGTCCCTCTCCCAAGTCGCGGCGTTGAAGGAATAAAAGCCGCCCCTCAACCCTCCTCTGGGACCCCACAGATAGAAATATGCACAACTTCACACCCCAGACTACAGAGCGGCTGGGATCGGGAGGGAATACGAAATTAATGGTAGGGGAGGATATCAGTAAAGGAAATTAAGGCTTGTGGGGTGAACTTCATGAACTGGGAAGCATTCGGGATGTGGTAGACGGAGAATGAAATTGGTAAATATATATATATGAGAAAGAGAGAGATGTATATATAGTTACATGCATACACACACTGCACAGACCTTGCGGCCCCTACTAGGCAGTCTGGACTTAATACTAACAAAATTTGCTAAGTGTAAGGTAAGCATAGCAAAACAGAAGGCTCTCTCCCCACCCACCACTTTCTCCGACGAAGGGTTGGCATGAAATACAACTGGGAAAAAAGGCCCCCAGTATAATGAGGAATTTCTACCGGGAAATTTACAGTAAAGATCGAATTTGTAAATTAATTATTACTACTGATGCTTAATTTGTGTTCTTCTTTAACCTATATTATCCTACTTCCTCGAAATGAATGTATATATTCATGTTGAATGTATATATTCATGTTGAATGTATATATTCATGTTGAATGTATATATTCATGTTGAATGTATATATTCATGTTGAATGTCTATATTCATGTTGAATGTCTATATTCATGTTGAATGTATATATTCATGTTGAATGTATATATTCATGTTGAATGTCTATATTCATGTTGAATGTCTATATTCATGTTGAATGTCTTCATGTTGAATGTCTATATTCATGTTGAATGTCTATTCATGTTGAATGTCTATATTCCATGTGAAGAGATTCATGTTGAATGTATATATCATGTTGAATGTCTATTTCATGATGTCTATATTCATGTTGAATGTCTATATTCATGTTGAATGTATATATTCATGTTGAATGTATATATTCATGTTGAATGCGTCGATTTTACTACATTGTTCCACTTTCCCAAGTGAAGAGAGAGAGAGAGAGAGAGAGAGAGAGAGAGAGAGAGAGAGAGAGAGAGAGAGAGAGAGAGAGAGAGAGAGAGAGAGAGAGAGAGAGAGAGAGAGAGAGAGCAGAACTGTGAGGAAAGCCTAGAAGGGCCACAGGAAAAGTTTTGAGAGAAAAATTGAGAGTGGCAAGAAAAAATGTAAACCAACAAGTCGAAGGCGAAAATATCCCGAATTCCAAGTAAATAATGAACACCGAAATTATTAGTAAGTCAGAATATTGCAGCTCCTCCACTACAAGAAATGATTAGTAAGAGTCAGAATATTGCAGCTCCTTCACTACAAGAAATTATTAGTAAGAGTCAGAATATTGCAGCTCCTTCACTACAAGAAATGATTAGTAAGAGTCAGAATATTGCAGCTCCTCCACTACAAGAAATGATTAGTAAGAGTCAGAATATTGCAGCTCCTCCACTACAAGAAATGATTAGTAAGAGTCAGAATATTGCAGCTCCTCCACTACAAGAAATGATTAGTAAGAGTCAGAATATTGCAGCTCCTTCACTACAAGAAATGATTAGTAAGAGTCAGAATATTGCAGCTCCTCCACTACAAGAAATGATTAGTAAGAGTCAGAATATTGCAGCTCCTTCACTACAAGAAATGATTAGTAAGAGTCAGAATATTGCAGCTCCTCCACTACAAGAAATGATTAGTAAGAGTCAGAATATTGCAGCTCCTTCACTACAAGAAATGATTAGTAAGAGTCAGAATATTGCAGCTCCTCCACTACAAGAAATGATTAGTAAGAGTCAGAATATTGCAGCTCCTTCACTACAAGAAATGATTAGTAAGAGTCAGAATATTGCAGCTCCTCCACTACAAGAAATGATTAGTAAGAGTCAGAATATTGCAGCTCCTTCACTACAAGAAATTATTAGTAAGAGTCAGAATATTGCAGCTCCTTCACTACAAGAAATGATTAGTAAGAGTCAGAATATTGCAGCTCCTTCACTACAAGAAATGATTAGTAAGAGTCAGAATATTGCAGCTCCTTCACTACAAGAAATGATTAGTAAGAGTCAGAATATTGCAGCTCCTTCACTACAAGAAATGATTAGTAAGAGTCAGAATATTGCAGCTCCTTCACTACAAGAAATGATTAGTAAGAGTCAGAATATTGCAGCTCCTTCACTACAAGAAATGATTAGTAAGAGTCAGAATATTGCAGCTCCTTCACTACAAGAAATGATTAGTAAGAGTCAGAATATTGCAGCTCCTTCACTACAAGAAATGATTAGTAAGAGTCAGAATATTGCAGCTCCTTCACTACAAGAAATGATTAGTAAGAGTCAGAATATTGCAGCTCCTTCACTACAAGAAATGATTAGTAAGAGTCAGAATATTGCAGCTCCTTCACTACAAGAAATGATTAGTAAGAGTCAGAATACTGCAGCTCCTCCACTACAAGAAATGATTTGTAAGAGTCAGAATACTGCAGCTCCTTCACTACAAGAAATTAAAGGTTTTCTAAGCTTAAGGGGGCCCACCTCCCTGTTTTTCTCTTTCTCTCCCTCTCTCTTTGGCTTGTATCCATTCGGCCCCATTCAGCCTACTGTTTTAAGACGTTCAATATTTTCTTGGTGAGTGGCAGCGAGCCAGCATACATATATTCTTGTTTTTGAGAGCAAGCTAAATTTGTAAATTTTTCGATAAAAAAAATTCTCCGGCGAAGTCGAATTTCTTTGTACAATGCTGGCTTGCTATCGCTCGCCAGAAAGATATCGACACCTGGATAGGGATAAACGTCTTAAAATAGTTCGCTGAATGGGGCCGACTGGATACAAGCCAGAGAAAGAGAGAAATTTTTTTATACACATACAAAACCACACACACGGACAGACAAGAACTTTGACCTAATTGTTAAGATGCTGTCACCTACAAATATATTATGCTTGGTTATAGTTATATTTGTCTTCAATTTATCTTATTCCATTAAATATGCCTCTTCTCTCTCTCTCTCTCTCTCTCTCAGTTAACTATGACCCCCTCGCGACGCAGGACATTTATTTATACTCCATTATTTTTGTAACTCTGTCTTGAGTTCGCCTCTGTGTTTCAATTTTCTGCTACACCATCTTTGACCTCTTTGTGTTGTTGCTTGTTTTTATCAACGTTCTTTAATTTTCCGAGCGATTGATATTTAAAAAGTATCGCTTGCTCCACTTTGCAAGCAGTTTTAAAAGGAGCGTTTTTTGGCATTTTGTTTTGCATTGTAGTGGCCCTTTGTTGTAAACTTTGGCGCCGTTATAGCGGGTTTATTTTTTGGATTTATATATGAGGGGTGGGATTTATATATGAGGGGTGGGATTTATATATGAGGGGTGGGATTTATATATGAGGGGTGGGATTTATATATGAGGGGTGGGATTTATATATGAGGGGTGGGATTTATATATGAGGGGTGGGATTTATATATGAGGGGTGGGATTTTTTATAGTATGGCGATGGAGAGCATCTATACAATGCACGAATGTGACTGAAATATTGTATAAGTTCTTTTGTTTACAGTCAGAAGTATTAGAGAGATTATATAAACACAAATACAAAAAACAAGAACTTCAATTATTTAACCTTTAAGGGGACATGGGCCGGTTTTCTGGACCACTTTCTCCCTCATGTTTAGCCCCCTTAGTTTTCAGATGTTAAGATGTTTGCCCCATTAGTTAGTCGATTTTAAGACCTATCGCCCCATTTCTACGTCAATATTTAGACCTTTCGAAGGGGGGTTGGGGAAGTGGGTGCAGCGCTGCCTATTCAAGACCCCAACGGAATAGAATATATACGGAAAACTGTATGGTGGCCCCAGTGAGTGTGTTTATGATAACACATAAACTGTGCGGTGGCCCCAGTGAGTGTGTTTATGATAACACATAAACTGTGCGGTGGCCCCAGTGAGTGTGTTTATGATAACACATAAACTGTGCGGTGGCCCCAGTGAGTGTGTTTATGATAACACATAAACTGTACGGCGGCCCCAGTGAGTGTGTTCATGATAACACATAACTGTACGGCGGCCCCAGTGAGTGTGTTCATGATAACACATAACTGTATGGTGGCCCCAGTGAGTGTGTTTATGATAACACATAAACTGTATGGTGGCCCCAGTGAGTGTGTTTATGATAACACATAAACTGTACGTCGGCCCCAGTGAGTGTGTTCATGATAACACATAACTGTACGGCGGCCCCAGTGAGTGTGTTCATGATAACACATAAACTGTACAGCGGCCCCAGTGAGTGTGTTCATGATAACACATAAACTGTACGGCGGCCCCAGTGAGTGTGTTCATGATAACACATAAATGAATGGCAATGGAGTGTGGTGTGGTTTCAGAATTTGAAATATGAAGACATTTTATGAATATATTAGGAATGACTGTGAGAAACGATAACATATAATATGCTGTCACATGAATTCATGATGTCCCAAAACAGGTTTGCCAAACTTCAGGGTTATGTTGTATAAATAATTAAAAAATAATTATAATCAAAATTCCAAATCTCAACCGTTAAAGGGATATTGGCTGTTGAAAGTAGTATTTTCTCATGTATTTCCTCGTGAGGCTTGCTACGGCCAAAAAGAGCCTATCATACACTTATTTAAATGTATTTGCTTTATCAAATAATAATAATAATATTACAATCTTGTAAGGTACAAACTAATTACAGGCATTGTATTTGGATAATTGAATCTGTTCGAAACCATTTGACATGGAGGAGTCCATTATTGTCGAGCGGGGGAGGATACTAAATGGAGAACTCAATATCCCTTTAGAGGCTGAAATTTCGAACTTTTATTATAGAACAGTTTATACTTAGAATCATCCATGTATTCTAATCCTTTAGTTATTTACAACTCGTGAGGACCCCCTGTATAAAGCGCCGTATAGTCTAACTTCCTATTCCTACTTTGGCTAATTTAGAGGTCAGAGACAGCCATTCTTCGTCCAGCTTCCAGATGACGGACTATCTAATTGATAATGACTTAGCAAATCATGAGAAAACTATGACATGGAAAGGAACTAACAACTGATAAATATCTTGGCCAATAGAAATGTTTAACAAAACCCACACATTCTTCAATCACAATAAAGTTTAGTCACAGAAAATCCTTGACCCCATATCAAGTAATACTCGCCAGAGTGAGACTTTTTCTATTGCACTAGACATATCGAAAGCCTTCGATAGAGTCTGGCATAAATCTTTAATTTCTAAACTACCCTCCTTCGGTTTCTATCCCTCCATCTGTGCCTTTGTCTCTAATTTCCTTTCCGGCCGTTCCATAGCTGCGGTTGTGGACGGCCATTGTTCACTTCCTCACCCTATAAACTCCGGTGTTCCTCAGGGCTCTGTCCTATCTCCTATTCTCTTTCTAATTTTTATAAATTATCTCCTTAACTGTACCTTAATTCCCATCCATTCATACGCAGACGACTCAACCTTACACTACTCCATTAGTTTTTCAGAACGCCCCAGCCAGCAATTCCTCAACGACAAACGTAATGAAGCCATAGAACTCTTAAATTCTGATCTAAATACTATTTCCAATTGGGGCAGAGAAAACCTTGTTAACTTTAATGCTTCCAAAACCCAATTTCTCCATCTATCTACCCGTCAGGATCTCCCAGCGGACTATCCCTTATTCTTCAACAATACAAAAATCAACCCTTCATCTTCTCTCAATATTCTTGGTGTCTCTTTTTCTTCTGCTCTCATTTGGAAGGACCATATTACCAGTCTTGCTAAGGCAGCCTCCCAGAAGCTGGGTGTGCTCAACCGCCTTAGGGGGTTCTTTTCCCCTGCACAGCTTCTTGCTCTGTACAGGGGCATAGTGCGCCCTTGTATTGAGTATTGTTCACATGTCTGGGGAGGTTCCTCTCACACCGCTCTCCTAGACAAAGTTGAAAGGAAGGCCTTTCGTATCATTAACTCCCGTCCACTCACCAACTCTCTGCAGTCTCTCTCTCTCCGCCGCAATGTTGCATCTCTCTCGCTATTCTATCGCTACTATAATAATCAGTGTTCCTCAGAGCTATCCCAGTGCATACCACCTCCTTTACGTAGGGCACGTGGTACCCGTCTTGCAACTCAATCCCACCCCTACTCTGTGCAACTCTCCAACCCAAGAGTGAAACGTTACTCTCAAACTTTCTTCTACTCAACAGCTGAGCTCTGGAACTCTCTCCCAGAATCAGTCTTTCCCTCTTCCTATGACTTAAATTGCTTCAAACTCGTGTGTCCAGGCATTTTGGCTCGAACGTCCCTTGATTTTGGCCCTGTCACTCTTTCAACTATGGGGGAGGCACTCGCTATAGGCAGTAATGCCTTTTGCCTCCCTCAATCACATAGAAAAAAAAAAAAAAAAAAAAGACAGGCAAATATTTACATTGTTCAACTAATTAACATATTTTTCAAAAGAGACTAGGACTTTGAACTTCAAAATTGGGCTATGGCCTCATGCATATAATTCTATCTATCTATCTATATGCTCAGGCCCAATCCCCATTTTGGGGGTAGCCGACTCAAGACAGAGCAAGAACAGGGAAAACACAAAAACAACATAAAACAAAAAATAAACTCAGATAAAAAACACAAACTCACACACATCCAGGTCACCCAGGAGAAGACCCAGAGACCAGGGTTACCAAGGTCGCTCCAGCACTCCCCCGGCCCCTGACCACCCGGAGAGGTTCCGATCTCGGCAGGCAGACATGCAGCAGAGCCAAAGCCACAAGCCCTCCCACCACACTTCCAGGCACACCCTTCATATTAATCGTCCCCCCGGGCCAGGCGCCTGATGGACTATTATCTAGTCGAACTTGCGCCCGACCCCTTACTCCAAATGACCACGTGTTCACTCAACTATTCACAAGCATTCTCCATTCACTCCTGTCCACCACCACTTCCCCTGCCTGATCTATAGTCATTCCTCTATCATCCAAAGCCTTTCTTACACAGTCTCTCCATCTCAATGGGGGTCTTCCTGCCCTTCTATCTCCCCTTGTACCTGACTCACATATTCTCTTTGTAAGCCTTTCATCTCCCATTCGTTCAACATGACCATACCAGCTCAGCACCCTTCTGTCCACTCTGGCTGACAAATGTTCCTGCTGCCCCACTCTCCTACGTATCTCTTCATTCCTCAATCTGTCTCTACGAGTAACTCCACACATACTCCTCAAGCAGCTCATCTCCATCACATCCAGCCCTCTTTTCTCCTTTTTCTTCAGAGGCCATGTCTCAGCCCCATACATCACTGTTGGCACAACAATTCCTTGATACAGTGCACTTTTTACTTTCACTCCGAGATTTCTCGTCTTCCACATACTTCCCATTGCTCCGAAAACCTTCCTTCCTTCACACACTCTCTGTTTTACCTCCACTTCCATACCTCCACTCCTGCTTATCGTTCCTCCTAGATATTTAAAACACTCTACTTGTTCCAATATTTCCCCATCCAGCCTCACATCTAGATTCACCCTATGCTCTCCCCTATTACACACCATTACTTTACTTTTATTGACGTTCACCTTCAGTTTCCTCCTTCCACAAACCACACCAAACTCTTTGACTACCCGCTGCATATAATTAATTGTGATAATGTTTCAGCGATAACTCCAATGCGTTGAGCTTTTTGTACCAGAATATGTTAACGATATTTGTTACTGAACATATATGATTTGTGTGGGTTTCGAAATTATGTAGATGCCAAATAATATGTAGGATACACTACTCAGTTAACATAGTAACTTAGATCACCATCCAATGTTTGTATAAGCTGCCACATAATACTTTTTGTGGTTTATATAGAACTATTTTGATATGATGATTGTCATAATTGATATGTAAAATTTGATGTGAAACTGATGACCATAAAATGTATTTCAAATATTTTGATATTAAGAAATAATAGGCATTCATTCAGAAACCCAAATATATTCACTAGAATTATCTTGAATTTCATAAATCGAAGAATGCATTCTAAAATGGCTATAATTATGTCATGACCTTATTATTAGTTTTCGGTGAAACCAATTGATTAAGTAGGTGTTAAGCAACCATGACCTACTGTGGTTGATATTCAGTGGGTGATATATTGTGGCAGACGTGGTACGGGTGATCATAGACAGTTGACATAGAGCGAAAAACGTGCAATGGGTGCAACTGAGATGTGAGACAATAGTGTTAATTAGCCACCGTCCCAACTCTCTCTCTCTCTCTCTCTCTCTCTCTTCTTGTCTATCCTTTCCTTCAACTTTACTTTTCTATCGGATATGCCATCTCTACTAGAATTAAGCCCTGACCACCTCGTTTGGATCGTAAGGTCTGTGTGGCCAGTGTGTCTATGTAAATCTCTCTCTTTCTCTCCTATATCCAAGGAAGCTTGCCCCCTTATTCAGAGCAATAACTCCGTCAACAATAACACGAGTGAGGCAACCGGCATCACGTCATCGGATTCCTTATACGGTCGAAAGTGAAAACAAATAAATAAATACAATATATAATAAAAATCGAACATCAACCCCTTCTGTACCGGCGACGTCTTTTGTATTTGTTCCACCTATATTTCGACGATTTTGTGTTGCTTAAGAAGGATATGTGGTAGTAAAAAGGGTTAAGTGAGATAGTCTGACGCCTGTTAACTCCTGGAGGTTCTTTAAAAACTGAATAAAATCGTCTAATAGTAGCCAGAATAAAGTTGAATGGACGTCACCGGTACAGAAGCTAAAGAGAGGCAAATCGTTGGGTCAAAAAAGCGTCGGAGATTGAATACGACATAGCCGAGATTGAATAAATATGAGCGGGCCAAGAAGGGTACGGGTGCTGGTTCAGGGTTATTGGGGAGGGCCAGGCCTTCCATACGGCGCCATAGAAGCAATATAGGCGCCGACCCTCTACACGCCTGGAGCCAATTAATCTTCAGGGTTTTATCTTGCTTGAGAGGAACAGTTCGAGACAGACAGGCAGGCAGGCGGATATGTACATAGAAAGAAAGGCACACAGGCAAGCATACAAAGTGAAACACAAGCAGGAAAAAGATGAATAATTATCAGACACAGAAACATAAATATATCATTAGAATTTTAAAATATCTTTAAATAAGTCATTTATATGCAAAAATGCTAATATATGATTAATGACAATAGCCCTATTCATGAAACTACATGTAACTAATTTCTACACTAGCAAAATGAACGGCTATTTCACTAGTTGGTCCAAAGGTACAGTATGTTGGCTTGGAATACACGACTAAGATATTCAAACTCCATTCATAGCCTATATATATATTAAGGGAGCCCACCTCGCTTTTTTCCTCTTTCTCTCCCTCTCTCTTTGGCTTGTATCCATTCGGCTCCATTCAGCCTACTGTTTTAAAACGTTTACCCCCATCCAGGTGTCAATATTTTCCTGGCGATCGGTAGCGAGCCAGCATATATATTTTTGTTTTGACAGCACCGGATTCCTCAATAATTTCCCAACTATGTGTGCAAAGTCAATTAATAACCAGAAAAAAATGAAATTCGTTATTATTACACCTAAACTACTCACTGATGCAAGTTGGGGGATCCATGAAGGTAGGAGTGGTTGGATGGGGAGTCTTCAAATGCTAATTAAAATTTACTGAGTTCCTCGGGTGCAATATGAGGGCAATAGCCAAGTTGTATTAGATGTCTTTAATATATTGCGAACACACACACACACACACACACACACACATACGAAGACACACACACACACACACACGAAGACACACACACACACACACACACACACACAGTCACACACACACACAAAGGGAGAGAGGTCAGGCATAATATATGACCCTACACTAAACAAACTACCTGCAGCGGTCAGGGTAAACATTGCTATTTAATAAACTTTCTTTCTTTGCTGTTTTATGCATATTGTATGAGATACATTTGTAATCGTTGCTATTTTATGTTAGTTTACTGTATGTTGTCGTACGTTATGTTATGATAGTTTATTGTACGTTGTCGTACGTTATGTTATGATAGTTTACTGTATGTTGTCGTACGTTATGTTATGTTAGTTTACTGTATGTTGTCGTACGTTATGTTATGATAGTTTACTGTATGTTGTCGTACGTTATGTTATGATAGTTTACTGTATGTTGTCGTACGTTATGTTATGTTAGTTTACTGTATGTTGTCGTACGTTATGTTATGATAGTTTACCGTACGTTGTCGTACGTTATTTTAATATGATATTCTCATTAGTTATATCTTATATTAATACTGTCTTAGGTAACTGACCACTTGCGAATTTCGATATTATTCAGTTTAAAACGGGCCTCCAACACTTAATAGGCGTCGCACTATCTCACTTAACCCTTTTCACTACCACAGATCCTTCTTAAACTGTACTATGTCGGCCAACTATAGCTAGCATATAATCAAGATGTATACACAGCAGGGGTTAAGGGGAGATTTCCACTTGAGGGATTTTTTTCTGGACCCCGTTTTCCCTCATGTTTAGCCCCATTGCTTTTGAGATTTTATGAATTTCGCCGCATTAGTTAGGTGATTTTAAGAACCTTCGCCCCATTTCTGTCAATTTGAAGACCTTTCGTGCCATGTAGGTGTCGATTTTTTCCAGGCGAGCGATAGCGAGCCTGTATTTTAAGAGGAAGCGGCCTTCGGCCGGGACATTTTTCTACCGAAAAATGTACAAATGTATCTTGAAAGGGGGTCTAGGGGGTGTAATTTTAAGCTTGATGGAAATCTAGGGAACAAACTAAACACCTCCCCTTAAGGTGTATGGCAATAAATAGATAGAAAGACCTTCTTTATTTGATTGAATTTTATGGTACGTTATGCAATTGGTCCATTTGAACTACGCTGCCCACTGGATTTTTCATAGTATTGTCAAGGTCATCTCTTGTATCATCCCCCCCCCCTAGCCTACCCACTCGTTGGTGACTCATTAAATGTTTCCGTCCGAGAGAACAGGTAGCCTCAGGAGTCCAGACCCCTGACCATTATATATACCGAGTGGTCAGGAGTCCAGACCCCTGACCATTATATATACCGAGTGGTCAGGAGTCCAGACCCCTGACCATTATATATACCGAGTGGTCAGGAGTCCAGACCCCTGACCATTATATATACCGAGTGGTCAGGAGTCCAGACCCCTGACCATTATATATACCGAGTGGTCAGGAGTCCAGACCCCTGACCATTATATATAACAAGTGGTCAGGAGTCCAGACCCCTGACCATTATATATACCGAGTGGTCAGGAGTCCAGACCCCTGACCATTATATATAACAAGTGGTCAGGAGTCCAGACCCCTGACCATTATATATAACAAGTGGTCTTCAGGGCTCTACTCCGGCCTTCCTTCACTGCATACACTCGGGACAATAGGCTGACCACGGGCAAAACAAAAAATATCCCTGGTTGTTATCTTAACCCCTTTCCTGTAGGCCTACCAGCGACGTCTTTTTAATATTTTGCTAGGTAACCGTCTTGGTGGTGTAATGGTTAGAGTGTTTTACAATCTGTGTGTGATAACCCAGGTTCGAATCCCGGTAGATCACATAATTATATGCTTTAATTAATTTCGCTGGAGGTGTTTGGTGTTGTGGTGAAATAAATAAAAATATAGAAAATATTGTGTAATTTTAGACGGATCTGTGGTAGTAAAATGGGTTAATGAGATCGTTTGAAGCCTGTTAGTTGCTGACTAAATGTGTCTAATAGTAGCTAGAATAATGCTAAAAAGACGTCGCTGGCAGAGAACAGGTTAAGAATGATTATCCCTTTCACGCTTATGACGCAATTTTGAGCCTATTAGGGATACTTTAAAGCCTTTGTTACCATCAGGGGTATTTAGAAACCTTTAGTATAGTTACTTCAACCTCTGCAGTTGTGTTTGAGTTAGCTGTGGGCAGAAAACTAATTTTGGAGAGGTAATTATAAGAGTGAGAGAACTCTATTTCTTATTGCTAATCTGGCAACCTCTGCGTCATAAAAGCGTGAAAGAGTTATATAACAAGACAACCAACAATATATTTATTGTTATCGTTAGGCTGCTAGTTCAGGGGAAAGGATTGGAAAATAAATGATTGCCACAGAAACAAAAATTAAGTAACTACCAAACAACTAGAGCATTTCATTGGAAAAAAACATTATATATATACCAAGTGGTCAAGTGGTCTGCAAAGCTGTACACCGGCCTCCCTTCATTGAATACACTCAGGGCAACAGGCAGAAGAATCGCTCTGGCTGTTTGCAAGGGGGTAGGGTAGCTAGTTAAGGGGAGGCAGTTGTTTTTTCGAGTCCTCCTCCTCCCTCATGTTTAGCCGTATTAGTTATGAGATATCAAGACATTCGCCCCATTAGTTTGGCGATTTTCAGACCTTTTGCCCCATTTCTCCAATATTAGGACCTTTCGTGCCATTTAGGTGTTTATTTTTTTCCTGGCGAGCGATAGCGAGCCTGTATTTGAAGAGGAATCGGTTCGGCCGGCACTCTACCGAAAAATGTACACATTTCTATCGAAGGGGGGTCTTGTGGGTGCTTTTTTAAGTTTGATAGAGGTTTAGAGAGCAAACTAAACCCCCTCCTTAAACCATTGAGCCGAACCAGTAAATTATGCTGCACAATACCGTCTGAGCTCCCTTAATAACCAGTATGACATATTTTTATAGCAAAGAGACCAATTACAGACTTTCCACCGGAGAACAGACTAAACACATGGAAACACAAACAGGCCATGTTGTTGTTGTTGTTGTTTAGAGGAGGAAGTGAGGTGTTCAGATTATGTAACATAGCAATCAACACTCTATTTACTTGGCTTCTGTTTCATTACTCCCAACACTTAATGCGCTTTAGTTATCATGGTTAAGGGGAGGTTTTTAGTTTGGTCCCTAGATATCCTTCAAGCTTAAGATTAAACCCCCTTGAGCCTCTTTCAAGATAAATTTCAAGGATAAAATTGACACCTAAATGGCACGAAAGGTATTAAAATTGACAGAAATGGGTTGAAAGTTCTTAAAATCGTCAAAATAATGGGGCAAACGTCTTAAAATTAGAAAAACAATGGGGCTAAACATGAGGGAGAAGGGAGCTAAGAAAAAAATCCCTCAAGTGGAAATCTCCCCTTAACATACAGTATATTGAGCCAAGTGATGTATTCGATATTTTGTGCCTCTGGGTCATTTTTCCAAACGTGTTACGTTTTTATCATTACAAAGTTCATTTCAAATCAGGTATGTGCTTTTGGGTGGTTTATAGCGAGTCAAAATTCAGATCGAGTTATTGAATATTTCTACAAAAAACTAACACTAAAATGTTATATACAGTACCAGAATGTGTGTGTGTGTGTGTGTGTGTGTGTGTGTGTGTGTGTTTTTTTTTTTTTTTTATTGTTTTTTTTTTGCTTAAGGTCTTGACTGAAAGTAATTAATTATATTTAATTTTGTCAGTTTATAACTCTGTCGGCACAATTATAGGTAGCGCCAGCGAACTTGACAATTTATCTTGACCCCTTAACTTCTTATAACTCGAAATTAATGAAAGCAATAGGGCTGACGTTTCTATAATTGGGGAAGAGTCCACCAGGAAATAGGTGTGTATATTTACAGAGAAGTTAGGGAACAAGATTATTGTCAAGTTCGTTGGCGCTACCTATAAACATATTTCTAAAACTGCAGAAAGTGTTGCTCATCCTATAAATTACAAATGTTAATAGACATGACTAATTATTTCCACTTTCTTCGTTCATGATAATAAAAATGACCAATACAAAATCATATATTTGGTAAATATATGCGTGAATTCCCACACGTTAATATAGAAGAATGCAATAAAGCTGTTTTCGTCATTTGAGAACAAAATATAATATAACTTTTCCAAGCAATTATATTTTTAGCAAGTTATATTAACTAGTTTGCACCCACACACACCCAGACACCCACACCCACACCCACCCACACACACACACATTTCAGGTTCGTCAGCTAATGTTTTTGTATTATACCAGTTGTCGCAAAAAACAAACAGGTGAAGAAAATCTCTCGAGAAAGAAGTATAAGAAGTTAGTGGCATATCCTCCAACTCCATCATTGATTGGATGTGTCGAAAAAATTCTGATACCCGAAGTGGTCCAAATGCTAATGTAATAAACAATACGAATCGGATTCCAGAACTTTCCCTTGACAGTACAGGGGCAGAAACATGAGAATATCAATGGTGATTCCAGAACTTTCCCTTGACAGTACAGGGGCAGAAACATGAGAATATCAATGGTGATTCCAGAACTTTCCCTTGACAGTACAGGGGCAGAAACATGAGAATATCAATGGTGATTTTTCGAAACATTATGTGACCAGATTTTTGCAATTAACTAAAGTTTGTAAACTTAGCCAGGTATTTGGGGCTTAACAGTGATCGAACGAAAACTGCTGATAAGGCAATACAAACTGCTGATAAGGCAATACAAACTGCTGATAAGGCAATACAAACTGCTGATAAGGCAATACAAACTGCTGATAAGGCAATACAAACTGCTGATAAGGCAATACAAACTGCTGATAAGGCAATACAAACTGCTGATAAGGCAATACAAACTGCTGATAAGGCAATACAAACTGCTGATAAGGCAATACAAACTGCTGATAAGGCAATACAAACTGCTGATAAGGCAATACAAACTCATGGAAATAGTGAAAAGAAAATGGGGTCTTTACAATTTTACTTAACTGTACAAGGGACTGGATTTCTCGCAGAGAGGCTCCAGTCCTGACGTTATTCTTGACTTACAGTGTGCTGGCTTAATAATCCATTAGGGTTGATAGCCTCTGAAGTCCTATTTTAACTAACTAACTTAACTGTAAATGCAAACATACTGTACAGTCGGTAGTGAAAGTCCTGTCGCCTATCCTGCCTCACCGTGATCCGCAATTGTCATAGACTCGAAATATGTGTACAAAACGTGCATATTTCTATCGTCATATGGCACTGTGAGGTGTGTGGTTGTGAGGGTGTAGTAGGGTGAAGGGAAAGAGAAGGGGTTAGACCTGTAAGGCAAGGAAGACGACAGGACTTTTGTCGCCGATGGTGTACCTTCTGGTATTAGCAATGGCGTTTAACCAAAATTATTTTATGAAGGCATTTAGGTAGAATAAATCAGTTTTGTAAATAAGTTCGTCTTAGAAAAATGCAATAGATTAATCCGTATTTTGAATAGATGAGCGATGTTTATTGTGAAATGGGGCGGTAGAGGTGTTCACAGTCAGTGTTATTACTCTATGATTCGTTGATGCTGTGGATGCAGTCTGGTTCAATAAACGTTTCGTCCAAAGTCGGACCACTTACCATACACATACGGTGAGAAAAACAATGTGTGATAGACGGATCCATCTGGGTACTGTCATTTATCATAAGGTACTGAAGTACTGTACGGTCGCGTTAATAAGTCATGTCCCAGCTGTCATTACGTTTGGCTTGCTCTGTGTTTTATTAATGTCTGTCAGATGTTGAATAGGGTGGGTAAGTGTAGGAACATGTTTGTATATTTCACTCGATATGAAGAAATGAAGCTTAGATATTGCCGATACCAATTATTGATCAAAACATACTTGGTGCCGAGACATCACTTATTAGCGCGACTGTACATATAATGTGGAAACGAAGTCAAGTCCAAGAAATTAAAGGTAGATAAAATAATATGGGTGTAAAGGTCCCGTTGTGCTTTGTAACAGTCTCGTAGTCTCACCAAGTTGCCAATCAATGCCTGGTAACGGAAATGAATGCTAACTCTCCACGACTAAACCATCATTCCAGACTGTGTGTGTCCTTCAGTTACAATCGACCTATCTGTTTGTGTGTTCTCTCTCAGATGCCTGGCTTAAGGGGGGTGACCTGTTTTGGTTCTGTCCGTTTCTATCTTTCTCTGGCTTGTATCCATTTGGCCCCATTCAGCTTACTGTTTTAAGACGTTTATCTCCATCCAGGTGTCAATTTTTTACTGGTGAGCGGTAGCGAGCCAGCATATTTTTTATTTTTGTTTGACAGCAGGCTAAATTTGTACATTTTTTGATAGAAAAATTTCTCCGGCGAAGCCGGATTTCTTCATAATATAATGATGGCTCGCTATCGCTCGCCAGGAAGAAATCGACACCTAGATGGGGATAAACGTCTTAAAATAGTTGGCTGAATGGGGCCGAATGGATACAAGCCAGAGAAAGAGAGAAAAGGACAGAAATAACAAAAAGCAGGTCACCCCCCTTAAGTGAACAGAGTAAGAATTATCCATATTCGGAGGTACAGGAACAAAACAACACATCAGAGTCCTTCCTTTCAGCCCGTACCTTAATGGCCAACACTCCACCTTGATGGCCAACACTCCACCTTGATGGCCAACACTCCACCTTGATGGCCAACACTCCACCTTGATGGATGGATGGCTCTATTTATCCAAACATTATGGGTAATCGTTAAACAAATAGACAAGGTGATTCTGATGTAAGGCATAAACGGAGAACAAGCAGAACTTTTCATAATGTAAGGCATAAACGGAGAACAAACAGAACTTTTATGTAAGGCATAAACGGAGAACAAGCAGAACTTTTCATAATGTAAGGCATAAACGGAGAACAAGGAGAACTTTTCATAATGTAAGGCATAAACGGAGAACAAGCAGAACTTTTCATAATGTAAGGCATAAACGGAGAACAAGGAGAACTTTTCATAATGTAAGGCATAAACGGAGAACAAGCAGAACTTTTCATAATGTAAGGCATAAACGGAGAACAAGCAGAACTTTTCATAATGTAAGGCATAAACGGAGAACAAGGAGAACTTTTCATTTCATTTCTGATCCTTCAATTACTCCGCCTCCTTCTATGGGTTGAATTATCGAAACTTTACATCACGTTTGCCCAATACATGAGATGATCCAGATGTGGAAGTAAAACAAAGCACGATCAATTTAAGGGGAGACAGACCGTTTTTCTGGACCTCCTTCTCTCTAATGATTAGCCCCACTAGTTTTGAGATTTTAAGACTTTGGTTCCATTAGTTTGGGGTTTTTTTGACCTTTCACCCCATTTCTTTGTCAATATTAGGACCCTTAGTGCCATTTAGCTGTATTTTTTTTCCTGGCGAGCGAAAGCGAGCCTCTACTTTTAGGAGGAATCGGCCTGTGGCCGGGACATTTTTCTACCGAAAAATGTACAAATCTATCGTGAAGGTGGGTCTAGGGGGCGTTTTTCTAAGCTTGATGGAGGTCTAGGGGGGAAACTAAAATAATATATGAATAAATGAATTAATAGCCCAAACAAACAGCCACTGTCCCCTTAAGTTTTAACAATCCCTCACTGTTGAAGACTTGATTTATCGACACACTATGGGGAAGAATGTTCCCCATAGACGAAGATGATCCAGACTCAGAAAAAAAAAAAAAAAAATAAAAAAATACCACACACCCACGAGCAGGTCATAAGTCGGCCACGAGCGCCGGGGTAAGTGTGAATGATCGTCAATAGCCGCGCGGCGTTTCAGCATTTCGCGATGATAATGAAGTCATATCGTCGAAACTTTGGTCCATTTTTGTGGCGCATTGGGTCGTAACTAAAGGTATACGACCCGAGCCCACCGGTACGACCCACTCACCTAATTGACCAACTTTTCCGATCCCCTCCCCACGAACTCCCTCTCCTCTCCTCTCCTCTCCTCTCCTCTCCTCAGCTGCCACCTCCCACCCCCCACCCCGTACCCACCTCCCACCCCCACCCCTAACCCCCCTCCCCACGAAACTCCCTCTCCTCTCCTCTCCTCTCCTCGACTGAACCTTTTGCCTGTGGGAATGTGTAGATAAAACATTAATTATACCCGATTAGAAGGGGAATATTTTAGCCAAATTAGCAAGCAAAGAGCCCGTCGGGAATCGGGGTTTGGAGAGGGAAGGGGAGAGTTTGCCGAGCTCTCTCTCTCTCCCCCCCCCCCCCACTCTCTTTCTCGCTCTCTCTCTCTTTCTCTCTCTCTCTGAATATTATAACAACTACTTCTTGAGCCACACAAGTCTAGTTACTTGAATTCACTACTTAACGTACACCGTCTTGTTTTCATCAGTAAGAGGTCTTCAGTTATTCATGACCACTACTGTACAGTCAGGGAATAATAAACCGGTGGCCCTCTACTGAACCCAGATCAATGGATAATATGCAAGTTAAGCAGTGAATCTGGTTCAAATGACGCAGTCTAGACGGAGAGGAGGAGGGAGGGGATTCCTGGATAGAAGTATAGAGAACAGCAGAAGTGAATTGATATTGTGGATGTATATTGTAAATCAACCAATTAGTGGGGGCATACGCTGTGACGGTGTGTAGCCGCAACACCACACCACACCTATATAATGCCCTAGACTATAGTATATAATCTATAGTATATAATCTATAGTATATAATCTATAGTATATAATCTATAGTATATAATCTATAGTATATAATCTATAGTATATAATCTATAGTATATAATCTATAGTATATAATCTATAGTATATAATCTATAGTATATAATCTATAGTATATAATCTATAATATATAATCTATAATATATAATCTATAGTATATAAACTATAGTATATAATCTATAGTATATAATCTATAGTATATAATCTATAGTATATAATCTATAGTATATAATCTATAGTATATAATCTATATAGTATCAACTAATTATAGCTTTTCATCTCCTAAATTACTACGTTATGTTCATTGTTTAGTCCGAATTAATTAATGATTAGCACTGGCATCACTATTTGATGATAGAAGGCGAGAAAAGTACTCAAACATTATTTTCAGCTTAGGAAATACGTCTCATGGTAAAGGAGTTTAAAACTACCTACAGTAATTCATTCAGGAGCATGACACCTTGGCTGCTGGCTATCACTAGATAATGTAATTATGCCCAGAAAAACATTTCTATAACCAAATGCATGACAGTTATATTATCGCCCGTCAGATGTATTTTTGACCTTTACTTAATTTAGGAAACGTGGATTAGGTGTGAAAAGGATCTGCCTTATGTGAGCCGGTCAGATTTTAGATGTTTTGAAATGCAACATTTAATACATATTACTGGGGTATTTATCATGAAGAGGTTTTCAAATATTTATGTCCACGATTGTACATGTTATAGTTTTATAGGTTGTCAACCAATATACATAAACATGTAATTTTACTCATCTGCAATATGTTATGCCTCCCACGCTGAAAATGATAACAAATAAATATAAGTTAAATATTGAAATTTGACTGAGGCCTCGGTATTCCCGACTCCGACCTGATCCAAAACTCAATAACTCCTCGGGGCCCAAACACTCACTCTTCATTTATAGATCCTCGCCTACGTAAGAGCTGTGTGTGTGTGTGTGTGTGTGTGTGTGTGTGTGTGTGTGTGTGTGTGTGTGTGTGTGTGTGTGTGTGTGTGTGTGTGTGTGTGTGTGTGTGTGTGTGTGTGTGTGTGTGAGATAAATAGCGGGTATACATCTATCGAGTCATCACATTCGTAAGAGGTGTTTCTATGCGTGTATAATTATCCCATTCAGTACCGGTGACGGCCTTTATTCAGCTTAGGAAAGATCTGTGGTTGCTAAAGGGATTAACTGAGATAGTCTGTAGCCTTTTGATTGCTAGAGGTCCTTCCTAAGCTGAATAAAAGCATCTTATAATTGCCAGAATATACTGAGAAGGATGTTATCGGCACTGAATGGGTTAAGAGAGAGATAGTATACATCATATTGAAGCATCACATACGACAGAGGTGAGCGTGTTTCGAGGGAATGGAGGGGGGTTGAAGGCGTGTCTTTGTAACGGATACAGACAGACCGGCTATAAACATTCCATATATAAGAGGTGTAGCCTATGTATGTGTGGATGAAACATAGAATATATATATATATATATATATATATATATATATATATATATATATATATATATATATATATATATATATATATATATATTGAACCATAAGATACATACGAGAGGTTTGTTTGCGTGTGTGAATTTATTTGTATCCTTCCTAGATTATAAAGCCAGCACACTATAAGTCGAGAATAGCGTCAGGAATGGAGCCCCTTTTCGAGAACTCAATTCCCTTGTTGAGGTGAGCTTGCTACTGCCAAACATATTGTGT
Organism: Paralithodes platypus; assembly: GCA_032716605.1. Lineage (NCBI taxonomy): Eukaryota > Metazoa > Arthropoda > Malacostraca > Decapoda > Lithodidae > Paralithodes > Paralithodes platypus. The sequence continues at coordinate 45,488,710 of CM064579.1, forward strand.
ACTCACTTTGGAAGATCAAAAGAAAGACAAATTCCCGCAGTATCGATAGTTTAAGAAAATAAAAAATAATAATAATTCAATAACAAAAAATATAATTATAAACCGGTCCTCTTGCTTAGGTATATTGTACGGTCGCGCGAATAAGTCATGTCCCAGCTGTCATTACGTTTAGCTTGCTCTGTGCTGTATTAATGTCTGTCAGATGTTGAGTAGGGTGGGTAAGTGTAGGAACATGTTTGTATATTTCACTCGATATGAAGACATGAAGCTTAGATATTGCTGATACCCATTATTGATCAAAACATACTTGGTGCCGAGACATGACTTATTAGCGCGACTGTACCCTCTATGACAATAATCATGGACCAATGTGAACCATCTGACGGTCCGCAAAATGAACCTTCGAAATGTAAAATTAAGGGGAGGCAGACCGTTTTTCTGGACCTCCTTCTCCCTAATGTTTAGCCCCACTAGTTTTGGAATTATAAGAAGTTCGGCCCATTAGTTTGGCGATTTTAACACCTTTCGCCCAATTTCGTTGTAAATTTTAAGACCTTTCGTGCCATTTAGGTGTCGATTATTTCCTGGCGAGCGATAGCGAGCCTGCAAATTTAAGATGAACCGGCCTTCGGCCGGGAAATTTGTCTACCCAAAAATGTACAAATTTATCTTGAAGGGGGGGTCTAGGGGGTGTTTTTCTAAGCTTGATGGAGGTCTAGGGAGGAAACTTTAAAAATATATGAATAAATGAATTAATAGACCAAACAAACGGCCAGTCTCCCCTTAACACTGTAGTCTATCAGGTAAACGGCCATCCTCCCCTTAACACTGTAGTCTATCAGGTAAACGGCCATCCTCCCCTTAACACTGTAGTCTATCAGGTAAACGGCCATCCTCCCCTTAACACTGTAGTCTATCAGGTAAACGGCCATCCTCCCCTTAACACTGTACTCTATCAGGTAAACGGCCATCCTCCCCTTAACACTGTAGTCTATCAGGTAAACGGCCATCCTCCCCTTAACACTGTAGTCTATCAGGTAAACGGCCATCCTCCCCTTAACACTGTACTCTATCAGGTAAACGGCCAGCCTCCCCTTAACACTGTACTCTATCAGGTAAACGGCCATCCTCCCCTTAACACTGTACTCTATCAGGTAAACGGCCAGCCTCCCCTTAACACTGTACTCTATCAGGTAAACGGCCAGTCTCCCCTTAACACTGTACTCTATCAGGTAAACGGCCAGCCTCCCCTTAACACTGTACTCTATCAGGTAAACGGCCATCCTCCCCTTAACACTGTACTCTATCAGGTAAACGGCCAGCCTCCCCTTAACACTGTACTCTATCAGGTAAACGGCCAGCCTCCCCTTAACACTGTACTCTATCAGGTAAACGGCCAGCCTCCCCTTAACACTGTAGTCTATCAGGTAAAGTATGGATGAGGGGATTCCCTTCAGTTCTGGGTAGCTTCGAAGGCTTAAGGGGGAGGTAGTTGCGTTTTCTGGACCCCCCTTCCCCTTCTCCCTCATGTTTAGCCCCGATAGTTTTCTTATTTTAAGACGTTCGCTATTTTGTTTGTCGAATTTAAGACCTTTCGTCCCTTTTCTGTTTCATGCAATTTAGGTCCCGATTTTTGTCCTGGCGAGCGTGTAATTTTCAAGGAACCGGCCTTCGGCCGGAACATTATTCTACCGAAAAACTACAAATTTATCTCGATGGGGGATCTTTAGGATATTTTATTAAGCTTGATGGAGGTCTAGGGAGGAACGTAAATGATTAAGAAACATTAATAAATAAATTAATATATAAATATCACCTACTCCAAAGCCCTCCAGTGTACCCAGTCCACGAAACACGACAAAGCCTTTACTGTAATGTTGATTACAGGTCGAATAACGTCCCCAGGTACTTTGGACTAGATCTTGGGTGATGGGGATGTTGGCGTGATTGACAATTGAATGACGTACGTGAAGGAGACCCTTGTTTTCGGAATTGTAACTTGAGTTTGTATTTTTAGTAGTCGTGTGTACATTTATATCCCTAGTTCCTTTGTAGCATACTTTATATTCTACTGTCTTAATTAAATTGTAAAACTTGCAAGATAAACAAACCAAAGCTTGGACAAACACAGTCAAAAGTAAACAAACATTTGTTTTATCTTATTTTCACAGGATCCAGTATTTTACCTTAGTTTGCTAAATTAATTATAGTTTTATTTGAATTCTTGTTTAGTAATATTCATTTCAGTCCTTGTATATCTGTTTCCCTTTGTATTAGCATATACTGAGGTAGACAGTTGACGTTCTTAAGGGGAGGCAGACCGTTTTCCTGGACCTCCTTCTCCCTCATGTTTAGAGCCATTTGTTTTAGATTATAAGACGTTCGGCCCATTAGTTTGGCGATTTTAACACCTTTCGCCCCATTTCGTTGTCAATTGTAAGACCGTTCGTACCATTTAGGAGTCGAGCAATAGCGAGCCTGAAATTTTAAGAGGAACCGGCCTTCGGCCGGGAAATTTTTCTACCGAAAAATTTACAAATTTATCTTGTCTATATCTGTCTAGGGGATGTTTTTGTAAGCTTGATGGAGGTCTAGCGCGAAAACTAAGAAATATATGAATTAATAAAAAAAAAAAAAAAAAAAAACGGTCCGTCTCCCCTTAAGAATGTGTTTTTTCATGGCACTGTTCTTCTCAGCTGATATTGCCTTTATTATTTGATTGTTGTTATTTTTCTTTTAGTCCTGTAACGTATACTGGACTCACACTTCAGTATCATAAGGTTCTTAGCAATTCATATTTTGTGTTAGTATGGCCTGATAGTCCTGACGGGCTGATGGCCTTTTCAATTAAGCGAAGAGAACAAAAACAAAATTAATTGACAACTTTTCGCCAATAGCTTCTTCAAGTCTTTGGCAAGAGGAAGGTATAAGACAAAATGTAATAAATATATATTCCCTTGTAATAAGGTGTTTGTATCCATTGTGTTGACTTCCAGGAATTATATGTACTGTACACATGCACACACAAATGACGGTTACAAGTTACAAAATTGATAATTATGCAATTTGATCCAGTTTTCAATATATAATAACTAGCAAAATATATGGCCATAACCAATGTTTTGGAAAGATAAATTCTGCGTTTGAATTTCCTATTTCTATAATAATATATTTTGTATCAGCATAATTAAACGTAGCTCAGTTGAATCTATTTGTGTTGTGTGCGCACCTTTTGATCGCTATATTTACAAAGGACTGGAGTTCTCGAAAAAAAGGCTCCATCCTGACGCTATTCTTGACTTACAGTGTGCTGGCTTAATAATCCAGTAGTGTTGATAGCCTCTGAAATCCTAGTTTACCCCCTTCACCACCAGTACGTCATTTTCATCCTATTCTTATTACCATTAGACGATTTTCTTTAGTAAATAATCTACCTCTAGGACTCAAATGGGTAAATACGATCTCCATAAACCCTCCTAATAGTATAGTCTTTCTTGAACTGCATAAAATAATATATTTTTTAGCCAGAATCAAAGGTAAATATATTTTCAGCGAACTCAAAATTGTTGTGTAACTAGGTATTATCGTTTGAGGCCCAGTGCAGCCACCCCCAATAACGCTGCTGCCACCCACAACAACAACATCACAGCGACGGGAAGTAATGACAATTGCCCTGTATGCAACACTCAGGTGGGGGATGATGATTTTGCAATGGCATGTGATTATTGCAACAAATGGTACCACATTCAGTGTGAGGGTATGGAGGAAAGTAAGTACCATGCCTTGATGCAACTAGCAGAAAGTTATGATCAGGTACATTGGTATTGTAGGAAATGTAATCCGAAGGCATTAGCTGTACTACTGATTGGTGAAATTTTTAAAGAAAGTATCAACGTTTTGAGGGTAAAGATGCAAGAAGTAGAAAGTCGTCTGGATGATTTAGAGGGAAGAAGAAACAAGTCAGTTTTGGAGAAAAACCGGATTTTTTTGTTTTTGGATGCATCCGCCCGCTCAGTGAAGCCATCCAGATCTTTGGTTAGCCTAGTTAAACAGCCCCTCGCTATCGCTCTCTTTATTACTTCAGTTCAGAAAGGGTGGCAGACATGTTGTAATAATTTTAGGCTAGGTTAAGCGCATCGAAAGCATAGTCAAATGTCACCTTTAACCCCTAATTGCATGTTAGGCATAATTAAGCCAATCCAACATGGCAAAAATGTATCCCAAACTGGCAGAATAATCCCTGACCATAATAATCAAACATACTCCCCCCCCCCCCCGCCCCACCCCGCCCCCACCTGCTACTGTAAGTTTAGGTCATCAACGTATGTGGACCACGAATATGCCCTATATGCTCTATAACTTTCACCCCATATTAAGACCTTTCGTGCCATTCAGGTGTCGATTTTATCCTGGCGAGCGATAGCGAGCCTGTAATTTAAGAGGAACCGGCCTTTGGCCGGGAAATTTTTCTACCGAAAAATGTACAAATTTAGCTTGAAAGGGACTCAAAGGGGTGTAATTTTAAGCTTGATGTAGGTCTAGGGAACAAACTAAAAACCTCCCCTTAAGGTGAGACTGACTGTTTGTTTGTCTATTAATTAATGTATTCATATATTTTTTTTAGTTTCCTCCCTAGACCTCCATCAAGCTTATAAAAACACCCCCTAGACCCCCCTTCAAGATAAATTTGTAAATTTTTCGGTAGAAAAATGTCCCGGCCGAAGGCCGGTTGCTCTTAAAATTGCAGGCTTGCTATCGCTCGCAAGGAAATAATCGACATCTAAATGGCACGGAAGGTCTTAAAATTGACAACGAAATGGGGCGAAAGGTGTTAAAATCGCCAAACTAATGGGCCGAACGTCTTATAATCTCAAAACTAGTGGGGCTAAACATTAGGGAGAAGGGGGTCCAGAAAAACGGTCTGCTTCCCCTTAAGTGTGGACAACTTGGGGTTCGAGAGCAAGTGTGGGCTGCCGGTGTTTACTTGTCAGACAATGAGTGGGGTTCGATGGGATACTGATTGCACAACTGATATTATAATGTTAGTACCCAAGGCACATGCATACATTTGCACATACATTGATCAACACCACTTAATTGTTACGGATAATATTATAATGTATGAATGTAATCTATAAATGAAATAAAGAGAAAATAAAGCATCTTTTTCTTCTTCTTTCGAGCTTGCCCGTAGACCGTGTAGATCCACAGGGCTGACCATTGTATCGGTACTGGCTCAGAATACTGGATCAATATAAATCAAAGAAAACGTAAGGTGTTCAACCTAGACGAGCAGAAACATGTCAAGTCATGCCAGTACCAGCTACTAGTGCAATCTAGTGTACCAATATTGAACAATCGGATTAAAGTAATCCTAATTCATGTGCACAATGTTTGCTAAAGCTAAGCACATATACCATTTACAGCGCATGCAAATCCACAAGCTACATGTTTATAATCCCGTCATAACTTAAGCGAAGATCCTCAGATTACAGACTTCACTACAATAGCTTTCAATCTCAAACTCGATGTCTACAAAGGCTTAAGCCGGTATTACACGAGCGCTTTTTCCCTCAACATATATCATCAAAACTGGTCTGGCAGCTTATGAGGTCAACATTTTAAATATTTCGGTTACTTAAATTCATCTATCAGAAGTCTAGTTTCCGATACCAGTGCAAAATATTCCAGATATGTTGCCAGAAAAAAAATGTTGATTATCGAGAGTTGACTATAAAAGCGCTCGTGTGATACCGGCTGTATTTTTCTGAAGGCCTTTATTCCAGACTCACCAATGCCTAATATAATACAATTGCGGTCACTAATTATGATACACTTTGATACATTAAGGGGAGGCAGATCGTTTTTCTGGACCCCCTTCTCCCTAATGTTTAGTCCCACTAGTTTTGAGATTATAAGACGTTCGGCCCATTAGTTTGGCGATTTTAACACCTTTCGCCCCATTTCGTTGTCAATTTTAAGACCTTTCGTGCCATTTAGGTGTCGATTTTTCATGGCGAGCGATAGCGAGCCTACAATTTTAAGAGGAATCGGCCTTCAGCCGGGACATTTTGCTACCGAACAATGTACAAATTTATCTTGAAGGGGGGTCTAGGGGGTGTTTTTTCTAAGCTTGATGGAGGTCTAGCGAGGAAACTAAACAAATATATGAATAAATGAATTAATAGACCAAACAAACGGCCAATCTCCCCTTAAGCTGACGAGACAAAACTCCTAAATGCATATTATCTGGTAAATAAATAAAGAAAAGATTAATTTCAGGCCGATACAGCTTCGAACTATACCATGTACTGTAGTCTATTCCCTGTAAGTAGGCGAAAATTCATGACCTCTAACCTCTGTAACTCAAAAACGACTAGAGTAATCGAGCTAATATTTCTACCGTTTGGGAAGAGTCAGTCAAGGAATGGATGTGGAAATGTACAGCCAATTTGCTCAAGCCCTTTTTGAGTTACAGAGGATAGAGGTCATGATTTATCGCCAACTTAAAACAAATAACTATATACTGTATATTGTGCAGTAGGTACACTCTAACCCCAGTATTATAGAACCACACTTATGGGCTTCCCTAACCCTATGTCGAAGGAAGATGGGTTAGGTGCTTATGTTCTGGGTGTGGTGTCCCGAGTTCGAATCCCGGGAGGGCCATATGCTTTCATTAGTTTATTCAAGTACATTGGGGTTTGTATTTGATACTAATGTTAAAGAACGGGGTGTTACTGATAACACACACTTAGGATAAATAGTACACCACACACAAAAGTGAATACACTCTTAATTGTGGTTTGAAAATACAGCTGTCAACAGAAAAACGAGCCCCCAATATGTAAATATTAGTTAAGAAATTAATTAGAAGATTCGATTCAGTTCGGGATAGCTTCGAAAACTTATGTGTCACGATTTATGTCCACGATTATTGTACAGTCACGGTCATTCATTCTGATATAGATATATATATATATATATATATAGTTTTGAAGCAGTTTCAATCAATCAATGGGGACATTTGCCGTGACAGGGCGTACCCGCACTCACCCTACGTCTCCACTCCGGGGGATTCCCCCAGGCGAGACTCCAAGCATCTGCCTGGCCCATATCAAATATCCTATCGCAAGACTGGTCGACTCCCCTCACCCATGACCTTCGTGGTCTTCCCCTGGGCCTCCTTCACTCAGGGTTGTCCTCTGAGGATCCACCTGGTGAGAAGGGTCAGCATCAGGAAGGCGAAGCACATACCCATATAGCCCAAGTTGGCGTTCATGGACCATGCAACTTATATATCTTGGATCAGTTTCAAGGAGTACCGGTATATAGTCGGTGGATTGAGATGTAATCATGCCAGCGATATCCCATGATCCTGCGAAGACATAAAAGTGTTAGTACCAAAGGATCAAGTTGATGCGTCTCTTCAACTCACTGTTAAGTGTCCATGTCTCACATCCATACAATACGACAGGGAGCACCAGTGCCTTGAAGATCCGCAGCTTCATCCTTCTGCACAGGTATCGACAATGCCATATGCTTTTGTTGAGTGAATCCATATGCTAAGCCGAGGCGACGAATGACATCCTAGCCCGCCTCACCGCTGTTATGGATCACGCTATCTGCTATGGGCTTCAGAGGCCGTGTTACATCGTTTTTCAGGTATAACTTATTAACAAACAGTTGAATCAGTATGACATTTATTTATTTTATAAGGTAAAGTGTTATTCTGTACCTATTGTATGACTTGTCTTTGTATTTAATTGTATATTATATATATATTACATAATATACCTCCCTGTTAGCAGAACTCACCAATAGCCAGATTTTTTCTAGCATAATGCTTCGATTTTTGGTTTCGGAGATTGGGGTAGGATTTGTAATTCGGAGTGTACAGAAAGTTTCGTGACTGACACTGATTGATATGTATTTGTGTGAACCGTGTTATTTTACAGTTAAGAACACATTATGTACTGTGCTCGAAAGACTACGCATTATATTATTTAAAATACAGTCACCGTAGCAAAAAAAAAAAAAAAAAAACAAAAAAAAAAAATTTACACTTTACTTCAAAACATTTTGGTATCAAATTCGGTGACTACAATATCTTTTTTACCAGTTCCTGTGTTTACTACGTGGACCGTGGCTGATCCTACTTGATTATGCTAATCGATTTGTGCGTCGCCACCTGACACTCGGAGAGGCTTAGTGAATTAATCATGCAATTTGCTCTCTTCAATAGAGTGATGTAAGCCTGCTCCTGGTGGATAGATACTGCTAGAAGTACATATTTCAGACTGAATGATTACGGGGGTGAAATTACACATACAATTCGCTGGTACAAAGTTAGTTTTTAAAGCTATTATGTCTATATGAAGGACAACAGATTTTTTTTTTTTTTTTTTTTTTTTTTTTAAAGAGACAATGAACGGAGGAAGGAAAAACACAGATAAAACAAAAAGGTCCATGTGCCTAAAGGTATCCTCCATTCATAAAATGTTTGTAACAACTGGATTTAAACATTTGTAGATTGTAAGTTTGTGGAAAGCAATTCGAGGGAAGTGAATTCCAAAGAGTAGTAGCTGTGGGGATAAATTAATTTTGATACGCAGAAGTTCTGCATTGTGGAGGAGAAAGTGTAAATTCATGGGCGTTCTCAGCTGCCCTAGTTCTACGGGGAAAGATGTGGAGAGGCGGCACAATTGAAGCAAGTTCCTCGGAACAATTGCTGTGAAAATATCTGTAGAATAATGCAAGGGATGCAACGTTTCTTCGTATGGATAATGTAGGAAGGTCCTGTGTGATTGCAGGGTTATTGATTAATCTAATAGCTTTATTTTGAATTTTGTCCAACTGCCTCAATGCAACCACTCACTTCCACCCCACAGAGGTGAACAGTAATCCATCTGAGAACGCACATGACTTTTATATATTACGGCCAACTGCTCGTCAGTGAAGAATTCTCGAACTCTGTACAGGAGTCCCAGTTGAAAATCTCAAACCCAGATACTCACAATTCAATGCCAATATTTATTAAGGGTACATATTTTGCTTACATTGCAATTATCCATTAATAACCATATGTCATAAATATAGTTGTACACCAGCTATTTGTGTACGAACCTGAACTGATTTTCGTGGCTTAGTCCTTTGAATCCAATTTTACAATAACTTAAAAGAATGCATGACTTTGCAGTGTCCAATCCAAGTCAAGCTAGGGAAGATATATCTGGAATTCAATTTATAGCATAATATACTAAAAACGCATAGACAAGCCATTTAAAATACCTCTTTTTAAAAATACAATAGTACAGTACTGCATGAGTGTCCATAAAACTCTGAAATACAATGGGTAACCGTATCAGATCTAGAAAAGCTGGATTAACGGATTCCAATGCATCAGCCAAAAATCCCCCTTGTGACACCGGCAAAAAATATCGGTAGCGCAGCTGAGACTAGCTGAAAAAATATGACTTAATTATTATACTTGCATTTCCTACACGCCTCATACAAATTTACTGTGACTTGCACTTAAAATCTAACTTTTATTCAGATAAATCTTTCACAGAGCAATTTAGTGAATATGAATAAAATACATATTATAAATGTAAATGACGCAAACTTCCGTGTGCCAACTTGAATATTTCATGAACACACACGAATAATTACCAACACGTAGTGTACACAAACGTCTACTATCACACACACACACACACACAAACACACACACACTCTCTCTCTCTCTCTCTCTCTCACACACACACTCTCTCTCTCTCTCTATCACACACACACTCACACACTTTCTCGGGCATCCCAGTACGCGTATAGACATACAGCATATTAATGGTATAAGTCAAGAAAATATACAGAAAAACAACTATCTATTGAGATGTTAAATTATGTTTATATGCAAGGCATTTATGATTCTGCAAGCTGATACTATTGACAACTGTAAATACATTTGCCTGTCTTAGTGAACTATCACTTTAACTTCCTTTTGGCATTCAGTAATTGTAGGAGTGATAACAAAGCAACGAGTTGAATTTTGTTTTCTTTGATTTTATCGTTGAAGTGCCATGTTGTCCTCCCTTGGCTAGGGAAAAAAACATGGTTCAAGAAATTCGGTGCTTTTATTTTTCTTCTTGCTGTCCCTCTTCGTTCCACTTCTCGGTGTTGTGGTACGTCCACTAATGGATATTTTGACTTCGTCACAATACACCAAAAACGCGCTGGATTTGAGGCGACGGGGTGCCATTTGTGTGGAAAGTGCCGAAAATAGAGGAAATAGCTTTTACGGCGCGGAACAAAAATGGGAGGGGGACGAGGGGTGTGAGTGGGGGAAACAAAGAGTGGGGGAGGTGACAGGGGTGACTGAAAGGTACACAGAGGGGAGGAGAAGGGGTGAAGGTGATGGCAAGGGGGAGAGGAGGGGAGGTGACAGGTGAAGGAAGGGAGAGGAAGGAAGAGAGCCTGGAGGACAGTAGGGGAGAGGACTAGAGAGGAGAAGAGAGGATAGGCCTGGAGGACAGTAGGGGAGAGGACTAGAGAGGAGAAGAGAGGCAAACAAGTAGAGGCAGGAAGGGGAAACTAGAGCGGTGAAGAGAGGATTAGGCCTGGAGGAGAGAAGGGGAGAGGACTAGGGAGGAGAAGAGAGTCCCAAAGGAGAGGCAGGAAGGGAGGACTAGAGAGGAGAGAAGATGAGAGACCTGGAAGAAAGAAGGGGAGAGGACTGGGGTGATATAAGAGGAGAGAAATAGAGAAGAGGGCAAGAAGAAAGGATTAGGGAGGAGGTTAAGGAAGGGAGGACGAGGGAGGAGAAGGGGGGGGGGGGGAGAGGGGAAGACAGAAAGGCTTAATGGGAAGGAGAAGAAAGAAGGAGAGGAGAAGAATAGAGGACTGGAGAGGAGAAGAAGGCATAAGAACATAGAGGAGAGACGAGAAGAGAGGACTAAGGAGGAGAAGATAGGAGTAGAGAGGAGATGAGGGGAAGAGAGAACTAGAGAGGAGAAGAGGAAGGGAAAGGAGAGGCGGAGGAGAGAGAACTAGAGAGGAGAGAAAGGGAAAGAGGATTAAGGGAAGGCAGACCGTTTTTCTGGACCCCCTTCTCCCTAATGTTTAGCCCCACTAGTGTTCAGATTATAAGACGTTCGGCCCATTAGTTTGGCGATTTTAACACCTTTCGCCCCATTTCGTTGTCAATTTTAAGACCTTTCGTGCCATTTAGGTGTCGATTATTTCCTGGCGAGCGACAGCGAGCCTGCAATTTTAAGAGGAACCGGCCTTCGGCCGATACATTTTTCTACCGAAAAATGTACAAATTTATCTTTGAAGGGGGGTCTAGGAGGTATTTTTCTAAGCTTGATGGAGGTCTAGGGAGGAAACTAAAAAAAAATATATGAATAAATTAATTAATAGACGTTGGTTGAGAGACTCAGACCAAGAGTGAGAGCAGTGGAAATTAATTACTTAAGGAGTGCGTGCGGAGTTACATGGAGGGAGAGACAGACTAATGAGGAAGTAAGAAGGAGGTGTGGTGTGGAGGTAGATGTGCTGGAAAGTGTGAAAAGGAAGAACTTGAGATGGTTCGGCCATATGGAACGTATGGAAAGCGAGAGAATGACTAAGAGGGTGTACGAGAGCGAGGTGGAGGGACAGAGAGGGAGAGGTAGACCGAATATGAGGTGGAAGGATGGAGTGAGGAACTACATGAACGAAGGCGGTGCTGGTTGGGGGGAGGGGCGTCGACTGACTGGGGACAGAGGAGCATGGGGGCGGTTCGTTCGTGGCCACCCCTTCGGGGATCACGGCGTCAGGCAATAGATAGATAGAACAAACGGCCAGTCTCCCCTTAAGAGAAATAAAGACCTAACTTCACATTTGGCCCTCGAGGTGTGAATTGGGGTTATAACAAATAACCTTAAGGGAGATGGTTCACGTTTTGGGCGATTTTTGCATGTATTCATTATTTTTGCATGTATTCATTATTTTTGCATGTATTCATTATTTTTGCATGTATTCATTATTTTTGCATGTATGTATTCATTATTTTTGCATGTATTCATTATTTTTGCATGTATTCATTATTTTTGCATGTATTCATTATTTTTGCATGTATTCATTATTTTTCTAGTTTCCTCCCTAGACTTCCATCAAATTAAAAAAAAAAACATCCATTAGATCCCCCTTCTAGATTAATTTGTACATTTTTCGGTAGAAAAATTTCCCGGCCGACGGCCGGTTCTTCCTACATTACAGGCTCACTATCGTTCGCCAGGGAACAAAATCGACACCTAAATAGCACGAAAGGTCTAAATATTGACGAAGAAATGGGGCGAAAGGTCTTAAAATCTACTAACTAATGGGGCAAACATCTTAACATCTGAAAACTAATGGGGCTAAACACGAGGGAGAAAGTGATCCAGAAAAGCGGCCCATCCCCCCCTTAAACCGTCCGGGAGAGGTTATATAACTAAAGGTTACGCAACACGGAATAACATTAAAGGGAGGTATTTAGTTTGTTCCCTAGACCTCCATCAAGCTTAAAATTACACCCCCTTGAGTCCCTTTCAAGATAAATTTGTACATTTTTCGGTAGAAAAATTTCCCGGCCAAAGGCCGCTTCCTCTTAAATTACAGGCTCGCTATCGTTCGCCAGGATAAAATCGACACCTGAATTGCACGAAAGGTCTTAATATGGGGTGAAAGTTCTTAAAATCGCTAAACTAATGGGGCAAACGTTTTATAATATCAAGAGCAATGGGGCTAAACATGAGGGAGAAAGGGGTCAAGAAAAAAATCCCTCAAGTGGAGATATCCCCTTAATGGGACGGGAGTTCTCGGAAAGGGGCCCTCCAGTCTTTGACGTTATTCTTGACTTTACGGTGGGCTGACTTAAGGGGCCCCACCTCGTATTTGTTTTCCCCTCACTTTCTGGGTTGTATCCATTAGGCCCCAGTCAGCTTACTGTTTTAAGACGTTTATCCACATCCAGGTTTTATGTGGATAGTTATCTGCTCAACAGGTGGCGTTGTGTGTGTGTAAGTGTGAGAGTCCGAGTGTAGTGGGTGAGACAGTGAAGCACGGGAACGAGATGGCTTCAGAGATGGGGTCGTTTCGGGTCATGAGTGAGCACCGTGCCTCATGTGAAGGCAAGATGGCAGGTGCTCGTTGTGCTCTACGTGCTTCACATGTCTCACTCCCTAGACTGGAACAAGACCTCACGGGCTTCACTGTTCATTGTAAAGCGGTGAATGTTAAGGCTCTCAGCCTATGCCCGAGAGGAAGTAAGTTGGAATATAGAAAAAAAAAAAAAAAAAAAAAAAAGGTGTCGATTGTTTCCTGGCGAGCGGTAGCGAGCCAGCATATATATATATATTGTTTTTACAGCAAGCTAAATTTGTACATTTTTAGATAGAAAAATGTCTCCGGCGAAACCGGATTTCTCCATACAATGCTGGCTCGCTATCGCTCGCCAGGAAGAAATAAACACCTGAATGGGAATAAACGTCTTCAAACAGTTGGCTGAATGGGGCCGAATGGATACAAGCCAGAGAAAGAGAGAAAAGGGGAGAAACCTAAACCAAAGCAGGTGAGCCCCCTTAAGTATCTAAAGGGGTTGAGAGCCTCTATTATACAGTCCTATTTTAAGGGGAGGTTTTTAGTTAGTTCCCTAGACCTCCATCAAGCTTAAAATTACACCCTCTAGGCCCCCTTTCAAGATAAATGTGTACATTTTTCGGTAGAAAAATTTCCCGGCCAAAGGCCGGTTCCTCTTATATTACAGGCTCGCTATCGCTCGCCAGGAAAACATCGACACCTAAATTGCATGAAAGGTCTTAAAATTGACAGAAATGGGGCGAAAGTTCTTAATTATGGTGCGAATGTCTTAAAATATCAAAAGCAATGGGGCTAAACATGAGGTGAGAAAGGGGTCCAGAAAAAAATCCCTCAAGTGGATATCTCCCCTTAAGTGACTATGACGGAATAATAATATATGGTACAGCACCGAGTCGGATATAACCTTTCAAGTTCAACGTAATGGGCGAGTTCTAAAGGGAATGAGAAATACTTGTTTTCACTACTGGCTGGCAGGTGGTAAAACACGAACTATTATTCTAAGTATTAAGGGAAGGTATTTAGTTTGTTCCCTAGACCTCCATCAAGCTTAAAATTACACCCCCTTGAGTCCCTTTCAAGATAAATGTGTACATTTTTCGGTAGAAAAATGTCCCGGCCGAAGGCCGGTTCCTCTTAAATTACAGGCTCGCTATCGCTCGCCAGGATAAAATCGACACCTGAATTGCACGAAAGGTCTTAATATGGGGTGAAAGTTCTTAAAATTGCTAAACTAATGGGGCGAACGTTTTATAATATCAAAAGCAATGGGGCTAAACATGAGGGAGAAAGGGGTCAAGAAAAAAATCCCTGAAGTGGAAATCTCCCCTTAAGTACTTTATCTTTCTACTTATAATAATATCATTAATTCCTTAAGTATTACTGACGCATTTTAAACAGTAAATTCCGGCTATCATCTGAGGATTTTATTCAGATTAGGAAGGGTGTATGGAACTAGTTAATGTACACTCTTTAAATAATGCTCATACCAATAGTTTGGTATGGGAAAGGCAACACATCTTCATCATGTTTAACTCTTTCAATACGGGTGACGTCTTTTCTCCATCATTCTAGCCACATTTAGACGATTATGTGCAGCTTAGGAAGGATATGTGGTAACTAGAAGGGTACATTTAGATAATCTGTAGCCTTTTAATCGCTAGAGGTACTTCGTAAGCTGATCAAAATCGTCTAATAGTAGCCAGAATAAAATCAAGGGACATCACCCGCACTGAAAGGATTAACCCTTTCACGCATTTATGACACAGAGGTTGCCAGATTAGCAATAAGAAATAGAGTTCTCTCACTCTTATAATTACCTCTCCAAAATTAGTTTTCTGCCCACAGCTAACTCAAAGACAACTGCAGAGGTTGATGTAACTAAACTAAAGGTTTCTAAATACCCCTGATGGTAACAAAGGCTTTAAAGTATCCCCAATAGGCTCAACATCGCGTCATATGTCGGAGAGGGTTAAGAATGCGACCCATTGAGTGAGTAGTGGAGTGTTAAAAAGCAATATAGTGAAAGTATGGGGTTGAAGATTGACCATATTGTGTCTGGACAGCACGTGACAGTGGTGTGACACGGAAGGTGGAGTTTTACGAGGAAAAGTAATATACCCTGATTACCTTGCTGTGGTGGTGTGACAAGGAACGAGTGGTGGTGGTGTGACAAGGAACGAGTGGTGTGAGGGCGAGGGTGTAATAATATAAGGACAGTATGGTTAGGTTAGTACTATATTTTGGCACTGGTTTGGTTGGTCTGGGTTAATTTGGCACTGGTTGAGAGCTACTGGTTGAAATGGTCTACTGGTTGAGATGACATGGAACCGGTGTGAGGGTGTAATAATATAATGACAGTATGGCCTACACTGACAAACATGTGCTTTTGAGGGATTTGCTGGCTGGGGCGTTCTGGGAAACTAATTGAATAGTATATATTGAATAGATACATTAGCATATCACTTAGACCATGAGAATCGCAGAACATGAAAGTATTACCTCATATGAAATATATATTGAAAATATAATCATGGAAGATATATTTCAGAATTATATAAACAGAGAATAGAGAGAAAGACACATAAAGAGATGGAGGGAATAGGCATAACAGAAATAATAGAAGTAGGGAGAGAGGAGGTAGAGAGAGAGGGAAGGTGGAAGCAAGTGAAGTACTATCTCAATCCCTGCAAGGTTATTTCACAATTCTTCGCTCACTGCTGCTTGCCCTTTCTTGTAAATTATGAGAGTAAGTGAAAATGGACATTGACCATTGCACAAAATCACGTGAAATATCCCTATAAATGGTCTAAATCCAAACATTCATATGCTGTTGGAATCGCAACGACGAGACGAATCTATATATACCCTTGAAAACACAATATGCATCATAAAATATTAAAACAAAAATAATATATATATATATATATATATATATATATATATATATATATATATATATATATATATATATATATATATATATATACCGTTAGATTCGCAACGACGAGAGGAATCCATATAGGGCCTATACCCTTGAAAATACAAAATTCGAACATGACCTGCCAAGGTACTCGGCTTCGCCTGGACTAAAACCCAGGTTTTTTTTTTAAATATTGTTTGATTCTGGGCTAATGGCTGGTCGAAAATAGAAGCGCTTGGTAAATATGAGAGAAAGGGGATGAATAACAGACGTAAATGTTATGGAAAGGTGAGGAAGGAGTGTGTAATGGTGGTGTAATGGTGGTGTGATGGTGGTGTAATGGTGGTGTGATGGTGGTGTGATGGTGGTGTAATGGTGGTGTGATGGTGGTGTAATGGTGGTGATGGTGGTGTAATGGTGGTGTAATGGTGGTGTGATGGTGGTGTGATGGTGGTGTAATGGTGGTGTGATGGTGGTGTAATGGTGGTGTGATGGTGGTGTGATGGTGGTGTAATGGTGGTGTGATGGTGGTGTAATGGTGGTGTGATGGTGGTGTGATGGTGGTGTGATGGTGGTGTAATGGTGGTGTAATGGTGGTGTGATGGTGGTGTAATGGTGGTGTAATGGTGGTGTGATGGTGGTGTAATGGTGGTGTAATGGTGGTGTGATGGTGGTGTAATGGTGGTGTGATGGTGGTGTAATGGTGGTGTGATGGTGGTGTAATGGTGGTGTAATGGTGGTGTGATGGTGGTGTAATGGTGGTGTGATGGTGGTGTAATGGTGGTGTGATGGTGGTGTGATGGTGGTGTGATGGTGGTGTGATGGTGGTGTGATGGTGGTGTGATGGTGGTGTAATGGTGGTGTAATGGTGGTGTAATGGTGGTGTGATGGTGGTGTAATGGTGGTGTGATGGTGGTGTGATGGTGGTGTAATGGTGTGATGGTGGTGTAATGGTGGTGTAATGGTGGTGTAATGGTGGTGTAATGGTGGTGTGATGGTGGTGTAATGGTGGTGTGATGGTGGTGTAATGGTGGTGTGATGGTGGTGTGATGGTGGTGTGATGGTGGTGTAATGGTGGTGTGATGGTGGTGTGATGGTGGTGTGATGGTGGTGTGATGGTGTGATGGTGGTGTAATGGTGGTGTGATGGTGGTGTGATGGTGGTGTGATGGTGGTGTGATGGTGGTGTAATGGTGGTGTAATGGTGGTGTAATGGTGGTGTAATGGTGGTGGTGGTGGTGTAATGGTGGTGATAATGGTGGTGTGATGGTGGTGGTGTTGGTGTAATGGTGGTGTAATGGTGGTGTAATGGTGGTGTGATGGTGGTGTAATGGTGGTGTGATGGTGGTGTAATGGTGGTGTGATGGTGGTGTAATGGTGGTGTGATGGTGGTGTGATGGTGGTGTAATGGTGGTGTGATGGTGGTGTGATGGTGGTGTGATAGGGAACAGTGGACTGGTATTATTGGGATGAATTAATATTTAGGTGTGACATCGTGTATAGATGTTAATAGTGTATAGAAGTGTTAAGGGGAAGCAGACCGTTTTCCTGGACCCTTCTCCCTAATGTGTACCCCCACTAGTTTTGAGATTATAAGACGTTCGGCCCATTAGTTTGGCGATTTTAACACCTTTCGCTCCATTTCGTTGTCAATATTAAGACCTATCGTGCCATTTAGGTGTCGATTATTTCCCGGCGAGCGATAGCGAGCCTGCAATTTTGAGAGGAACCGGCCTTCGGCCGGAACATCTTTCTACCGAAAAATGTACAAATGTATATTGAAGGGGGGTCTAGGGGGTGTTTTTCTAAGCTTGATGGAGGTCTAGGGAGGAAACTATAAAATATATATGAATAAATGAATTAATAGACCAAAGTAGACCCTTAAGTAGTGTGAAAGTAAATAGCAAAATGACATTATGGCGTTGCTGAACTGACATTCTAGTGTGACAACGATCGGCGGTGGTGTGTGGAGAGACAATAGAGTGTTGGTCAAGCAAATACCGACCATACAATAACATGTTTGACATGGATATACACAGCACCACCTCAAGGGATTTAAGGGGGCTCACCTCGCTTTTTTTCTCTTTCTCTCCTTCTCTCTTTGGCATGTATCCATTTGGCCCCATTCAGCCTACTGTTTTAAGACGTTTACCCCCATCCAAGTGTCAATATTTTCCTGGCGAGTGGTAGCGAGCCAGTATATGTATTTTTATGTTTTGACAGCAAGCTAAATTTGTAAATTTTTCGATAGAAAAATGTCTCCGGCGAAGCCGGATTTCTCCATACAATGCTGGTTCGCTATCGCTCGCCAGGAAGAAATCGACACTTGGATGGGGATAAACGTCTTAAAACAGTAGGCCGAATGGATACAAACCAGGGAAAGAGAGAAAAGGAGAGAAAGATAAAACAACAAAAAACCCGGTGACCCCAATTAATGAACTGACATTCTGGTGTGACAATATTCGGCGGTGGTGTGCGGAGAAGCAATATAGTGTTGGGTTAAGGGGGGGGGTCACCGTTTTTTTTTTTTTATCTTACTCTCCTTTTCTCTCTTTCCCTGGCTTGTATCCACTCGGCCCCATTCAGCCAACTGTTTTAAGACGTTTATCCCCATCCACGTGTTGATTTTGTATCGCTCGCCAGTATTTTATGGAGAAATCCAGCTTCACCGGAGACATTTTTCTATCGAAAAATTTACAAATTTAGCTTGCTGTCAATACAAAAATATATATATACTGGCTCGCTACCGCTCGCCAATAAAATATTGACACCTGGATGGGGGATGAACGTCTTAATACAGTTGGCTGAATGGGGCCAAATGGATACAAGCCAAAGAGAGAGGGAGAGAAAGAGAACAAAAGCGAGGTGGGGTGCCTTAAGCAAATACCGTCCCTACAATAACATGTTTGCCGAGATATACACACGGTACCCACCACCTCCAGGGACTAAAGGGCTGGTTGATTTACCCTTTACATGCAGGCCACCTTAAGGAGAGATTTCCACTTGAGGGATTTTTTTCTTTACCCCTTTCTCCCTCATGTTTAGCCCCATTGCTTTTGAGATTTTAAGACGTTCACCCCATTAGTTTGGCGATTTTAAGAACTTTCGCCCCATTTATGTCACTTTTAAGACCGTTCGTGCCATTTAGGTGTCGATTTTTTCCTGGCGAGCGATAGCGAGCCTGTAATTTAAGAGGAACCGGCCTTTGGCCGGGAAATTTTTCTACCGAAAAATGTACAAATTTATCTTGAAAGGGGGTCAAGGGGGTGTAATTTCAAGCTTGATGGAAGTCTAGGAAATACACTAAAAACCTCCCCTTAACACTACCGGGTGAGGCGTTTGAGGGTTATTTCACTTTTGCAATATTGTTTATGACGACTGATGGTTTCAGCTATGTTCTTTCTGTGTTTTAGTGTACCCAATAGTAGAAGATGAATATCAACAAACATAGGGCCACTTCTTCATGTAATTGTGACAGCTATTGTATTATACCAGGTACTATTTTGAGGTTAATTTCATCTTCATGTCAACAACCCATACTGTCTTGTAAACAAAAACCATGATAAAATAACTGTTAATATCATGCAGTTATCACAAGTAGAATTGAAGGAGAAAATTATGTATATTTACTCACAAGTGACAGTAGGGGGTCAGCTGATCAGTGACGAAACATGCAAAATATTGATCGATTTTCCTGGGTGGTGTGAGGAGGTAGGGAGGGGAGGGGTGAGTGTTATAGGGATAGCACGACCTAATCTTTTCATTGGAGTTCGTTCCAATTGGCCCAGTGCTACGGATATGACGGTATGACGATGTATATTGAGAAAAATGACTTCCTGGTTGTATCCTTCTCGATACAAGCCAGTGCACAGGAAGGATTGATATAAGCTACCTATATCAAATCTTAAAATTACAAATTCTATATTATGAAGAGATGCATTATTATTGGATGTATCATATCACATTTTTTTTAAACTTATCTATTTCAAATGTATATGTAATGTATATAATCTTATGTATATTACAAAATAAAGTTATTGAATTGAATTGAATTAAATATATATACAGTCTATCCTGTAACACACTAGCACTTCTCCCACTACTCATCGGAAACTCTGATCTGGCAGCTTGCGAGTTATCCATCAATTCTTACACAATTTGTATACCCTACCAGCGCCGTTAAGGAACGAAATAACACGGGAAATGACGTTACCTTTCAGAATGGGAATGCTAATCCGTGTACACTCTGTAATACCAAATCCCACAGTAATCTTTTGGTATGAGGCGTTGTGAAGGGACAGATTTATTTAAGGGAGCCCACTCGCTTTTTATCTCTTTCTCTCCCTCTCTCTCTTTGGCTTCTATCCATTCGGCCCCATTCAGCCTACTGTTTTAAGACGCTTACCCCCATCCAGGTGTCAATATTTTCCTGGTGAGCGGTAACGAGCCAGTATATATATATTTTTGTTTTCACAGCAGGCTAAATTTGTACATTTTTTGATAGAAAAATGTCTCCGGCGAAGGGGGATTTCTCCATACAATGCTGGCTGGCTATCGCGCGCCAGGAAGAAATCGACATCTGGATGGGGATAAACGTCTTAAAACAGTTGGCTGAATGGGGCCGAATGGATACAAGCCAGGGAAAAAGAGAAAAGGAGAGAAAGATAAAAAAAAAAAAACGGTGACCTCCCTTAAGAATACAAGCAATAAGTGTTGCAAGAATGTTTTCACCTAAAATAATCTTACTATGTTTTATTTCCGATACCAAGGAAATCGGTTCCTGGAAATAGGGTGGCAAAAATTAAACCATTAATATTTATTGACAATAACAGCTCTTGCGTGTAGCCTAATCCCTTTACTTCCACCACCAGAACTAGATGATTATTGTTCTCAAAAAAATGTTTATTTTTTTATTGTTTTTATATACAAAACAAAAATTAATGCCGAGCTTGAGATACATTTTTTTTTTTTTTTTTTTTCTATTTAAGAGTGAGTATAATTTACTTCATTCAATGGTACACGGAATTTAGAACCGCTACGCACATGCTATTTCCTTCTGGTTTATACAATGGTATTTTTATTTAATATTTACTATTGCGTGTATGTTCCATTGTTCTGTATATATCAATTATTCACGCCTACATTATTCCTTTGCTTTACTTCCTGCCAGCGTTCTGATTGATTTATACTTCACAAAGCCACAATGCTGTATATATTTATAGAGCTTTTAAGAAATTAGCAAATATTTATATGCTGAATTTACTTTTCTTCAACATTTTCATTATTATTATTATTATTATTATTATTATTAATGGAAAATTCACAGTGTAATGAATAGGCGAATGGAAAACTAAACCCACACAAAATTGTATGGACTACAGTGAATTTGTATTTTGTTTTTGTGTTCATTGTTTTCTGTTTTGATGTCCCTATTCGGGCTCTGTCTTGAATCGGCCAATCCCCCCCCCCAAAAAAAAAATTAAAATTTTTTTTTTTTATAATATATATATACAATATATATATATATATATATATATATATATATATATATATATATATATATATATATACTATATATATATATATATATATATATATACTATATATATATATATATATATATATATATATATATATACCGGTATATATATATACTGTATATACTGTATAATATATACCGGTATATATATATATATATATATAATCATCATAATTGTCATTATCGCCAGAATTTATATTCCCAATGATATAATTCTGCAAATATATTGTATAATACGTATTGGAATAACAGACACATGATAACCAAAGCTGTACTGCACTGAAGCACACACACACACACACACACACACACACACACACACACACACACACACACACACACAAACACACAGTAACGCATACACGCAGACACAGAAACACACATACACAGAAACACACATATACAGGAACGTACACACACAGCCCAGACACAGGACCACACACACACAGAAACACACATATATAGGAACGTACACACACAGCCCAGACACAGGAACACACACACACAGAAACACACATATACAGGAACGTACACACACAGCCCAGACACAGGAACACACACACACACACACACACACAAGCATATCCATTTACATTTCTGTCACATGCACAAGCTAGACCGTTGCAAGTAACTGCCACAAAGCAACACACACACACAGACACAATTACGCACATACACACCCATACCCAGTTACGCACACGTATATATACACATATATACACACACACCATTGCAAGTAAACACACACGCACACACACACACACTCGCAAGCATATACACTTGAAAGCACACACTTGCATGCACACACAAATACATACAAAAGTATACCTTCACACATGTACAAACGCTCAAACATACATACACATATACTTACACTCATGCACACATGCACTTGCAAACACACACATACACACACACACACACACACACACACACACACACACGAGTCCGGTAAAAATAGTGTAAAGCCTCGGTCACAAATAGTGTAAAGTCTCGGTCACACATAGGACTTTGCCAACACATCCTTAATTAAGGGCCCTTCACACAGCCATCCCGATAGCCCCGGACAAGCAAAGCCACACTGTCAGGTATATACAGTATATATATATATATACAATCACCGGACGACACTGGTTGATAAAGGCCGTGGGGCGATAATCGTCCGACCACAATGAGGAACGCCCTCCAGCAACGGCCCGACACACAAGGGAGCCTTACGGTCGCCAAACGGCAAGCAACCGACAGACTGATGCAAACCCCCTCCGAAAGACAACCGGCTTGTTGGACTAAATTCCGGTCACAATACATCTATCATTGCCTCGACCATGCCCCTGCTGCCGGGCGGCCTTACCTTGCGCGTTTTTGCACCAGACTTTGCAAAACACATTGCAGTGTGATAGGCCCTTAAGGTGCTATAGCTGACCACGGGGTCGAGGATTCGAATCCCCCAGAATCCTAAAGGTTTTTTCGGCTATCCCGATGGAGAGCATTGGATCGTGGTCCCTCCCTAGCCAAGCTGCCCAACTGTCAGCTTGTGTTATCCTACACATACTCTCACAAGTGCATCTACGTATGTACTATGGTGGGAACTCAGTCCTCACAGTAGCCAAGAGTTGCAATGCATGTGGCCTCATAGTTAACACAATCACTGCGGAAATTGTCATATGAGAATTGCTTGGTCTGCACTGTACCATACGGAGGTTTTGGACTAAAGGTGACCTTCATTCCCTGCACATTGTTATGTATAAACAAGAACTAGAACGTATTTCAATGATGAATAGACCTTTCTAATGACACCTGAATTATGTCTGTACGACAACTGGTTGCCGATATTGCAAAGGTGAGGCTAAATCAGTAAAAATTAGCAGTTTATAGTTTTTTTTTTTGCTATTCCCAAGTAAATAGGGCAGCTGGAGATGTCTCCCAGTTACGCTAGTATTCGCCCATACACGGCCGGTGATGGATGGAACAGATCAGGGGACAGACTTGCTTGCCTGCCTCCCAGGCCTTGTACTGCTCAGATTTTCGGCAATTGTCATATGCCAATTGCCGCAGTGGTGTCCGTATTTTTTTTATATAGTAGCCGCAGTCATTGAGTTAAGGTAGAATAAGCGTTGTACTGTAGTTAGGTTAAGAACAACTCTAGATTTTCAGCCTCACGGCTGCATGTGATCAATATACCGAAAATTGTTTTCAGTATTATTATTAGTATTATTATTGCACCACATACACATACTGTACACGCAGATTCATTCCCCCCCCCCCTCTCTCTCTCTCTCTCTCTTTGTGTAGCGAACAAGCCTCCTTCAACTCCCAAAGGAACTCAATCATTCCTTCAATTTCCCCTTTCTTTCTTTCCCTTCCCTCTTCCTTCCTTCACACACACACACACACACACACACGCGCTACCTCATCCACACACACACACTACCTCAAACTCACACACTACGAGTACATCCACACACACACACACACTACCTCATCCACACACACACACACACTACCTCAAACTCACACAATACGAGTACATCCACACACACACACTACCTCATCCACATAGAGTGAGACGTGGCAATGACGGAGGCAATGATTAATATTTATTATTTCTTGTGTTATTCACATGTTATATATTGTGTTGCTATATGGGGTTGTACTTGGTCATCTTACTTACACAATATTATTAGAGCTCAAAAGAAAATATTTCGAACTATTTCTTTTAAGGGGAAGTATGAATCAACAGATGATGTTTTTGCTTCATTAAAGTTATTGAGATCTGAAAAAGTTTTTAAATATTTTCTCATTCTCAATGTCTAGATAAATATAAATATTAATACTACTAATACGAAATGCTTTAAGCACGTAAACCACAATCATTGTACACGAACTAATAACGCCAATTTGAGATGTCCTCAAGCACGCACTGCGCTCCTTAATAATAGCATTCTATGTCAGGGACCTAAGGTATGGAACTCATTGACTGATGAAAAAAAAAAAAATCAAGTCTCACAATTTCGTACACAAATTTTAAGAAAATAGTAAAAAGACGTATGTTCACGATACAGTCTTCTTAAATTATAAAGGGATGAATAACTACAGCAGGTGACAGCCATTTACCTTAATTATACAATTATATGTTTGTATTATATGTGTAAATATTTACCTAATGATAAAATACTAAGAGTGTGTTGCTTATAACATTTTGTAAGATTTCAAGTGTCTGCTAGGGAGCTACGGCTCAGCAGACTATGCCAATTTAAAAACTATGTATATATTATATGTATCCTTTGTATTTTGATGGCAATAAACTGTATTAAACTGTATTAAACACACTTACCTGTTCCCTTATTACGTCTTGCTCCATCACTTCTCACTCCATCATCGCTTCAGGCAGCTCATTTCAACCTTATAAGAAATAGAAATAAAACAGTTAATTGTCTGTAAGAAATATATTGTAAATTGCAATGCATAATCATTACATTGCTATGTTTATTATATTGCATTGACGAACCACTTGCATTTCATTAGTCTATAGTATGCCATGACGATATGGATGGAAACATTAAAATACATATTTCATTTGTATTTACTATTATTTAAATTTTCATATTCCAAATATTTATGAATTTAGTACGAAAACCAATATAGGCCCTAGTGAGCTCTATCGATAGAATGAAGTCTGGGAAAGCCGCTGGGAGCTCCGCCATTGTCGCTGAGATGCTAAAAGCAGCTGGCAATATTGGGGTAAAATTGGTCACAGAGCTGATTAATGCTATCATAAAAGAGGAAAACATTCCCGATGCATGGCAGAAAAGTGTGATAGTAAATATATACAAAGGCAAAGGTGACTCCTTAGACAGGGGAAATTATAGGGGTTTGAAAATGCTCGACCAAGTCATGAAAGTCAACGAAAGTGTCTCTGAATGCATGATCAGGAAAAGTGTTGCCATCAGCGACATTCAGTTTGGATTTATGCCGGGATGTGGCACAACTGATGCAATCT
Organism: Paralithodes platypus; assembly: GCA_032716605.1. Taxonomy (NCBI): domain Eukaryota; kingdom Metazoa; phylum Arthropoda; class Malacostraca; order Decapoda; family Lithodidae; genus Paralithodes; species Paralithodes platypus. Next base: position 45,514,287 of record CM064579.1, read on the forward strand.
TCATTCTTAGGCAACTGCAAGAGAAGTTCTTAGAGAAAAACAGGGAGTTATACCTAGTTTTTGTAAATCTGGAGAAGGCCTTTGACTGGGTGCCAAGGGAAGTAATGCAGTTGGCTATGATAAAACTCGGAGTAGAAGAGTGGTTGGTGCGTGTGACAATAAGAATGTATGAGGGGTCACGGGGTATCGAGCGAGGAATTACGAAGGCTTCTGGGCATTAGGAGTGTCAGTGAAGTGATGCGCACTAGCCGACTTGGTTGGTTTGGACACGTTGATGGAATGAATGATCAGAACTAAAAGAAATGCCGGACTGTGAACGTGGGGGTAGCTGCATGTAGGGGTAGACCTAGAATGACGTGGGATCAGGTACCCCGGTCCGATCTCAAAATATAGAACTTGACAACAGAGGCAGCTCTTGACAGGGCCGCCTGGAAAGCCACCATTTAGGGCGTGAGACAGTAACCACATTCTCTGTGGACAAAACGGACTTTAATCTTGTATGAATTTATTTATGTATGTAAATAAGTATTAATACATTTTCCCTGTGTACTTTTACAGTCTTCAGTTTTCTATTCAGACACGTTGAACACAGGCAGATGCTTTTTGTTGTATTGATGTTCGCTTAATAATGACTCATAATGTATATGATATATCATAATGTATATGATATATCATAATGTATATGATATATCATAATGTATATGATATATCATGAAGGTTCTACAGTATAATCCACTTCAATTATCTTTCTCTCGCAATCTCTACCTCTACCTCTCTTCCCTTACCACCTATCTACTACACCCATTATTGTTTATTTATCACCTACCAGACCTTTCATTGTCTACCTGCATACCTACCTGCCTCCATTCAGTATTTTATGTTCACCTCCACTCTGATCTACTCTCTCTCTCTTCTAAACCCACACATTTCCTTGTACAGTAAATACCTTTCTCCATCACCCTTCCATTCCTTCCCTGTTCTATCTCACTCATCCCACTACACCCTCAACCCCTCAATCCTCTCCCTTCCTAATGCACACACACTCACACCTGCAGCCAAGATCCGAATCTTCCTTGCCATTATCCCTCACCCTTCCACCTCTTCCTACTACCTTCACTCTTTCACCTTTACCTTAACTACCACTACCCTTCAGCCCTCACCCATCCATTCCTCTCCCTTCCACCCTCACCCTCCCACCCTTACCCTTCCACCTTTAACCTTCCATCCCTCTTCCACACTCACCCTCCCACCCCGACCCCTACCCTCCCATCATCACCTACGCCTCACCCTGCCATCCCCACCCTTCCCCCCTCACCCATGTCTTCCCTGCTAAATAGACACCAACTTGCCATAGTTTTCTCCTGTCGTCACGAACTTCATATGTGTTCGGTGGGAGCTACGTGCCCACTGACTTGCCTGCCTACTTGTCTAGATAATACAGTAGTCTCTCTCTCTCTCTCTCTCTCTCTCTCTCTCTCTCTCTCTCTCTCTCTCTCTCTCTCTCTCTCTCTCTCTCTCTCTCTCTCTCTCTCTCTCTCTCTCTCTCTCTCTCTCTCTCTCTCTCTCCTCTCTCTCTCTCTCTCTCTCTCTCTCTCTCTCTCTCTCTCTCTCTCTCTCTCTCTCTCTCTCTCTCTCTCTCTCTCTCTCTCTCTCTCTCTCTCTCTCTCTCTCTCTCTCTCTCTAAAGGAACACAACTTGATAGATATGTAGATAGGCAGACAGACAGATACTTTATATACAGTATATACAGTATATATATAATTATATATATATAACGGTATATATATATATATATATATATATATACCGGTATATATATATATATATATATATATATAGTATCTATCTGTTTGTCCATCCATCTATTAAGTTGTGTTCCTTCAGAAAGAAGAAGTGAAAGAATCAAGTAGGCAAGAAGATCACTTTATGAATTATAGGAATCTGTTTATGAAAGATAAAGATCATTTAAAAGCAAGTGAATCAATCCAAATTGTTATGTTATTCTGCAAAGACGAATTTATACCAGCATAACCAAAACATACTTATTGTATACAAATATGATAGTTACATTCATTACAAATATGATAGTTACATTCATTACAAATATGATAGTTACATTCATTACAAATATGATAGTTACATTCATTACAAATATGATAGTTACATTCATTTCCATTTGTTATAATTGTTTCAAATGCGGTAAAATATAACACATTGTTTCATGTGATTATATATTTTTCTTTCAAGTATTCACGTGATTTTATACAAAAGGTCACGAATGAGGACAAACGAATCATATAAGCGGAAATGGGTGACGTTAAAGAAAAAAACTGGTGATAGAATTAGAAGAACAAAATATTACATAAAATTGAACATCATAAATAATGGAACACAAAGAACAGGCAATAAACGTTAAATTAAAATGGAAACAAGATACAATATCGTAAGCAAGGCAATAAGATAATATAATGAAGAAATACAAATGTTTTCGAATATAAGTTGGAAAAATAGGATTTATAAATGGTATGAGATAGCTGGATATTATCAATAATCAAGCATAATAAAAGTATGAGATATATGCGAAATAATAATGACAAGACAAAACAAAGCGTCAGGAGAAATCAGAACCCGGACTGTGAAAAGAAAAACATATTATGTGATAAAAAAAATATGACGGACAAGAAAAAAGTAAAGGACAAAGTTAGACACGGATGTAACCTGAATATTATAGAGTATGTTGAAATGTTAATGAGAATCAGGTGTTGTGGTACTTATATAGAAGAACACCGAACAGTAAACAAATTAAATCAAATGTATAAAGAGTTAATTGTTAGTAAAGGAGAATATACACTTATACAGTATATAGAGGAAGGATGTGTGGGGATGAAGCTAAATAAAAATTATATATATATATATTAATGATAAAGCGTGCACAATCACTTATGGTATGATATATTATTGCTGGTTCACCTTTACTATTGTCCAGGTCCATTCACTTTATGTTACTCAATCCTTCTTTTTCCATGTATTTCATGCGTTTTTCTCCCTTTCTACATCATAATAAATTGATATTGTATATTTCAAGGGTTAAAGTTAAGGGACAATGACATATGGAGAGAGAATGGACGGAGGAGAATATAGTCGAATATACCAAAACAAAGGGACTTAACCCTTTCACGCATTTATGACGCAGAGGTTCCCAGATTAGCAATATGAAATAGAGTTCTCTCACTCTTATAATTACCTCTCCAACATTATTTTTCTGCCCACAGCTAACTCAAAGACAACTGCAGAGGTTGAAGTAACTATTCTAAAGGTTTCAAATACCCCTGATGGTAACAAAGGCTTTAAAGTATCCCCAATAGGCTCAAAATCGCGTCATATGTCGGAGAGGGTTAAAATATAGTAAAATGAACATGTGGGCAAGGAAGAAAGGGTGCCACAGATTACAGTACGAACATATATGTAAATGAGAGAGAGAGAGAGAGAGAGAGAGAGAGAGAGAGAGAGATGAGAGAGAGAGAGAGAGAGAGAGGTACAGAATAGAGTACCCTCCCTGCTCATTCCCCTCAGTATGCCGTTTGGAGTATGAGGGAATTATTATACTATGGAAAGAGCAGGAAATATGTAAAATAGGCAAATCAAGCGTAGTTTTCTGTTGTGATGTCCCTATTCGGGCTCTGTCTTGAGTCAGCCACCCCCGCCCCTAAAAAAGAAAAAAACTGGGGATTGGGCCTGATTATATTCTTTACCAAACAAACATCTCACCTCGCTGTATTGTGGATGAGTGAAAGGAAACGAAATATTTATACAAAATTCAATCGGGTATAATGAATGGAGAATATAAATGAGCTGAAAAACAACAACATAGGATTACAATACTGTGTACAAAGAACAAACATTCAAATATACGAAATACAAATTCCGTCATCAAAGTAAGGAAGAGTAGAGTTATGTGAAAGTATACAGAACTAATGACAATAAATTGGAAGATATAGGAGAGAAAGAATACCCAAACTACGAATAAGACAATATGGCAAACTAAGTGTAAAAGGAGACAGAGGTACAGATGGAAGGGGAGACTGAAAGTATAGGAACAGAAGTAGAGATATAGAGAGAGGAGCATAGTAATGTACCTAGTCGCAAATAAGGCAAAGGAAGTGCAAATGAAGGACAAAGTGGTGAGGATAAAATACAGTCCCAAGAAGAGAGAGGTATGAGGTGCAGATTTACATACATTTACATAGATACACTGGCCACACAGACCTTACGATCCAAACGAGGTGGTCAGGACTTAATTCTAGTAGAGATGGCATATCCGATAGGAAAGGAAAGTTGAAGGAAAGGATAGAAAAGAAGAAGACTGATAAAACAATGAAACAAGAAAGAAATACAACCCCCAGTAGGTGAATATGAGGCAAAGTAAGTGTAATGTGAAGTTAGGGTTGGTGATGGTGAGGAGCCCTAGGTCAACAGAGGGGTACTCTTGAGCAAACAAGAGGATTATCTTGGTGTGTACGGGGGCAGTGTGGCAGGAAGGTGTATACTTTTGGTGAAGAGGGAACTCGGGGAATACGGAAAGGGAAGAGTAAAGTCGGTATCACACGAGAGCTTTTATAGCCAACATGCGATGATCAACATTTTTCTGGCAACATATCTGGAATATTTTGCACTGGTATTGGAAACTAGACTGACGCTAGATGAACAGAGGTACCCGAAATATGTTAAGGGGAGATTTCCACCTGGAGGATTTTTGTCTGAACCTCTTTCTCCCTCATGTTTAGCCCCATTGCTTGTGAGATTTAAAGACGCTTGCCCCATTAGTTTGGCGATTTTAAGAACCCTCGGCCCATTTGTCAATTTTAAGACCATTCGTGCCATTTAGGTGTCGATTTTTTCCTGGCGAGCGATAGCGAGCTTGTAATATAAGGGGAACCGGCCTTCGGCCGGAAATTTTTTCTACCGAAAAATTTACAAATTTATCTTGAAAGGGGGTCAAGGGAGAGTAATTTTAAGCTTGATGGAAGTCTAGGGAATCAACTAAAAACCTCCCCTTAAATGTTGACCTCATCAGCTGCTAGACCAGTGTTAAGGATAAATGTTGAGGGCAAAAGCAATCGTGTGATACCGCCTAAGGGGGATCTGCTATTAAGGGGGAATGGGGGTATGAAGGAGGAGATGATCAAGTAAATAGGAAAGTAGAGGTGTATAAAAGGCACATTAAGGGGAGGCAGACCGCTTTTCTGGACCCCCTTCTCCCTAATGTTTAGCCCCATTAGTTTTGAGATTATAAGACGTTCGGCCCATTAGTTTGGCGATTTGAACACCTTTCGCCCCATTTCGTTGTCAATTGTAAGATCTTTCGTGCCATTTAGGTGTCGATTTTATCCTGGCGAGCGATAGCGAGACTGCAATTTTAAGAGGAACCGCCCTTCGGCCGGGAAATTTTTCTACCGAAAAATGTACACATTTATCTTGAAGGGGTGTCTAGGGAAGGGGTCGGCAACCTGCGGCTCTTTCAAGACACTAGTGTGGCTCCAGAACTTCAGAAATAATAATTATTCCTTCAAAACGTAGGTATCATTAAACACATTCAACATTAGATTTTTTGTTATTCAACTTTGAAAATATCTACAGTATATTCATAAATCGTTATGATTTCTAGAAATGTGAGAAATATGTCTTTCCTAACACTGTGAATACAAGTAAATTAAGGGGAGGTTTTTAGTTAGTTCCCTAGACTTCGATCAAGCTTAACATTACAGCCCCTAGACCCCCTTTCAAGATAAATTTGTAAATTTTTCGGTAGAAAAATTTCCCGGCCGAAGGCCGGTTGCTCTTAAATTACAGGCTCGCTATCGCTCGCCAGGAAAAAATCGACACCTAAATGGCACGAAAAGTCTTAAAATTGACAGAAATGGGGCGAAAGTTCTTAAAATCGCCAAACTAATGGGGCGAACGTCTTATAATATCAAAAGCAATGGGGCTAACCATGAGGTAGAAAGGGGTCAAGAAAAAAATCCCTCAAGTGGAAATCTCCCCTTAAACAATATCACTATACAGTAGTTTTATTTTCTTCTCAGACGTATAGTATATTCCCTTCTTTCTGTAGATTTTGGTTTATTGTACCACATTGTTTTGTATTGCGGCTCTGACAGTACAAAATGTTTATGAAACTTTAAACAATGGCTCTTCTGGCTTCAAAGGTTGCTGATCACTGGTCTAGGGGGTGTGCTTCTAAGCTTGATGGAGGTCTAGGGATGAAACTAAAACAAATATATGAATAAATGAATTAATAGACCAAACAAACGGCCAGTCTCCCCTTAAGTATACGAAGTAGAGAGTAGTATTGATGGTGTGTATTGAGGTATTCAGTAGTATTGATGGTGTGTATTGAGGTATTCAGTAGTATTGATGGTGTGTATTGAGGTATTCAGTAGTATTGATGGTGTGTATTGAGGTATTCAGTAGTATTGATGGTGTGTATTGAGGTATTCAGTAGTATTGATGGTGTGTATTGAGGTATTCAGTAGTGTACCGTTTGAGAAAGAAGCAGCTCCGCTCAGTGTACCGGGGAAATGTCGAGGGAACAGTTACTATGAAAGAAGAAGAAAGCCAAGGAGTAAGGAACAAAACACAGGTAAAAGGACCATGTACAGTCGCGCTAATAAGTGATCTCGGCACCAGGAATGTTTTGATCAATAATTGGTATCAGCAATATCTAAGCTTCATTTCTTCATATCGAGTGAAATATACAAAACATGTTCCTACACTTACCCACCCTATTCAACATCAGACAGGCATTAATACAGCACAGAGTAAGCCACACGTAATGACAGCTGGGACATGACTTATTAGCGCGACCGTACTTGGAGGAAATTGAAAGAGTGTATGGGAAGCAAGATGAGAAGCAAGAACACTATAATACCATGCAACCTGTCCAGAATATAATGAAAGTAAAGATAAGCGAAGTGTTGTGAATATGCAAGTAAAGTCAAATCTAGAATAATGAGTTAATAAAAGAGCAAAAGAATAGCAAAGGGGAAAATAAGACGAAGTGTAAACACAAGGTAGAGTTGAGGATGACAAACGACTGGGGTAAACATTGGGTACGGTCGCGCTAATAAGTCATGTCCTTATGTTTGGCTTGCTCTGTGCTGTATGAATGTCTGTCATACGTTAAATAGTGTGGGTAAGTATAAGAATAGGTTTGTATATCTCACTCGAAACGATTAATTAATGGTTAGATACTGCTGATACCAATTAATGATCAAAATATACTTGGTGCTGAGACATCACTTATTAGCGCGATTGTACTCTTGCCAAACAAACGGCTCCTATTAGTGTACCGTAGCAGTGTAGATGGAAAATGTATAATGGCATAAGAAGGATTTTAGCCCATTCAGTACAGGCGACGTCAATTAAACTTTACTCTAGTTACTATTAGACTATTTTATTCAGTCTAAAAAGGGCCGCCAGCAATGAACAGGCTTCGAACCATCTCACTTACCGTCTTTTACTACCATAGATCCTTCTTAAACACCACACAATCGTCGAAATATATATATAATACTATTAAAAAGGCGTCGCCGGTACAGTAGGGGTTAAGGGGCAAGGAAAGGTATGTGTAAAATACCTCAGTATATATAGGAACAGTTATAATACCTCAGTATATAGGAACAGTTATAATATGGAATATAAACAAAACATTATTCAGAAAATATGGTGAAAGACAGGAGAATGAACATATGAGAATACATACTATTATATATATATACGGTATATATATATATATATATATATATATATATATATATATATATATATATATATATATATATACGGTATATATATATATATACAGTATATACATATACTATGAGTGTGTGTGTGTGTGTCATAAAAAATAGGCGCGTAAGAAGAAGAACACGGTAATGGAATATAAAAACAAAATAAGAGACAACATAACATAAGACAAACGGAAGCAAACAAAGGAGTACCCTGATCAAACAAGCGACGGCGCCTCTCAGTGTACCGAGGCCGTGAGTGTGGGGTGGAGGGAAGAAAATATAGGGAGGAGGTGGTGCCGGATACTACTTGCCTTTCTGAAGCTCTCTATAAGGAATTATATATTAACTGTGTCTCTATAGGTACGTACACTCGGATACCATAGTCACTAGCCCACTCATAAGAATTCCTGGGCACCCTACGTTTTTCTTTATGCAATTATAACTATCTAGATTAATTGTTGGATAGAACTTGCTTGTCAATAAATACTATATATAGTTTTGTAATTGATGTATAGAAAAATATATTCATAAATTCGTTTTCTGAGATGTACTTCCATAATTAGAAATAGGAGAGGTCCACGAAGATGTATGAGTGGGTTAGAGACTATGGCATGCGAGTGTACTATGTATATGTAGTGTGTTGTCTCGTGTATCAAGGGCGATATACTTTTCAGAATTATTCTACATGTCACGTTATGTATTTCATATTTACTCTTACTGTTAATGGAGTTGACAAAATAGGAGAGGCAAAGGCGAGTGAATTATAAGCTTGGGAAGGTCTATTGTGGTCAACTAGTTAACAATAGAGCACTCAATATACTATACCTCCACCCCCCCCCCCCCCCACCCCTGACAATGCAAGATTATTAGGCAATTTTCATACTGAACATTATTTAACTTCGGACCATTATAGTCACTAAACATATTTTCTTGGCAAAATACAATATAATATCTCAAATTATAGTCGACATATCTCTCTCTCTGTCTCTCTCTCTCTCTCTCTCTCTCTCTCTCTCTCTCTCTCTGTCTCTCTCTCTCTCTCTCTCTCTCTCTCCGCCATCACTTAGGGTCTCAATACGGGCGAAAGGCAAAGGCTCAACAACCACTCACTCAGGCCAATTACTCCTTAATGAACACGTGAGAGAGAGAGAGAGAGAGAGAGAGAGAGAGAGAGAGAGAGAGAGAGAGAGAGAGAGAGAGAGAGAGAGAGAGAGATAGAGAGAAAGAGAGAGAGAGAGAGGTGGGGGGACAAACCGACCTCACCTGGTACTCACCTGGGCGCCTATGTCTTAATTGGGGAGGATTCTAGTTTGTTCCCTTGACCTCCCATCAAGCTCAAAATTACACCCCCTAGACCCCTTTTCAAAATAAATGTGTATATTTTTCGGCAGAAAAATGTCACGGCCGAAGGCTGATTCCTCCTAAATTACAGGCTCGCTATCGCTCGCCAGGAAAATATCGACACCTAAATGGCACGAAAGGTCTTAAAATTAACAGAAATGGGTCGAAAGTTCTTAAAATCGCCAAACTAATGGGGCGAACGTCATAGAATATCAAAGGCAATGGGTCTAAACACGAGGAAGAAAGGGGTCCAGAAAAACGGCCCATCTCCCCTTAACCAACTTCCCCCTGTACATACCGACTGTCGTGTTGAACGGGGAAATCGGGCAGGTTCAACGTCCCTGTCGTGCCCTAAGGGAGAATGGCCCGGTTTTCTGGACCATTTTCTCCCTCATGTTTAGCCCCATTAGTTTTCAGATGTTAAGATGTTTGCCCCATTAGTTAGTTGATTTTAAGACCTTTCGCCGCATTTCTTCGTCAATATTTAGACCTTTCGTGCTATTTAGGTGTCGATTTTTTCCCTGGCGAACGATAGTGAGCCTGTAATGTTGGAAGAACCTGCCTTCAGCCGGGAATTTTTCTACCGAAAAATGTACAAATTAATCTAAAAGGGGGATCTAATGGATGTTATTTAAATTTGATGGAGGTCTAGGGAGGAAACTAGAAAAATAATGAATACATGCAAAAATCGCCCCAAAAGTGAACCATCCCCCCTCAAGCTAGTCTGACGTCACTATACTCGGTTTCATTTCATCTGACGGTCAATTGAATTCCTCAACAACTGATTTATCGATAACTAACGGGAAAATACGAAACTGCCATGTCTCTGCTTCATATTATAGTGCCAAGTGTTCGTTATTAACAATAGATTTCACTATAAACAGTGCATAATAGTCTATCTATCTATCTATATGCTCAGGCCCAATCCCCATTTTGGGGGTAGCCGACTCAAGACAGAGCAAGAACAGGGAAAACACAAAAACAACATAAAACAACAAATAAACACAGATAAAAAGCACAAACTCACACCCTAATGGCGTAGGGATGCGGCGACCCCAACGCCCGCCACTTTCTGGTGCAGGTAGCCTCCTCTGTGGT